>VZSE01012872.1:515817-776942 GCA_013398275.1 Promerops cafer
GTGGTGAGAGCACTGTACATGGAAGGAGCATGTCACCATGGCAGAGTTTCTCCGGGCGGTGCCACGTGTGACAAAGAAACATAGGGAGTTTCAACCCTGTTTCGTGGGGAGGACTGTGGTACAAGAGAGACTCCTCTCTCCCCTGATGGACTGAGAATTGATTACTTGAGGGTTGGTAACTTGATCGGGACTCCAAGATTGTTTGTCTCACTGTGCTTTAGTGCATTTGGGTAGGAGGAGGAGGAATAGTTTAAAAGGTGTTCATTCTGTTTTCCTATGTGTTTCTGATTTTAGTTTGTAGTTTAATAAAGCTTGTTATTTTTCTCTTTTTTTCTAAGTTTAAGCCTGCTCTGCTCTGTTCCTGGTCACATCTCACAGCAGTTAGTTAAAGAAAATACATTTTCATGGGGGCACTGGCATTGGGCCAGCACCACCAACCATGACAACAAATCATGTACATGAAGTTTCCAAGAAGCTGTTGGCTGCAAGGCTAATAGGTGGCCAAAGTGTAAATGATATGCTTGTAGACCACTTTCCTAGAGAAGACCAAACAAATGAATGAATGAATGAATGAACTCTTGATATTTGTGTTTGCCATGGAGGAGCCAAAAAAGTTTGTTTCATGCAAAGAAAACCATCTTCATCAGAGACGGTTCAAAAATCTGTCATAAGTCATGAATTAGTCCAGAACAGAGGGTGTTGCACTCTACAGACTCTTACAGTATGCTTTTGGAGCACCATGACATGCTAGGGCTGTTTGCTTTTCAAAAAAAAAAAAAAAAAAAAAAAAAAAAAAAAAAAAATTGTGTGGAAAGTAACTGATTGAGAAAGATATCAGAGTGTTTTTATACTAATCTGTGTTGACTTTGTGAAGTCAGATGACTATTTTGACCTTTGGAGAATGGATCAGAAGAGGGAACATACGGCAAGGAATTCCAGCTGGAAGGGCTGGCAGCGAAGGCTGGGGGGGGAGATTGAAGGGAGAGTGTTTGGTTGGTATACAACAAAGGCAGAAAACATTTGACAGTTACACAGCATGTTAGGGATGGAAATAGACAAATGAAAATGGGTTTAGGTGAAGGAAAACAGAAGGATGGAGTTAGTTAGAAAGGTTCAAAATAAGATATTTATGCCTCAAAGACAGCTTGCTCCAGGTTTTTAAATCTATGAAATCCTGTCTCTGAAAGTCTAATAAATAATGGTTCTTAACAGTGGATCCACTAACTCTCCTCTCTGACTGTTTCATTCAAGACTTCTTTGAGAATGTAAACATGCTAAGGATTAGTTTATATATTAAGATCTTAATATTTAAAATATAACTAAGGTGAATATAGCTATATGAATTTTATAGATTATGAGCAACATTAAACTGGGATGGAGGGGTGGGGTGAAGGGGTGTATTTGCTGTTTAACTAGAAAAGTTAAGAAATACTCATAACCTCAGCTCCAGACTGTGGAATCACTCTTTTCAGCAGCAGGATGAAGAAATACATTTCTCAAGATCTTCTCAGAACATGCCAGCTCTGAGCTAACTTATAGATTAGGCAACATCACAACCTAACTAAAGAAATAAAGGAAGATTCTGATCATTGTTTCATCTCTTAATCATTACTTTCCACTACTGCAAGATCACATTTTAATTTTTAACTGGATAGAGGTTAGATTTTCTCCTTGATCTTATTGTGTGTCTTTATCTGAGCTTGTCATTGGTAACTCCCCTCCATCCTGAGTCATTGCAGTGATCCCAGCCCTGTAGGGCATGCTACTTATTTCAGCCTAAACTAGATATTTCCATTAGAGGAATCATGCTGTAGTGTTTGTTTCTCTGTTGACTCTACAGGATCCTAAAGTAACCAGCTCATATCCAGCTTTCTATGTTGCAGATATCCAAAGTTACATGAAATTAACCTTATCCTGAGTATGAGTATCTCATAGACACAAAATTTTCCAGGTGTCCCAGTCTTGGACATTGCATATGAAGGTGAACTTGAAACTCAAAACAGGTTTTCATCCAGAGTCTGTGGAGAAGTCTTTTGAACTGGGCAAAAAATATACTGAAATGGGCTGACCGTGGCTGGACATCGGGTGCCCACCAAAGCCCCTGTATAACTTCCATCCTCAGTCGAACAGGGGAGAGAAAATGTGACAAAAGATGTGTGGGTGAAGATAAAGATGGGGAGATCACTTAGCAATTAATATTACCAGCAAAAGAGACTCAATTTGGAGAAAAAATATCTCAATTTATTACCAATCAAACCAGAGTATGATAATAAGAAAGAAGCACAGATCTTAAAAACACCTATTCCCCACCCCTCCCTTCACCCACAACTTAACTTTACTTCCAGTTTCTCTACCTCCGACTCCCTAGTGACACAAGGGTACCAGGAATGGGGTTTGTGGTTAGATCACACGTTATATCTGATGCTGCTTACTCCTCAGGGGGAGGACCCCTCACACTCTTCTACTGCTCCAGGGTGGTGCCCCTCCCACGGGAGACAGCTCCCCATGAACTTCCCCAACGTGGGGCCTTTGCACAGTGGTATTCCTTATGAACTGCTCCAGCCTGAGTCCCTTCTAGAGAGTGCAATCCTTCAGGAACAGGGGACCCCTGCTGAAGTCCTGCCCACAAACCTGCTCCTCTGTAGACCCTTTCTTCCAGTGGTGCTGCCAGAGCCTGCTCCAGTGCAGGCTTCCCACGTGGTTAAACCTCCTTTGGGCATCCACCTGCTCCAGCACACCTGCAGGGCTGTTTCTCTCACGTATTTTCATTTCTCTCTCCCGGCTGCCATTGTGCAGGGCTTTTTTCCCCCCTTTCTTAACTCTGCTGCCCCAGAGGTGCTATCACCATCAGTGATTGTCTCAGCCTTGGCCAGCAACAGGCCCGTCCTGGAGCAGCCTGGCGTCGGCACTGCTGGACGTGGGGGAAGCTTCCCACAGAAGCTGCCCCTGTAGCCAACCTGCTACCAAAACCTGGCCATGCTAACCCAGTACATCTACCTCCGTTAAAAAGGCTGTTTGAGGAAATTTCTTTCTGTAAGCAACAAAAGGAAAATAATTTTTAATTTTCAGAATTTCATCCCCTTTTCACACTATTGCTGTCAATATCAGCATTAAGGAAGCTCAGAAAGTGATTCAGATGTCTTGAGTTCAAGCACTGCTGCCTGTGGTTGTTTTCTGGTTGTGTGTCTGCAGGGGTTTTTCACATTTTCTGTGAAAATGTTACTGAAATACTGTCTACTATGGATACATGAATCCATCTCACCTTTCACCTCACATTCCTACTCACTTTCTTATCCAGGGGAGGTATTGTTATGTCAATGAAAATGGGTTACATTTTTATTATGTTGTGTTATTCTTGCCCTCAAAAGTGGATTCGTGCTGCTAAAGTCAAGTATCAAACTGGAGTTGGTACAAACACAGAGGCCTCTTTAGTTAAACTAAAATCTGAAAAGGAAGAGTCAGTCATTGTTACTGCATTTATGGTGTGCTTATAATTGGTTCACTTGAAGTGCAAGCAATTTTTTACTGCTATCCTCATTAATTACACACTGACTTGTAGCTGTTCCCAGGTCAGCGCTTTTATGGGGCCACGGCGAATTCTGCACCTAAACACTCACCTAGGTATTTCTCATGCTCTTTGTACCTACACTTGATATTTTATATCACATGGCACAACTGCCTTATCTACTAAGTCTAGTCTAATATTTAGCCATCAAGGTGGGTTCCTAGAGGACAGAAATAGTTGCATGGAGACTACCATTATGGATAATGGGATTTTTTAATAGGATGCCCAAAGCACCAATCTATAGGACCTTAAGCCACACTTTTTGTCTTATCTTTGGAGATTGTGTTGTATTTAGAACTGCTCAGTCCCTCACTCTAAGGTTTTAGAGCAGCTGGTATCACTGGGCAATCAACAAAGGGGCCTCCTATAACTATTGCTTCATTGAAAATAAAGAAAATGCTGCTAACAGTTAGTTAGCGAAATCTATATATCTGTTTTTATTTACTTCATCCTCAGAAAGTTTTAACATAGGATGATAAAGATAAAATTTGTACTACACACTGATATGGGATACACCACTGCTTTCTTCACATTTCAAGTCAGTTCATTGTCACAGACTCTCCCATGTACTGCCTGTAAACCAGTCATAGGGACAGAAAACAAAAACAAAACTCCCACCCTCAAAAAAGAAAGTGAGCAAACAAATTATTTTATCTCCTGTTTGGAATTTATTTATTATTAAATTGTTCAGGTTTTAAGTGTACTGTGCTTTGCATGTAATCACTCTAGAGAATATGAACACTGAAAAGCATTTGCTGATTTGTGCTGAACTACGAAATGTTTTATGCTATTTTATTGAAATCGAGTAAAAAAAATTATAGCCAATTTTTAAGACCCCCATATAGTAAACAATCCATGTGTGAAAGCTAATANACCAGGAATGGGGTTTGTGGTTAGATCACACGTTATATCTGATGCTGCTTACTCCTCAGGGGGAGGACCCCTCACACTCTTCTACTGCTCCAGGGTGGTGCCCCTCCCACGGGAGACAGCTCCCCATGAACTTCCCCAACGTGGGGCCTTTGCACAGTGGTATTCCTTATGAACTGCTCCAGCCTGAGTCCCTTCTAGAGAGTGCAATCCTTCAGGAACAGGGGACCCCTGCTGAAGTCCTGCCCACAAACCTGCTCCTCTGTAGACCCTTTCTTCCAGTGGTGCTGCCAGAGCCTGCTCCAGTGCAGGCTTCCCACGTGGTTAAACCTCCTTTGGGCATCCCCTGCTCCAGCACACCTGCAGGGCTGTTTCTCTCACGTATTTTCATTTCTCTCTCCCGGCTGCCATTGTGCAGGGCTTTTTTCCCCCCTTTCTTAACTCTGCTGCCCCAGAGGTGCTATCACCATCAGTGATTGTCTCAGCCTTGGCCAGCAACAGGCCCGTCCTGGAGCAGCCTGGCGTCGGCACTGCTGGACGTGGGGGAAGCTTCCCACAGAAGCTGCCCCTGTAGCCAACCTGCTACCAAAACCTGGCCATGCTAACCCAGTACATCTACCTCCGTTAAAAAGGCTGTTTGAGGAAATTTCTTTCTGTAAGCAACAAAAGGAAAATAATTTTTAATTTTCAGAATTTCATCCCCTTTTCACACTATTGCTGTCAATATCAGCATTAAGGAAGCTCAGAAAGTGATTCAGATGTCTTGAGTTCAAGCACTGCTGCCTGTGGTTGTTTTCTGGTTGTGTGTCTGCAGGGGTTTTTCACATTTTCTGTGAAAATGTTACTGAAATACTGTCTACTATGGATACATGAATCCATCTCACCTTTCACCTCACATTCCTACTCACTTTCTTATCCAGGGGAGGTATTGTTATGTCAATGAAAATGGGTTACATTTTTATTATGTTGTGTTATTCTTGCCCTCAAAAGTGGATTCGTGCTGCTAAAGTCAAGTATCAAACTGGAGTTGGTACAAACACAGAGGCCTCTTTAGTTAAACTAAAATCTGAAAAGGAAGAGTCAGTCATTGTTACTGCATTTATGGTGTGCTTATAATTGGTTCACTTGAAGTGCAAGCAATTTTTTACTGCTATCCTCATTAATTACACACTGACTTGTAGCTGTTCCCAGGTCAGCGCTTTTATGGGGCCACGGCGAATTCTGCACCTAAACACTCACCTAGGTATTTCTCATGCTCTTTGTACCTACACTTGATATTTTATATCACATGGCACAACTGCCTTATCTACTAAGTCTAGTCTAATATTTAGCCATCAAGGTGGGTTCCTAGAGGACAGAAATAGTTGCATGGAGACTACCATTATGGATAATGGGATTTTTTAATAGGATGCCCAAAGCACCAATCTATAGGACCTTAAGCCACACTTTTTGTCTTATCTTTGGAGATTGTGTTGTATTTAGAACTGCTCAGTCCCTCACTCTAAGGTTTTAGAGCAGCTGGTATCACTGGGCAATCAACAAAGGGGCCTCCTATAACTATTGCTTCATTGAAAATAAAGAAAATGCTGCTAACAGTTAGTTAGCGAAATCTATATATCTGTTTTTATTTACTTCATCCTCAGAAAGTTTTAACATAGGATGATAAAGATAAAATTTGTACTACACACTGATATGGGATACACCACTGCTTTCTTCACATTTCAAGTCAGTTCATTGTCACAGACTCTCCCATGTACTGCCTGTAAACCAGTCATAGGGACAGAAAACAAAAACAAAACTCCCACCCTCAAAAAAGAAAGTGAGCAAACAAATTATTTTATCTCCTGTTTGGAATTTATTTATTATTAAATTGTTCAGGTTTTAAGTGTACTGTGCTTTGCATGTAATCACTCTAGAGAATATGAACACTGAAAAGCATTTGCTGATTTGTGCTGAACTACGAAATGTTTTATGCTATTTTATTGAAATCGAGTAAAAAAAATTATAGCCAATTTTTAAGACCCCCATATAGTAAACAATCCATGTGTGAAAGCTAATAAAAAGCTTTAATGCTTGGACTATCAGCTTCCATGGTATCACACATGCTTCTATTGTACAGAAGCCAGAACTGGAGTTTTAACTTAAGCATTAACTCAAATGGATATTAATCTCTTGGGTGCCATTTGGAAAGCAAGCCGGGAGGTGGAAGACAAGAACACAAATGCAAGTATTGCATATCTACAGGGCAAAACACTACTTTACTTTTTAGACCTCTTTGACCTTGTACCAAAAGATGTGAAAAGAAGATTGAAGTAAAAGAGATGCAGTGTGATTTTTAAGAGTTAAATGAACAAGAAAGACCTAAAGCAAAACACCTGCAAACAAACACAACTCCCCAAAACCCCCAAAATTTAAGAAACAATCCCCAGCCAATTATTTTTGGATTAAAAATGAGCGACTGCATTGTTAAATTGCCATTTGTTTCTACAGCTCCAAAGGCAGAAATAGTTGTTATGGTGAGTCCTAGATGTACCCAGGATACACTTATTTTCTGAACCATGGGTCAAAAAAATTACTTGGATGTATTTTTTTTTTTCCCATTAAGCCACAGGATATTTTCATACATCTTGCTGTGTGATTCTGGATTTCAGAAATAATTTGCACAAAGGAAATATTGGTATTTTTTAGCTTCATGAAAATAGAGGACAATATAGAATCATGTGTTACCCAAGATATTTTGGAGTTAAGTCTCCTTCAACAGATGCATGGCAAGGCAGTAACATTTTGTATCTGGAGACACATTGGAGTTATGGCACAGCTTTTGTAGCTGTTTTCCAGTGGTTGTCAGAGTCTCTGGTTTGTTCTTCAGCAATACAACTGAAGACTTTTGTGATCAGCGCTCATGTCTTTTTCGAGTCCTCACCTCTTTTTGCAGGTGTCCAAAGTGATTTGTGACAGAAAGGACACTTTCTCCCTTCTCTCCCACAAAATTATATGAGAAATTAATCTATAAAATTTATCTTATGTTACACAAAAGACAAAAAAAAAGAGTTATAAGGTTATATCAACTAAAATTTTAGTTTGCAGAGATCAATTTAAGATTTTGGACCTGTGAAGCACGTACACTTCTATTGGCTTATCTGGAGAAGCTGCAGCCCATTAATGTACCTGTTCTAGGTGCTGACAGTTAACTCATCTATACCTTCTCCAAATCAGTGTTTGTTAGTTTATTTTTTTTTAATACTCTGAAACTGTTTGGGGTACAACACCCTTCCTGTTACAAAATGGACACACTTTTTCATCAGGCTTTTTTTTTTTACTGTAAAAAGTTTCATTTCCCAGCCCTGAACTCTTTTTTGCCTGGTGTCACAGACGTTTGACTGAGAGAATCCAGTCTTTTTTAACCTCTAAATGAATAAGAAGTTAAGCTGGATGAAACAGAGCTTTTCCCATGTGCCAAGGGCTGAGCAACTGAACTACATAAGCTCCCAGGTTTAAATGCCAAAGTTTAAATAGCATCAAGTCACAGAGAATTACTTTGTAAAGGCATTAGCGCCTTTTAGGTAAACCCAAGTAATGTAGTTATTTTTAAAAAAAGCAATTCACACAGTATTTTTTTTTCAGGAGGCTTTCTTAATTCACCCTAAATATAGTTGTAGATCTAAAACCAAACACTATCTGAAAAATTTCAGTAAAGTCTCAGTGAAAATTTTGGCAGTTAAATTTCATATCAAGCGGCGCTGTTGCCAGGAAATGTTATCTTTCCAACAAATCGATGAGTTTTGGGTGAAAGCTGTACATTCCTGGGGTGTGACTGAAAATGCTGAACCTCTGATTTTTCACTGAAAAATAAAAACTGTCTCAGCAGTGTCTCTGTCATCTCCTGATGAGTTGGACAAATACCATTACAACACTGACTTTACATAAGAGAAAAATGACACCTCCCAGCCTTTCTAACTCCTGTGTGTATAACACAGCCCCCATTTTGTCTCAATTTCAGATGGAAGTGTTTGCACTGCTGAACAGAGGAGCTGGAGCTCAGGCAATGAGTCCTGATCCTCCTGTAACCCCAAGAAAAACATGCTGTACCACGTGTTGTGGAGAAAGCTGGTTGTGCCACTCCTGCTGAGGTCTAGAAGATGGTTCTGTCACCCCCTCGCTTCACAGAGCTGACCTGTTGAGATTGCATGGAACCTGAATGAGCTACCAGACACAACTATGGCAGAAGAAGGCAGCTATGGAAAGGGAGGTGGTGATGTGAGAAGAGCCCACAAATTGTCCTTGGGCCACCTCTGAGTCAGGGAGGGCACCGCGTCTCTCTAGGTCATCCTGAGTCATCAAAGGATGCTTCCATTCTCAAGAGGAGGAGAGTTCTCACCTGCTAACACAATTTTTGTAGCTAAGTAGTTTATAGTCCTTGTAAACCAATGGGCTTATTACAGGTATGGGGAAAATAGGATAGTCTACACTCTTCCCATTTCAACCTAGTGCATATTTTTTCCACATATTTAACCCTGAATAGCAAAGGATAAGATTGTTAGAAATAGCCAATGGAAAAAGAAATGAGGGGCAAAAAACTTCTAGTGGAAAAAACCCAGTGATCCATGTTTCATGTCAAAGACATTAAACCATAACACACACAAAAAATATAGCAAAACACTACAAGCATTGTTCCTACAAGAGCAGAAAAATTAAGTGGTGCAGATATTCAGCTACAGCCAGTGGTTTTTATTAGAACATGTGGTTTGTATAATGTCTACACAAAAATAACATCACAGAATTATAATCATTATGTAAAACATGTAGACATGGCTCATGAAGGTTAAATATTCTGAGTGGAAATCAAATCCTTTCAGATACCAGGGGAAAAAAGCGATTTTGCATAGTCCTTCCTGAAACTTGTGATACAATGATTGTAATTTCTTCACCACATGCAGTTTTGCATACAGAACAAGTACATTAAAGGAATTTTGAGTCCCCTGATTTTAAGCAGAAATCAAAATGGAGTGAATGACAAGTCAGATTCTATGACATTATTCTGATATATTACACCTATATACATTTAGGGAGAATTATATAGTTGAAATTAAGTGATCTGAAGAAAAAAGGAACAGTTGGAAATCTGCTGCATCAGAAAGCAGATTCTCAGAAGGAGTTAATGCATTTTTTTAGAAACAAACCAAAACAAACCCAAAAGTAGAGGACACAAAGAATGAGCAATCAAGTAGGCTGTGCAGGAGTATCTGAAAAGCACCTATGAATACTATATTATGAGCAATTCAGTCAACAGATCAGAAAGCAAACTCTAACAAAACACATACAACAATTGTCAGAATACATGGCAACAGAGAGGGAACAGATCTGATCATCCTTTCCAACTCAACTGAAATTTCAATTCACAGCCACTGCCTACCGTTTATGAAAACTGAAAAATTGTGTGGAAATACTGAAGGTGAGAATGTAAAACAATATGTTGGCATTAGAAGGGACACAAAGAAATGTTGTCAGGACCCTTCTGATTTGATGGATACTACCAAACTCAGTGGGAAGAACATAAACTAGAAACAAGGCTCAGTCTCTGGTGGTAAAACATGAAGACCTGAGCTCGTCAAAGGAGTATTCCTATTATGAGCTCAACAGAAGATGAATACCATGCCATAGCATTTTGAAGTCATCTTAGTAAAATACAGTGTATTGAATCAAAAGTTTGAAAATACTACTCTTATGCCATGCTCACTGCCCAGGAATAAATAGCATTAATATTCCCAGGACAGTTAAAAAATACTTTCGCTGCAGCATTTACTGGAGTACAGACAGAAGCCCAGATGGAGACAGTATCAGGTCTTTCAATTCCCTGGTCTTTATTTAGTCTTAGATGGATGTAAATGAAATTCATTTTCTCTCCCTTCTGCACCCGTATGAGAAGTTTGGTAGTCTGTACATTAAAGTAAAATAATGATTATTTAAAGTTAGTATGATGTATGAAAAAAATATGGAACAATGTTCTTTTGCTACACCTTGAGGGACCTGAAATGAAAGCTTGTGCTATTTACAGGAAAACTGAGACAACCCTATTTAAAAAAAAATAAGGAAAAAAATCCTATTTTTATGCATGCACTGAAGTATTGATTCAGCACAATACTGGCATACACTGAAGCCTTTTTCTTAACACAAAGTAAAGTAAAGGCAAAGTAAAACACAAGCTTAAAGTTAGGTTTAGCAAAGACGCTAAATGGAAAGCTGAATACTTAACCCAAACTGTGCAGCAGTGACAAACCTATTGCAAGTCAGCCTAACACATTAGGCACCATAGCACATCATCACAAATGAGCAAGGGTGTGATGTATGACCTGCTGAGAAATGATGTTTCTGTGGCTTGTATCCACCACTCTTTTGGGATTGTCAGTATTTCCCTCTTTGGATCTTCCCTGTGCATCTCCCTTTATTATAAAACTCCTGCAAGCAAATGAGAAGGGCCGAAGGACAAGAATGACATCAGGCAATCAAAACAGCACAGCCACTACAAAGAAAAAGCCCAGAGCTACAGTGCAGCTTCATGAGGCAAAGTAAAAATTACTCAGGAAATTTAGAAAGAGCAACAACACAGTGCTCCCTTGTTCCATATCATTCACCCTCTGTTCTTAAGTACCCCTCTGCAGAAAAATACACAAAACATTTTCTCTTTTAAATGTTCCCTTTTATGGAGACTGTCCACTCTTAATACACTTGCACAATATTTTGGGGGTTAAACTTCGTATATGTAGCCCTCACACACTCCAGTTCTAGGCCATGTAAAAAAATTCTTCTTTATCCTCTCTCATTGTACATATTAGCTTCAGTTTAATATGATTAGTCTGAAGAGACACTTGCAGTATTGCTGGCTGGCAAAGTGGAAAATACCTTTTATGGCCTAATGCACCAATGTGTATATAACCCTTTGCCCTAATGCTTCTTGTTTGTTTCTTTTTATAGTTATTTGTGTGATTATATAATTAGCTGACCTAGTTTATTATGTTTATTCCATAATTTTCTCCCAGATTAGAACAAGATCATAAATAACAGGGAAATAAAAGGAACATTTATTTCCATATACAGTGACTCAAAATTTTCCCTGTGATAGATTTTTGTAAAGAGGGTGTTGCAGGAGAAAAGAAATTCTGACATGAGACTTAAGCTTGAAATAGTATTCATCTGATGGAGAATGGATATTTCCCCTCTTTCTTGGAAATTTTGACTTAAAAGGGAGAAAGTGATATTTTAGTCCAAAATAATACACGTATCATTTGAGATTCTGAGGAAAGCTGAAAGCTCTTAAAAACTCATGTGACTGAGGCTCTAATGTTGCAGTTAATGAAAAACTATAGAGAATGCCACTGTTTACTAACAGTCATTTAGCTGGCTCCACTCATACTTTACAGCAAAAATAATTGTAATGGAAATTATACCATACATCTGGATATTTTTCCTTGTCAGCCAGTACCCTGTTATTTTGATTATTTGTTTTTTTTGCCACTATTTATTTCTCGTGTGTCTGCTCAGCATGCAGTACTAGTTTGATCTGTAGGAACTACCACACCATAAATGCCAACCATAAAGAAGAATCTTTAAAATGGACAATTAGGAAGTAATCTGTCCTTGAGGAAATTAGCTCCCTAATTCTCTGTTAGTGGCAGATGCTACCAACTGATCTAGAAATGTTTTCATTCCTTCAGTCTAAGCAAATCACTTTCCCATTCTGTAAGCTTTCCACTGTGTTTGAAGCGAGCATTATAAAATATAGCTGTTTTGGAAGCAGAAGGCCTGTAAAATGTAATGTGAAATGTGAAATTAGAATTTTTCTGTATTTTTTGTATAACATTTTGCAAAATTATATGAGTGCATCCTCTGTAAGATATTTCATACCATTGAATTTTCTTCCAAGAATTTTCTTCTCACATTTCACACTCTGCAGCTTTCTAGAATAATTGTTATATAAGTGAATTGGGAACTCTTACTAAAATTCTTCAGAAAGTTTATCTACAGATAGAGCACTTAAAAGGACTGGAAATACTTCTGCATGAAGTGCTAAATATTCACTTCAATAAGCTGTCCTGTGCAGAAAAAGTTCAGTTGCCACTTTTCTCAAAGGAAGTGGATTCTTCTAGCATTAACTTGAAGCATGGGAAAAAAGTCATTCCCCCTTCTTCTCTAGATAAATTAACCAAGGTCTGGCTACAGTTCTAGCCCTACAGTGCTTTTCTTTATATAGTGCATGCATTTATCAGGTTTTATCAAGTGTAATTCTGCTATGGACCTAAAACTGCTGGATGCAAGTTTCTCGTCCAAACATCTGTTGCCTGAAAAAGCAAACGAAATGGAATTCCTTTTGGACCTACAAGGAACAAATGAACTTGTTTGAAAAAACAGAGCACAGGGCAGAGGTTTCTGTGACTTCCTTTTCTGCTGGTAGCACTAATCCAAGCCGCTCCTTATGTGAATACCAGAACTTTAAATCTGGGGCCTCTTCCATTGCAGGAGAAAAACTGCAGTTAAAGCAGAAGCAAACTCAACATCCTAAAAATAACTTAAGGCCCAACCTCTGTCCCAAGCAGAAAATAAAAACAAAACCATTTTTGTCATGTTTTATACATTATATCAAACTTTTAAACCTTTGTCTTAAAAAGACAGAATTATTATATGAGGAAAAGCTTACTTGGGTTTAAATTTTCATGAGGAACTGCAAGAGAGATATTCTGAGGACCCCACATATTTACCTGAAGACATCACATGTTAGAAACATGGATGGAGCTATAAAGCAATTTATGGGAGAACCTTTAGGGTTGCACAGAAAAGCACGGAGAGGCTGGAATACACTGTTAGCCCTTGTTGGCAGTATAACACTGCTGCAGAACTACTGTGACTGCTATGTCAGCTTGTGCTGCTCCACCTTAACAAACTGCTTGAAATCTTGAATGTAATTAAGCTGTATTTTCATTTTAGCACCTTACTGTCATGCACCAACCTATTATGCTTTAGGTTTGCCATAAAATATACAAACCTATTATGTATAGTAAGAAGTAGAAAGCAGGAATATAATATAACTGCCTTTCTCTCTCTTTGCTACTTACTTGCTACTGTCTTCTGACAGGCATTTGTCTTGCTATGTAAAGTATCTACTGTCTCTGGGTATTAAATCCATAGAAGACCAATGAATAAATAATATAATGCATAGACTTAACTTCCATTTGACATCAGTGTGTAAGTTTATTCACTGTAAATATAAAGTTTCAATGTAGTTTAAGAGGTATACCAGTGATGAGATAGCAAAGAATACCATTTCTGTCACCCATTTGTAAACAGTAAGTTGTTGTTGCATTCAAGGTGCATCCCAAAAGCTTATATTACCATTATATGCCAGTGGTTGTCCTACCAGAAGCCACTGATTATTGCAGGAGCTTTCAGATTTGGAACATGGTAAATTTTTCTTCACTTCATACTTCGTTCAGAAGGGGGTGTATTTCAAAAAAAGACAAGGGGAATGTAAACAAAATTCTTGACTAAATTCAGAATTGCTTTTGTCCTGCCAGTGTTTAGCACTTATTCCCTGACCTCTTTTGAAAGTGTATATTGTAACTCGATGTAATCCTTGGAGTGTGCAACAATTCAACTCTGCTTTAGGAATGGAGACCAAGATCTTGTTGGAGACACCAACATCTGTTCCTGCTGTGAAGGCAACATCTTTCAGCAGTTGCAGGCATTCAGAAGCTGTTCCAATTCATCCTACAGTTACAATGGCTTCTCCATGCCCCCCTAACCTTAAGAAAAAGGCAAGTGGTTTTGGTATAATTTGCTTTTTCTGTTTTGCAGCCTCTGAGGAACATGCAAACCATGTCTGATAAATAATCCTAATGAAACCAATGGCTTTAAATTGTATGGCTGTAAGTCATGATGCACCTGTAAGTCTTCCTGGGACTCAAATCAAACTCAGGAATGAACTAATCTGGTAATACACTTCAAACAAACTGAATCTTTCCTGCTAGAAACCAAAGAATGTGTACTAGACTCCAGGAATCTTGTATCTAATCTGTTGCTGCTGATCAATAAACTCTTCAATTTTTTTTCAAACAAAATGGTTCTATTTATACCCATTTCAAAGATTGATTTTGTGTCAGGTTTTTGTATTTTTTCCTGCAGATTGCTCTCACTGGCTATTGAAATTTGGACAAAAGGAAATGCAGAGGTCTTCTCCATCTCTTTTCACTTTATGTTTAACCATGGCTACAACAAGGCTAGAATGTAATTTTGTTAATAGCGATGTAATTCATCAGATATTCCTATGTAAAAAAGTGTCACTGAAAAAAAATCAAATTTCAAATAGTCTTTCAGAATTCTCCTATCTGCACTAGTTATCTGAACAATTTTACTGTCACAGATTCAGCTGCCTGATTGCTCTAGCAGGTCTCTAGTTATCAATTTTTCAAGCATTTATCAGAGGGACTTCTGGAGCAACTACTTTAATATTTTCCAATAAAAATGGAAGCCTAAGAATGTAAAGTGCTAAAATAAGTATGCCTTTAATTGAGCCCCTTAAATTGTGAGTCTAGTGGCAGATGATATTTCATATTATCATGCTGTAGTGCAATTGATGTTAACAAAACTTGTTTAGGAAAGAAAATTAAAGAAGTCAAAAGGAATTGAGAAAATGCATCTAAGGAGCTGGGAGTTCTAATTGCATGAAATCTTCTTTTTAGAAGATACTGTTATTGACAGCTTTGCCAGTCATTTAGCTGTGTGTTGGAAAGAAGCCCTCTGCAAACCTAGGGCAAATCTGCATTAATCTCAGGCACTTGTAAGGTAGGCTGGATGCCAGGGGAGACGAAGGGGGAGTGGAGGGAGCATGGTGGGCAGAACTGTCCTGCAAAACCAGTGTAGCAATGTAACTGCTAAGCACAGAGCAAGCTTTCAGGGATGAAGTGATCTCTCTTGTACATTCCGTGTACATGTCTAATGTCTAAACAGCAGGTTTTTACTCTACAGAAGACTTTGAAGTTTTCCCAAGAGTTGCTAACAATGGTAAAGAGCAAATCCCTTTATTGGCTGTTTACTTGCTCTCAGCACCATCATATATACGTTCCTTGGTAAATATTAGAAGACATGCTGGTATCAGACCCTGTGGAAGCTTTTTGAACTAGGATTTCTAAATACTGAAATATTTTCATTTTACCAGTCTGGATTTTCCCCCCTCCTTCCTGTAGTTATTGCCCCACATTTCCTCAGAAGTGTTTTTCTGCATTACAGACCTTGTAAGCTTATAGGAATAAGTAAATGCCAAACATAAAATTCAGTGATTGGTTAACTAGGGTCCTGAAACTCATGTCAAGTACTTATGTTCAAAGAAGGTAGTGTTTCAGATGAGTGGCATGGTATCTCCAAAAAAGTGGGAATGACTGATTGAAATTTGGCATCTTCTACACTGGATCTGTGCATGAAAAAAATGATAAAATAAGGCTGTGAGTTATAGAATGCGGAGTCCTGACAGCCACTGAATTACAGATAGAATCTTAATCCCACCTGAAAAAATGAAAAGAAAAATTTAGCCTTACTCCCTTAATCAACTTTGTTTCATTTCCTTTTGTTTTATTTACAGAAGGTTATACTTGCTGGAAATGTTCCCATAAAATCAGACCAATTACTTGATTCAGAGGCCTTTTAAAATTGTTTCTGCTGCTGAAAAAAATTCACCTTAAACCACTCTCACTGTTGCACATTTAGTTAGATTTTTTAGTCTTTTTTTTTAATTGTTGTGGGATTTCATATGGCCAAAGTCTTCAATGCACTGGGGTTAAATAGCAGATTTTTCTGCTCAGCCTGAGCTTTGGGCTCCCAGTATATTGTGTAGAAAATAACAAAAAAACATGTCCAGGTGGGTTCTTTTACAACTCTAACCACTAGAAAATACAACTTCATGTTACCTTCTTAAACCAAATTATTGTTTAAAATCAGAAATATCTATACCAAGGAACAAGTGAATTCTGAATTTTAAATCATCTGTACATTTGTTTAAGTTACGTACATGGTTAGGTAAGCCTTATCTGTCCCAGGCTCTAAGGTGTGGAATTTGACTTTTAGTTTCTTTCCTCTCCCTGCCATTGTTGATGTTTCCCTTCAATGACCTGATATCACCAACAACCTATATGATAAATTGAGCTTTTCTAGGGCTGTGACTTCTGGATCAGTCTGGGAGGTGAAGCACTCTTGAGAGCTATTAAACATGCCCAAGGATAGACATAACTTGGCCATCACCAATTAATGGTTCCTGCCTCATCATCTTAGGCTGCATTTTTTAACAGTGACAGCTGCATCTGCCCAACAGATGCATTGTTGCAGTATCAATTACCTACTGAAGAAAAAATTGTGGATTTTCTAGGAGCAGAACTTCTATCCCATCTTGTTTATGACTAGAGTATTGACTCATCAAGCTTTTCCATGAAAGATCAATTTGATGTGTAATAATTTTCATGTCTTGCATTCCAGTATTTTTAGAGGAATGCTTCATGAGTCTCTGATGCATTATTTGGCTGTCATACATCTTATTACTATGGCAATTTTAGCAGCAAGAGTTCATAGAAAATTCTCTATCAACTACTTTTAAAGCATAAGAAAAACAAACTAATGGTGGGAGACAAATTGGGCTAAAATCTTTCAGATCTCTGGAAAGACACTGGATCAAAGGCAGAGTGCAGGAAACTGCTGTTCCCCAGAGGGGCAGCCAAGGACTAGGAAAGTTAGAGGTGTGCAAAAATTCTACTATTTAATTCTACACCTGAACTCCCTTAAATACTCTCATCTCAACAGTGGAGAGAAAAAACAATTTATTAGATGTATTCTTAAGGCTTGTTGCTCTGTTTGATCAAACACTAAATGCAATCGTCTTGCAGTGATGGCCCTTGCACAGTTTTTACATTTCCCTGAGCTCTTCCAGATCCTTGTTTGCACTGAGATTTGAACTTGGCCAGCTGCTCAGGGACTATGAGTGCAGGGTGAAGTTATGCCAGCATGTAGTCAGGTTCCAGCTACACCCTGTTCTGTGGTTTTTAAGTGGTGTTTTACAACTTGGCTGGTTTGACTCTGCTGCATGCAGATAACTTGAGCTAATTCTGCAGGGAAGATGTGTGCTAAGCAGACTTTCTGAAATGAGGTGTGCCACTCTTTAGTAAGTAAGGACAAAAAGGTGGAGGTGAGCTAAATGAGCCACAGTTAGCTCTGCACCTGAAAAGATTGTGGGCGGCTTAGTAGACACAACACTGCTAGAATTTCATTTTGAAGTCACCCTGTCACACAAACTATCCCCTAAAAATATAGTAACATGCAGGGCAGGAATCTCATCAGCAGACATGCAGTCAATACAAATGCAGTCAACCAAAGGGTTAGAATTGACCCTGGGTAGAAATAAATTGTGTGTGGATATCCAGGGATGCAGGTGTGTGAACAAATACACGGATATAAATTTACCTATTGCACAGTGTATTTATTTTCTCCATAACCCTCTTCAGCTGAAGAATTGAGTTTTCTGCACTGTAAAGACACAGCATGCAGGTGTTTTGCTTCACTGGGGTAATTACCCCTGGGGATTCTATTGGGCTTTAAAGAAGCATATGGAAGTGAGTAGGAGGAGAGTTTTTTGGGAAGGGTGCCGTGCTGGCTGAGGTGTGGTGAATGGGATTTTTGGATAGGGGGAATCATCCATCTGATTAATCCCTTCCCTTTCAGGAGATATACCCAGCCTTGTACGAGTCCCTAGGCGCTTATCACATCCATGCTCTGCTGCTTGTTGCTGCACCTACTTCTCTTGGCATCCTATTGTATTCTCAAATAATTCTGTGCACTGAAAGGCCCTTCCTGATCTTCAGTACCCAACAGGCATGGACAAACAAGCTCAGTCAAGCAAGAGCTGCCCAGGAGCCTTGGTCATCTTTAGATTGCAGGGCAAAATCTTTTGGGTTTATAAAAGATTTAGGGAGCGCTCACCTTCATTTATGTTCCCTGTTCTTTGTGCTGCTCCTATTGGGGTGTGCAGATGAATGGGCTGCCTACAGTTCGTAGCATATACAACATTTATCATAGGGTGGGAATATGTTCCTGATATGAAGATCTCTGAACGAGACTCTCAGTTCTTTGGTTCTGCCTCTGCAGCCTGCTGACTTTTCTAAAACTGTGGTGATGGGAGTAATATGAACTTCTGTGATCTGACAGTACACAGGATGGCAGCAAGACAAACTATTCCCATGGAGACAAGTTCCAAGAAGGCCAAGAGAACTACTAATATTAAATAATTGCATTGCACTGCAACTCTCCTTCTAGGATTGATTTATTACACATATAAAAATATTATGATCTTTCCTCCCATTATTTCAAAGCAAAGTGCTTAAAGGGCTAATAAAATCAGTATTTAGCACACTTTTTATTTTGTGGTTCAAAACTTCAAGCTTGGCACAAAAACATTACCTCTAGGGAGTGAAAATAGCCTTACCCAGCAGCTTCAAATACAATTATCGGAGTCATTCTTTCTTTCATTCCTTGCAAAATACTAAACTGAGGTGAAACTTCTTTTGGCTGATAGACAAAAGGAAATTACAGCTGTCTGGAGTTCAAAAGAGTTGCAATAAAACTTGAGTTATGACAAAAATATACTGTTTGTTATTAAACTCTCAGTTCACGAATTAAACAACTTTCTCTGCATGTTTGATACTGCTTATTTTTTCCTAGACACATGTATTTCTGCAACATAAGGTGCATTTCCCTATCTCTGCATACAGAAGTGTTTTATTCTCATCTCCTTATACACTTACGTTGCGGCTTTTTGTGAGACTGTACCAATGTAAAGTAGATGAGAACTGGATCCATTGAAATTATTTGCTAGGGCAGTGGACAATGTTAAATACATCTATTCATGCGTGCATGTATAGTCACAACATTTGTTAATAATTTGCTGACTGTATTGTGGAAAAAAGTCATTTCATAAGCAGAATATACTCTATTGACTACCCTGGGTAAAAGGTAGATGAAGAATATTTAGCCAACTATGTAAATGGATGAAGCAAGGATTTGCTGATAGTACTGCAATATTTGTTTTTAATTGAACAAGTGCAATAGGGTTTCACATTTGAATAGGATCTCAAGATTAACAGGTTGTTGTTCACATTTCATGTAAGGATATGTTGGCAATTGTGTTCATTCCAAAAATTTCTTTCATGTTTTAAATTTTTCATTACGGCCTATAAAACAAGTGGATTAAGGGGACCTAATTCCTTGTACTTTGAATTTAGCTCTTCATCATATTTTTAGCATTTTATAAAAGGTGGAAGTTGCCCAAGCCCCTGGCATTGGTGCAGATACTCCAGCAATTGCTGTGCCCTTGTGGGGCCGAGGGCTGTGGAAACCACAGTGCCAGATCAGGCCAGTAACCCAGCAAACTCAGGGTGCACTGTCCCTATAAGTACTGGATTTTACAAGCAAATTTTCAAACAACAATCATCAAACAGCTATTTAACCACCTTCCCAGAGGCTAAATAGCTTTCTCTTGCCACTTCAATATCTGCATGAGAGACTGATACCTAAAATTTTGAACTTAGATCTCAGAATGTTTTAATTAGCCATAAGAGCACACTCTGTGCTTCAGATTCAAATACATGTTGTGCTAATTGGCTCTTCACAGCAGGAAAACAATATTTAGCTTCAAGCATGTCCACTAAATGTTGCTCTCTTTTGATTTTATTGGCTTTCCCTTTACCATTTAGTAGTTTAGTATGGGTACTGTATTGTGCTCTGCTGACTACTGTAAGTGTAGGCTCTGTCACTTCCAAGTGCCACCTTCTCTAAGGTGGTCTTTTTCCTGGCTCTTTGTCTTTCCCCTGAAGGAACCATCCCAATCTCAGCAATTTTTCTTGAAAGTAGTTTCTTATCCCATAGAGTGGATCAGTGGTCACCCTCATCTCCCTCATCACTCATTTGTGGGCTCCTGGGTTTCTGCCATGTACTTCCAGGTGTTGGTTGAACTGAACAAAGTACAGTCTACAAGATAAGAACATTACTGAGTGATGACTTTACTCCTTCCCATTCCTGTATCTCAGTCTATTCTTAGCTAAATAATAATAACAATAATAANCTTTTTTTATTTATTTTAAATTTAAATTTTTATTTTCTTTTCAGCACCTTTCTGGATGCCTTTCTGATTAAAATAAATTGTTCTAGTTTGAATTTAATGTTATTGTTAAGATATTAAACTAATATTTGACACACTACTTGAATGTATTTTACAAATATATAATTTAAAACTGTGTAAAATTATTTATTTTTTTTAAATTTTTCTGTCTCTTTCCCATAGGCACTCTTGTTTTGATGGAATTTTTCAATGTGCCTAATATATATATACCTAATTTTTTTATGGCTGGCACTGTGCTTGGCCATCTATTGCCTCCCAGTCCCAATGTCCAGATAACCTCCCTTCATCTCAGTTGACTGCAAGCCACCACCAGCCTTCAGCCCAAACCACAGGCTTGCACTTTCTCAATATGGAGCAAGTTGCTTGAACTACCAGGCCACCAGGTCTCTACAGAGCTGTGTAGAAGTAAAACAACAGTACACAACAAGGGGTATTTATTTCAAAATATATTGCCTTAATCATAATTCGATTTGATAGAATAAATAATGGATATTATTTATTCCAGGGATACAAAATGCTGGAGACATAAATTTTCCACGAACACAACTCTTCAAAACTAGAGCAATATTATAAATGTTTCCTACCCAAACTAGGGAAGCTGCTGTGTGCAGGCAGTGTTCAGTAGACTGCCTGACAGAAATACATTACTCTTTCCATGAGTGTGTTCTACTAAAGATTAAATGTAAGAGTTCCAAAACGTCATTAAATGCTATGTTATTTTTTACTTTTAATGAGCCTGTTGTAGCCTCAGAGCTGAGAGAGGACATTCTTGCTAGACATCCTCATTATATTTTCGGTAATAACTGATATTCCCAGTGCAATTTTCCCTCTAAAAACTCCTCCCAAGTCACTTGGTTCATGATGTTATTGTAAAAGAAAGACATTAGAATGCGTAAATCAGTGTCTAATCATGGCTAAACCTAATGTTAGCACAATTGGGCTGGCAGCCACAACAGATACGTCTGGATCTGAATTAAATATTTCAAGGGGCTTTATTTGGCATGTATACCTTGATAGAAACTCACAGATTAAGCATCCAAATAGTTGGGTAGAAACTGGTTATGTTTGATTCACTGACGCAAACGTGGCCTGTTTTATATATATAAAAAGAGGAAATCTGTTGAAGAATTGTTGCCCTAGAATTGCTGATTTTCTGACTCTTTGTCCGAGCTCTGCATATTTCCGAAACATGGCAAGTGACCAGGAACTCCAAGTTTGATTGGCAAAATTAATTGGTAGCCACAGTGAGGCTACTCAAGACTCGAGCTCTATATTTATGTATTTGTATTTAAAAGTAGTTTGAGTGGTCTTGTGCTTCTTACTATGATTAATAAGTTGTGAATGAATTTCAGAGCACTAATAAAATAAGACCCTTTCTGTTTGGAAAAAGCCAAGATCTACCAGACATAGAAACAATACCTCGAATAAAAAAAAAAAATGGAAGCTTAATTGTGCCTTTCATATTAAGAGTTTTGAACACGATGATGAAAAAAGCTTTTTGCTAGCGAGCAGGGACAAAACTCAGGAAAATTAGAAGAATTGGTTAAAACCAGAAAGCCTCTATTAGTTCTCGGAAAATTCCTGCATTGGTTTAATGGCTGAACACTCTTAAGGGAATACATGTATCGATCCCTTTTCTAGTCCCTGCAATGTCCTCTACTGTAATTAGTTCCCTTTATGTTTAACAGAGCCTGAAAGGCAGATCCAAAATGGAGCTCTGGGTCTTGTATCTGAGTCATGCTATATGCTGCTGGGAAACAAAATGAAAAAACCCCAAAACATGAGAAAATTTAACTCAAATGAATAACTCTCTTTTGATTGTTTTTTGTCATTGCATAAATAATCTTTTTGTTTAATATAATGTAATTTGTTACACATTAGCAAAACGCTCTGAACAACATTGTCTTTAGCAGAGAAAAGACACTGATAATGAGGCAGAAAATTATGTGAGCACCCAAAACATTGATTCATTGCCTAAGCTGTCTTTTAAACTGCGTATGAAACTAGTGGGTAGTCTGTAGCCAAATGCTTCACATGCCCCATCAGGATTAAGGAGGGTGCTTTTCTTGCTCTGAGCTTTCTAAGATCTTAATACCACAGAATTTCAGAAGCTGGTTCTTAGAAAAGCCCCAAGATCCTGGAATGATTCTCACAGTTTTCCCTGATGATTTGGCAGATCTGTCTTTTTATAATCCAGGGTTTTGGCTGATACTAAAAATCAACGCAAAAAAAAAAAAAAAAAAAAAAAAAATCAACTTACTTAAAGGATATTAATTCATTGTTCCTTGACAACTTTTGGGTTAAAACTCAATTGTAAAACCTTAGTAACTGAAGAAAAACAGATCAGGCAAGCTGAAGCCTACAAAAAGATTCCTTGAAAAGCTTTTCTGCAGGGTGTGGTGGCTTGGGAGTGGCAAATTCCCAGACACAGCAAAATGAAGCCATATGTGAGTTAGGTGAAATATAAACCTGGAAAGACACAGTGTCAGCTCTGAAGCAGAGAAAGAATTAGGTGGTTATGCTTTCACAGGGAAATCTGAAGCTTGGATTTACATTTAAGGAGAGGTAAAGTTAGATGAAATAGCTGACCTAAGGAGTTTTGCAGTTTTGAAGAGTAGTCCTGAGACTCAAGAGAAAGACCCTGGGAGACAGAGCCCAAAAGAGAACTCCTGGAGCAATGGGAGGAACACCTCTAGGAAATTGTGGGTAGGGGCATGTTTAGTGCCTATGTGTTTAAGAAACAGCAAGACCCAGCTCGACTTGCGAGAAGTTGAAGACCATGTTTCCTTGAGCACTGTGGCACAGGTAGGGAGTTCAGTTGTGGGGGAGCCAGTCAGCAGTACCATTCTCAGGGCTGGAGGATGGCATCCATCCTGTCAGGATTGTGGGGACCTGACACAGGGGAAATCATAAAGAAATAGACCCACAGACATAACAGTGAACGTTGAAGATACAACCAGAGTTCTAAGCAGTTCCAGCTGTGCGAACGCAATACCAGGATGGCCACCAGCCACCCCAGTCACACATGAATGTGACACCTAGGATGGCCTCAGCCCTTGCTCCTACATCCATGGGAGAGATGTTCAAATGCACAGCTGAGAGGGCAGCTACAAGCATACTGTAACAGCAGGTAAATTCAGAAGTAACCATATGGCGACTGTCTCTATGCAAGTCACATTTTCCACACTGCTGGGGATTTTAGATTTGAGACTCCCACTGACTCTAAAAGAGAAATAAATGGATCTTGTTTTGTTTTCTGCAAACACTGCATTTTCCACAGCCATTTCACTCGACAGGGCAGTGGCCTCCCTCAGGTATGCATCTCTTAGTCAGGTGATAGTCTGCAAACAGGGCTGTGAGACATGAATGGGTATAAAGTGGACCCTTGCCTTTTAAAGCAACAGGTGTCACTGGAGGTCTAGTTGATGGCCCCTTTTTAGGTCCTCAAGTAGTTTTAATGAGCATAATTAGATCCTATAATTTATAAGAGCTGCTGAACTGTGCAAGTCTGTATGAAACAGAAACACAGAGTTCTGGGGTGCTTGCTCTGAGTAGCCTCCTAGGAAAAGTATTATTTGAAGTAATTTGCAGGGTGGGCTATTGTGCTTAGAGGATAGTATGAGGAAGTGAATATTCCTAATTTGGAAAAATTATCAATAATATTAATTTCAGTAGACCAGTAGATTTCTGAAAGAGCTGTGATAATTTAGAGCAAGTTTTCTTTTAATGCTTTATTCTTCTAACACCTTAGTGGTCACCAGGCTGATATTGAGCATGATATGAAATATCCTACCCTACTCAAGGTACACCCCCATGTATAGCCTCATCCACTTTTGTGGGAGTCTGCCTGCGTGCCAGGACCCTCTTGTAGCTTGAATGACAGCAATAATTTATATATGGTACATATGTATTAAGCTGATTTAATATTTCACGCCTTGTAGTTTACATGGCAAATTTGCCATCTTTTTCTTCTCACCTAATATATGTGTAAAGATTGTAATTGTGTGTTACCTAGATGATCATGTGCACTTTCTGCATGCAGCCCAGCAGACATGACCAGAGTGGCGTTGGTCAACTGCGTACAACAAGATGAGGGTAGCGCTTTATGATTGCTGCTCCCCGAGGCTCACATCCAGATCCCAGCAGTTCTCTTCCCAGTTTATTGAGCTGTAGGAAAAACCAAGCTTACCGTGAGCACTCATGGGAAAAACTTTGAGCATTTAAAGAATATGGATGGGAATGAATTTTTTAGAATAAACTGGCATTGAAAATCAGCATAAAGATGATGTCAGCTTGAGAGAGGGAACTTATCACAGTGAATGTGAGCACGTGTGTTAACACAAATTTGTCCCATTGCACCCACACAGCTTCAGGTAAAGACCTTTTAGCTGATAACCAGGTTTTATATTTAGTATTTGAGTGTAAGGACCGCCCTTCTAAATATCTTTACCACTTCATGTTTTTATTTCAGAGGATACCTTCTCTTTTTTTGGGTGAATGGTCGACCTCTGTTCTAAGAAAAAAGTACTGTAAAGGAGTAGAATGGATCTGCAATTATACCGATCCTTGAGGAAACTTGTAAAACACACTTGTAACTCTGCAACTTAGTTTTTGTAAGACTGACATATGTGAGGATTCTCAGGAGAATAGCAAGGGGAATTTTTTTTTCTTCAGGAATTCAGAAATTAAACTGAAAGGGTAGACTACTTAGTAACACATCCTGTTGAGCAAAATGCCTTTGAGTGTTGACAGATTGTCAGTACTAAGTTTTGCAACATTTGACTGAATTTTGCAGTGAGTTTATTAAAGTGATTTAGTGCAGTGCAAGCAAGTGCAATATGTGTTTCACCCATTTTGATTAAAACAAGGCAGAACACTGGAAAGATGCCAGGAAAAAAATTTAGTAATCCGTTCATATATTTTGAGAAATTTTCTACAAATACTTGCCTGCTTCATGAATGATGAGACATGCTGAGAAAAAAGAAGTAAATAGGAATTGAGCAGGCAGCATAAAAAACTCTCCTTGTTTGTATTTAGGATTTCACAGTATGAGTATGTGGGAATAGCTGCTGACAAATATTTCCCTGGGGAACTAGATCCAGCATTGTTGTATTAGGTCAGCCAAGCAGGGAGACTGTTGTATGTCCATGTAAGGGTCTAGCAGGGCAAGCAATGGCAATGCCCTTCTTTGCCAAATCAACTCGGCTAACTTTAGCGAAGATTGCAATGTAATGGCATGAAAAATCCCCTCCAGCTGTACCAGTAAATAACAAAATGGAAAATGAAACCCTGTTAACAGCAACCTGATTGTGTTTCAGCTAACTGGATGATTTACTGGGTAGAGGTTAGAGGCTTGGTCAGTAGTTCAGTTAACAGGCCTGATGCATGAGTATCCCTGGAATCACCAAGGCTAAAGTGGGCCTGTTGCAAAGAATGAGCAGTTAAGAGACAGTGTTCAGGCTGCAGCTATATGACAAGTGTCTTCTTAGAGCTAAATCACATACTATTAGTGCTGACCTACAATCTTTTGCCTTGTCAGCTGCTGGCAGAGTATTTTGATCTCGTTCTACCTATCTCTGACAAACACCCTAGCTTCCTAGCCTTATTTTCCTTTGGCAACCCATATAAACTTTGAGATGTCAATAGAATATTTTTTCATTGAGTGCTTATGAGAGATGAAAGCAGGTTTTTAGCTGAGCAAACGGTGCCCCACTTGGTTCTAAAGATTTCTCTATATCGATGTTCTTGCCATTCTGACAAGAAGAAATATCAACCTGTGAGGATTTTGACACATATCACACTCTGTGTACTTTTGGTTGTTACCCATTTAAGATGTACAAAAGCTTATTGAAAGGATGTTTTTATTAAATGTAGACAATATCATCCTTCTGAGATATCACTGTGGGTTGCAATACAATCAGGGCTTGAATTTGTTTTTATTATGGCTTTACATTGCCACGGGTTGGAGGGAAGATTTTCTGAAACTGTCAGCATCCAAAACTGTCAGGGGAGCCAGGTTGAGGATATAACAATGCATATATATTCAAACAGGCTGCTTCAGAGGCAGAATAGCTGTTTTGTGCAACATATTGATGAAACTCAGCTGCTAAGCCTGTCTTGATTGCCCAGGAAAAGCTGTGGCTTTGTGGGGGGAACGTGAAAGTGGCAAACGCTTGGTGCTGGGGGCTGTGTAGCCCTTGTTCAGACTAGGGGCAGACCCAAGCTTAGCAGCCCTGATGAAAAGGAGACCTATTTTTTTTGATACTACACTGTATTGATGCAGTTATACTGTTTAACTAAACCATTACCACTACATCAGAGATCATTGGGACATTAATTTACCAGCAAGTGCACAGAGCTATCCTGGGTTCATTTAGATAGTATACATTTGCCAGAGTGGCTTTTTAACAACTCCTCAAGGCACAGTCCCCTGCTTATTTCTGCATGTGTGAGATGATAAGCCTACTCATAGCACATTGGTCTTTCTGGGATAGATCTTGTGTAGATCTCCTTGTCTTTCTTTAATACTTCCCTGTAACAAGAGCAACATAAAGTCACAGTTCTGCAGACAGTATTTTGAACAAGCTTACAGCACGTGTTCGAGCTGCTTGTTTGTCAGGTTGTGTCACACCATGAGGTTTATCTAATATCCTTCCTTTGACAGCACTTTACTGCCTGACCTTAGGCAAATCATCAGATCTTCCATTGACGAGTTTACCTCACCATTCTTGACATCTGAGATTTGGTGAAGAGTTCTTCAAAAGTGAAAGCACTTACTGGTATTAACTGGTGTGTACACACCAATGAAAGACATGTATAATGATCTAGCTATGGCTAGATTCTATAATTTTTATTCATCCTAATTAGCCTCTAAACTGGAATGGCCCATTGTTTCCAGTACTCCAAAAGACTGATAGAAGATGCTAATTTATGTTTGAAATAGGCATTTTAAGAAAGCTAAATATTCTTGGGAAAGACAATGAAGTTCATATTCCAAGCCACTAACTACAAGCCTACAAATACAGTAATGTTAATGCAGTGTAATAATATAGTGTAAATGTAACAAAGGTGTTACTTAGGGTTGAAAATACCATACATCTCTAAAGCATAGGCAAAATGTGGGTTTTGTATTCCTTTGCACGTGAGATTTGGAGGTCATGTGCCATATTTTATTCTATAGAGTGACTTTCCTTACTTTTCCCCTTCTCACGCATAATATTCTATGTATTTTTTTTCCTAAACATAGGGTGTTGGACTCCAGACATAACTGTAAAAATCTGTCAGCTCAGTTCAAGTCAGATAATGCCCTTAGCTACTTTTATTTTCCTGTATGTCACAAATGACCACTCATTTCTTGACAGAGGTGTCTGAATCGGAATACACCCAGCTTCCTGCTGGTGGCAATTAAAATTATCCACCACCCATGGGTAGATTTGAATCAAAGTATCAGCAGAAAAGTGACTCTTGTAGCCAGCTAGGTCATGCATCAATAGCAAGGTATAAGCAAAAGTGGCACTAGAAGGTGAACTGCATGCTACAAAAGAGTGAATGAGGAAAGCAGAAAAGAATTCTAACCTCAATGCTATGTGAATAATGGAGGAATATTGCCACTGACACAAGAACAGGCTACTGCAATGCAGGCAGAAAAGTGACACAGATGGTAACGATGGCTGTAACATCTGGAAAAATAAATGGAAGGGCCAGTAAAGCACTGGGGATGCCAGCAAGGTAATTCCTAATTCTGACAACAGCAGGGATCCTCCAAGTAGTGGTGAAGACATCATTTGCAACTGACACAGATTTCAAGGCAGGACATATCTAAAGGTCCTGTGCTACCCTTAGCTGACTTCAGTAAGTTTCATGAGTGAACATAATGGCAAATGGTTATAAACAGTCATGAAAAAATCTTTTAAATATTCTGTTACAAATCAGGGCTTAGACATGACAGAAACAGAAGATGAGCAATTCATATCAGTCCAGCTCTTGAGATTTCCAAACTGATTTGTGGTCCCTCAACTGGTCCTGCAGCACTTTCTCTCTCCTTGTGGAGAACGGGGTTGGAGAGGCTTCACCTCATGCCAGATTACACTAAAGACAGATCACAGAATTATATCATACAGTCATAAAATTGTTTGGGTTGGAAGGGATCTTAAAGATCATTTGGTTCCCACCCCTCTCTTGTGGGCAGACACACATTTCACTAGACCAGGTTGCTCAGAACCCCATCCAACAAGTAATTTTGCTTGCCTCTTGCTGAAATCCCTAAACAAGCATTGGTATTACAGCATGATCTTATCTTATGGAAGAGCACAAGGACTGTGCTCTGCCAATGCAATTTGTTCCTACTTCTACCTCTCCAAAGCTGAGCGTATTTTTTTTCATCTATTTAGATGGTTCAATGTCAAATTAAGAAGGAAAATATCTGTTCAAATTATTTTTATCAAAGTAATCCTACTGGAAACTGCAGGACCTTCAAAGCTATTTATGGCAAAATAAAAAATGGTGAAGGAAATGTTAGTAAAAGTTGGCATGAACTTTTAATCATGCATGGTATTTTATTGCCTTGTATATTCTTCCCCAGTAAAATTTATGCCTCTAAGTAAACATGTATGTTCTGCAGAGACTGTAACAAAACAATTCTATTCCAAGACTGGTGGTAATTCTAATTTTAAGGGGAACAAAACAAATGAAAAGAAAAAAAAAAAGGTCCAGGTAATACCTGGGCAGAACTTAAGATATTTGATATGTATCTAGACATCTATACTTCAATGCGTATTAAAAACCCTAAACGTATCTCTGGGTGTCCTAGCTCCTCATACCCACTGGCATCTGCATTTGGATGCTGTAATCCAAACGCCCATATTCCTTCAACAGTCAGGAGGAAGAGAGGGATGGCACTAGAATGCCATTGATTTATCTCCTTTTTACTTTTGCTGTAAGGTGAAACGCAGACAGCATGCACTGGCTGGGTACCTGGGATTTATATGGGTAAAATTAAATTCAGTAAATCTTGATTTTGGTGTCTGATAGTACTGATGCAAAGTTTTGCACTACATTCATAGCAACACAGTAAATGAAGAAAAGTATAG
The DNA here is from genome assembly GCA_013398275.1 of Promerops cafer. Lineage (NCBI taxonomy): Eukaryota > Metazoa > Chordata > Aves > Passeriformes > Nectariniidae > Promerops > Promerops cafer. The sequence continues at coordinate 545,543 of VZSE01012872.1, forward strand.
TTTTTAATGATCATTAGTACTTCTAAAATAAGAAATTCTTCATTATATTATTATTCTTTATTATATTGTATTATTATATGTGGTTTTCTGCTTGCTAATATATTCTGCCAGAAAGCTTCTGGAGTGCTTGAAGTTCAATACCATGTTTTTTGACCCATTTTCATATTTGGAAAACTCATCTATAATGGTAGAACAACATGGACCCTTTAGGAGTAAAAAAATGTACGCATTCATCTCTAAAAGATTTGGTTGGTTACAGTTTTAGCTGGTCTCATATTTCATCATCCAGTTTCCTTACCTGGACTTTCACATGGCTGAAAAAGAAGTTAATTACATAATGGCTTCATAAGGATCTGCCATGAAAAATTACAGATGCAAGATTACTATTTTATGGTTATTTATTAGTGCCACTTGGAGTTGTAAGCATAAAAAATGCTTAGTCTCTCTGTAATCTGTCTTCCAAGTTATGCTCAAGAACACAGTGATCAAAAAGCTGTGCACAGCATGGCAATTACAGTTGCAATTTTCCAAGAAAAACTTCAAGGCAGTTTGGATAATCGCTATGATGGAACCAAAGTCTGGAGAAATGAGGAAAACCCCCGCTCCCCATTCCTAGAGGAAACATGGCATTCCTGCGACTCATCCACACTGAACTCCCTTGCTGCCAGTGTGTACTTGTACCAGACAAACACAGGTAATGGGACAAAGACTGAAGAGACTGAACTCTGGGAAGGTTTGATTATGCAGTCCACGGGGTGTGCACCAAGTCCCACATAGGATAGTGACTGATAGACTGATGAGGCTGGCTTGCCATGGCTCTGTGCCTCATGACACCCAACTGAGGCTGAGGGATCGAGGCCTGAGCTCACTCCTGCCCAGCTCACCACAACCATTAAACATACACAGCAGGATCCCACAGGTTCAGGAGTCAGGAACTTCTGGATCAAGACTACAGTAACCTATGGTCTCTCTCTCTCTCTCTGTATGGAATGCAGAAGCCTTATTTTACTAGAAAACCAGGCTACAAAGGTATAAGCATCAGGCATACCTCATTATTTAAATTCACTGAGCTAAGCAATCCTTAGCAATGCTAATTTAAGGAGGGTAACAAAGCTGATGGCAATCCAAAGCTTTGAACCTCTCCACTAGCCTCTAGAGTCACCAACAGTTAAGGTTTTTAAGACCCCAATGGCACAACATGATCCTAATGCTGTCATCCTATACCCAGACTGGCATCAGAAGAACAAAAGAAATCTCACCTTAACACTTTGCTTTCCTCTTCATAGTTCTGCTCTCTAACTCAGCAATGAGAAAGAGAAATGCTAAGAATTTAGCACTTTTCTAGTGGAGGAGAAAATTGACTTTTTCTATCGGGATCTGAAACAAAGTTTTATCCAGATTGTGTAACAATTCAGGAAGTGCCTAGCTATGAGTGAATGCTAAAAGAAGTCCTGTTATGTGTTCACGGATAAATCTATTGTACCCAAATATACCCTCGAAGAATTAACTCCAACAAATAATAAGCTCTATAGTGAAACTGTAGTTAGAAGGCAATACAGATCTGATACAGAAAAAAAAGTGTAACAAAGCTAACCTCTTAACACAGATTTATAGTATAAGCATGTCCTGCTTTTTGCTGAGTGAAATAAAAATTGCAAATGAGGTCCACAATTAATTAACTCATATCCATTAGTAGACACTATTGCTAAACAAACTCATTTACAAGGAGGAAGGAGATTTCTGCTAATTTTTGTATCTTGAGATACATGTTCCTTGTCAGGCAAAGCAGCCAACATCATGATCTGCAGAGAAGTAATGGGCATGTTACTATTTCTATAAATGGAGCACTGCAGACAGCAGAGCTCATCCTGTTCCACCTGCGGGAAGTGGTGTTGTGAGTTAACAGGAGACAGATTATGAGCCAAACTGTAATCAGCTACATTAGCTCAACCCTACTGATTTCAGTGAGGCTTAACAGGTGTAAATGAGGACAGACTTGCCCCTACCTAAGAGTTTTTCCTGTCAGATAGAACAAGAATGAAAAGCCCTTAGAATTTTCTATCTCATTTCCTTGGTAAATTTTTTAAAGTGTATGTGTACAAGGCTGTTATTAAAAGCAGGAGCGTGTCTAGTCTTGTGAGATAATATTATCACAATACTTACTAAGGAAGTAGACATGGCTGCCTGTACTTTGGAGTTAAAAGGCAAGATCTTGAAAGTTTGGATTATGGGGCAAGGAAAACTGGACAAAATTCTGTCATTGGCTGCTCAGTTTATGAGAACACTAAAAAAATATTTCCCATTAAAAAACCCAAATATATTTCTTGCTTTTTTCCAAGGAAACAACTTCTGTGCTTTGCAAAGATAAAACTTCTGCCTGCAAGTGGGATTTAGAAGCTGAATGTCAAAGGGTAAATTCCATGAGAGATGACAAGTGCTGATGGGCTTGAATTTGCACAATCAGCAGCATTCAGCCTCCCTAGGGCAGATAACATGGGGAGTTAAGGGAAGGAGGGAGAAAAAATGAGTTCAGACAGTCATCTCAGGAGGAAATCTTGGTAAAAATATGTTCAGAATTCATAGTTTGCTAATGAAATTAGCTGAAGTGCCTTAAAATATTTATTTGGTGGGTTTGTTAATGAAGAATGGAACAGCCTCTTCAAGTTCTTATTTTGCAGAAAGAGGAGCTGGGTGTGGTGGGTTATAACACAGGGAGAATTATTGTCTACCCATTTTTTTTCTGTCTTTGTTTTAGAAAAACAGGCCTTAAGGAATGTCAGAAGACAAAAAAAATTGATGAAGTAGGAAAAAAGAGAAGGATGTGATATTTCATAGGGTTAAACATCTACTTGAAAATGCAGCAGCGCACAGCTGGCTGTTATATCTCCTGTGCTATATGAATTACACAAGAAGAGAATCTGCCAAGAGCTTGTCTCATGTGAATTTGAGGTTTAAGAGCTATCCCTGAATATCTTTTCAACTAAAGGTATCTCTACATGATAGAAATACCTTCAAGAAGAGGTGGCAATGAATTTCAAGTATGGTTATGAAGCAGTGCACATTATAGCACACGGAAAGAAGGAAACTGAAGCTCAGCTCCCTGAGGAGAGCAGTTGTGGGGTCTCCTTTGGAAACATATGCTGGTCCCCTCAAATTAGTCTAAAATATCAGATTGGCACATACTTGTATGTATATGGCTGTGTATACTTAAGCATGAACACACACACCTCCCCACTCACAAAGGATGTCTGCAACAAAAGCAGAAGATAAACATAAATAATCCTACCAGAACAACTAATTGCTTAGGCTGCTTTTACCTCTGTTTCTGGAAGCAAAACACAGGAAGTCACTTTAAATATGAATATAATTTCTCTACCTAATAATTTCTCTATGCTATTTTTCCCTCAGAAAAGTGCCTTCAGATCAGGGGAAGTAGATGTGATACAGATCCCAGGTATAGAATAAAAACTAGTAGCTATGTCAGCTGTATGGATACCCAACCAAAGTTGAGAGGCAGGAAAGACCAGTCTTATTAAAGGAGAAAGGACTGTGAATGTGTTACAAAAGAAATGCAGCCACACACAGTGCTACGGTGTTCTGAAGAAACTCTGCTTTTACAGGGACAGATACTATATTCCAGCAGAGCTTTAGAGTGTTTTCCCTACTTCCAGAGGTTTTTAATGCAACAGCTAACAATCTAGTTACCATCAGGCAAGGCCCAGACACCTCTCACATGGCAGGTCTAGCTGAGGTCAGTCTGTGAGCCTTCCCACAGCTCATTACGCTGTAATGGCAGCTGGAAGCCTCTGTTTTCCCCCGAGATTTTTCAGTGAGGCAACTGGTGTGTGTTCATTACCTTTATGTGAATATGCACCTTTGGACTGCTGGAGATGTAATCTTGCTCTCAGCTTGGTTCAGACAACTGGTGTCCTCTGTGCTTCAAAGGCAGCCTGGATCTGATTTTTCCCAGACCTATAACCAGAACTTCTTTCAGATGGTATCTCCCTGTCCCCCACTGGGACGACACTGTAGGATCAGACTCTGACACAAGTGACAACTGAAAAGAAAGCACTGCCAATAGAGAAAGACAGGAATCATAAGCCTTGCACAATATTAATTTCCTGGCCCATTCTGCGAGGTAGAAATGGGCCAAAATGGAAAGATGAGAATTCTTTGTTCTCAAAAACACTAGGCACTGGAAATCAAGAGGAGGCTCTCATTTATATTATTTAGAGGTGGGGGAGAAGCAAATATTCCATAGCATGGAAATTACTGACTGCTTCTCAACAATTTGAGGCTATATCAGTGTTATTAGCTTGCCACAAAATTGAGGCACTTGAGTTATAGCTGTAAAAACATCAGCTTGACATTGTCTTGCCAGAGGAATTTCTACCAAGGCTGTTGCCTGATGCCTCTTTGAAACCAATTTTTTTACGATTGAGCAGAAGGATGCAGATAATATGGACAGGAAACACTGAAAAAGGGATCATCTTCAATACAGAATGATTTTAAATTACCATTTTTATTATCCTCTAAATATAGGAGAAAATATGCTTCAGTTGTAAAAGGATCATGGGTAAACATAACTTCTAGACAATATATTGTATTGATGATATGCATGTAGGGAGGGCAACCTTGGGTTTTGCATAATATCTTTTAAAGATATCGAGAGAACTGTTTAATAAAATAAATCCAGGTATTGCTAAAGAGAAATAAAGAAGAAAGACATACTGGTGTTCATTTTATTGTAATTACAAAAGGAGCGGCTGAAGAAAATTAGAGAAGAGAGTTAATGCAGGGAATATATCCATGAAGGATCTTACACTGGCCATGACTGACTACCAGTGTGGTGCCCTAGAAACACTAAAAAACATGAAAGTGGTGGAAATTTTCACAGAATGTATGTGTGAGTGTAGCAGTCTGACAGCTCTGCCAGGTACGTTCCTCCATTTATCCACGGAGGATGCAGAGCACAGGACTGCTGTGATTAACATTGTGATTAACATTTATAAATGTCCAGACAGATGGAAGGGCAGGTAAGAGCAGTGAATCTGTCCAGCTACAAGTCAGGCAGAGCAAGCAGGAACTAAACACTTAATGTGGCATAGTAAGCTGGTAAAATCAACATCAGTATTGAAGAATTAATACTTCTGTTACACAGAATAAGCGTGACTAGAAACTATTTTTATGATGATAACGTAATAAAAACGTGCATTTCCTGCATTTCAGATGTGAATTTTATTAAACAGCCCTATTCTTGAGACTTACAGGTTGAAGTCCAAACCACTTGCATATATGCCCGAAATAGGGATTCAGTAATTGAGTTCTCAGTTCAATAATTGAAATCATATCTAGAAAACCACTAAAGAAATATGGCCTCAGTCTTTCTTGCTGGAATGTACCAACCATCATATATCAAAACCTGAAAAATGACATTTTTTATATTAATAGGGAAAAATACCTCTCTCTTAAATCAGCGACTAAACTCCCATTATTTACAAGCCCCACCCATAAGCAAACGAAGAATGGATTTTTTTTGTTTGACTCCTACTGTACAAAAAGCAACACTGTTATTCTTGCATAGGCTTACATTTTAATTCACCACTGTTGGTCAGAATAATTTTTATTGATAGGAAGGAGAATTTCTATGATAATGCAAGTGTCACATAAAGTCACACAGGCACTCAATATGACAGTCCAGGGAGTTGTATCCTCTTTTTCTTAATTTCTTTAAACTCCTCTGGTTTTCTGGCATGGCTGCTCATGTGTGAAGGCTCCAGTGTAGCTCTTGAGTTAGACGAAGTCATCTGGAACATAAAGCAAGCCCCAAAAGCTGCTGGTGTTTCCCTCTGGAGTGGTAAAAATCCCATGATATGAGTTATTTGTAAGGAAGGGTAAGACTGCTAATAATGCTTCAGAGACAGGATAGATGAGGGTACCATAGGCACTAAATCATACAGGATTAGTACCCTCTGATCTGCCTATCTAGTAATTGAGAAGAATTCTTAGGAAGTTCTTGTTGACAAAAATAAATGAAACACCTATCTATGTAAAAAAAATGAACTTGCATGGCATTTGTTTGAATTGCCAGTACCTCTTCTTTCAGCTTTAAAGTAGTGTATGGTTTGATGCTGTGCAGAGGCTACTAAGGGGCAGGGAAAATAGTCAATCAGCACAAACTGAGGAAGATCCTTTCATCTAGTGGACAAGGGGTCCTACAGGTCTATTTACTGCCAGGAGAAACCTGGAATGGCACCAGCTTTCCATTCTGTCAGGGAGGGAAAATGTACTGCAGAAAATGAAAGGGTTTCATTACTCCCCTCCCTTTCACCCTGAGGAAAAGGCTCCAGATTAGTCACTTGAGACGAGGAGGTTATTGGGAATTCAAATTTTCACAAGATACGTGCTATGTTGATCCTTGCTGAATGTGAAGATCCTTGAACAGAGGCACGTTTGTCTGCAATAACGTGGTGAAGAAAGGTCTGAAAAATATTCACCTATTTATAAGAGTTTGTTTCTGCACAGAAGGCCATCACTTCACCATGTACCTCTACTAACAGCAGAAGGCAATACTTGTGAAAAAAGCACCACATCCACTCTCTGTCATCCCAGAACTGCTTGTGAAGAGGCATTTTCTGAAATCAGAACAGCTGAGTTTTCTGTACCTAAAATGTCTGCAAGATTTTTTGGGGGTTTTTTTTAGGTTAGATGTGGTATGCTAGGTTTCCTCAGACCTTCTTAAGAAACAGAAAGAAAGTCTGAGGAGCTGTAAAAATAGGCTCTGAAGCTGGATTTTGAACCAGCAGGGAAGAACATCTGAGTTTAATGAGGGTTTGCTTGACATCAGCAGGAGTGTTGGAAAGCCAGAGTATACAGGATTAGACCTCAAAATTAATGATGCAATGAAAAGGAAAAATGCATAATTTTAGGGAAGATCATTTTGATGATTGATTTTATAATTATTCATGGCACCTAATGTGAATTATCTGGATATTTTTCTTGATGGCATTTATTAATGCATTAAATTTTAAACTGTGCTCTGGAAGACAGTATAATACAGGCAGGAAACAGAGAGGTCAAAATCTTTCAAAAGATGCTGAAAAATAAGGATGCTTCATGCAATTAAATGGTACATACAGAATCCAGCTACTGCTATGTCACTGTTTTAAGCCCACTCCCCTATTATAGGGCTGCTGCAACAATTCAGGATTGAGTTGTTATATATTTTATTTTTTTGTGGTATAATCAACCAATCAGTCAATGAAACATTAAAAAAAAACATTCTTTCCAAGTGCAGGTTCCAAAAGAAAATTAGTTAAAGTCAGCTTAAAATCCCCTTCTGCTGTATTCATGGCTGCTTTGCTTATACAGTGCTTCAGGGATCCCAAATTTGAGAAAGCATTCCTCCAGTGTGCTAACAATACAGACTTGCTTCCTTCCCATGCTCAGTACAGATTCAATTGCTTCTGAAGCTGAAGGACTTAAATCCTGATTTTATCATGGTCACAGCAGGTACTTGTACCCAAACTAAAACATAGGTAGTTTTCCCACACAAAGCTGGGCTTGCTACTCATTACACCATGAGATCAAAATTATTCATAATGTGAATGGACTTGATGATTCTGAAGTCAGAGGGTTTTGCCTGATAAGAATTTGGTGGATGCTGTTGATTTTTTAGTGCAGAGACCTTATCCTGTCTTTGCTGTAAGGGAGCTACAGCAACTTTAGGACCTAAGGCAATCAGAGTTTCCTTACATCACCAAAAGCAGGAAACATGGTCTGTCAGTTTAGTGTGGTAACATAAGAATGTCTTCTGCACTCTCATGGGTATCCAGCTCCCACTTTATCTCCCAATAGCATTTTTTCTTCAAGCAGTAGAGGACTAGGAAACCCTGAATACTAAGGACAGTATATTTGATGTAAAGGGATTTTAATTTCCATATTGCTCTGTGGAACAGTACGAAAACCTCTACAGCAGGTGAATGTGATGATTTGTATGCTATCCCATAGAAAAAAGAAGTTAATAAGACAGATCCAACTTAGAAGTCCAGACATTCCCACAGACTAGAGCTTTGTGAAATGTAATGCAATCTCATTAATCTTTATGATTTTGTGGATGTTCCAAAAATGCTATGTTTTCAGTAGTAAGATGTGCGATCTTCTTCAACATATCCCTGATGTTAAATACAGCACTGTTTGTTCCATGACAGCAACACTGGCAGGACAGCTTTTGCAGGAACAGTCTGATTTGTCTGAGCTTCGTGTTCAGAAAACCCTGTTCCTGCTGCAGCCAGGTGATTGAAACTTTCTTTACAATATCAGAGTGGCTGAATTCAGAAAAATTAACTTGCTCTTGCTCTTCCCTTTGTGAAAGGGTATGAGGACTAAAGCCCTGAAAACCTCTCAAAGATTTTAAGTCCCCTGCAAAAAACCACAGAAAACCTGATATTTCTTTACAATAGCAGATAGCTAATCTCTTCTACTAAATAACAGTAAATAGTGTATAGTTTGGGTAGACATTTGGACTGTTATTTGGGAAAAGAAGAGTCTGGGAGACCTACATAGCTGCAGAGTAATAAGCCAACAATCCAAATTCAAGTTGAAGCACATTTTGCCACATGACCCAGCTGCCTTACATGCACCAATCCCCCTATAAAGACTGAGTAACAGCATGTTATTTTTGCACTGGCTCAGTGTTGCAGCTGTGTATGACACCGGTACTGCTGCGTGAGCCGGTACTAAACGCACTTCCCTTTAAAACCCCCGTGGAAGTGTGCGAGGGAGGAGGGAGCTGTTGCTACTTACAAACCCACAGTTCACCCAGCTGCTTTGTCCTTACTCTCCAGTCTGATCCAGCACACAAGGCAGCCAGTGCTGTCCAGAGCCACATCTTGCTGTTTTTCCTAGCGTTTACAGGGAAGCACATAGGGCAGGGCTCTGCCTATCCCTAGCAGCTGTCAAAGGGTTCCTGGTGCAGCTGCACACACCCAGCTCTGTGGGAGGCTGGAGGAGGCCTGAGAATGATCTCAGAGTGGTATGGCTGAAAGCCACGCACTCTGTCTGTGTGCAAGCCAGCGGAGATGGAGCAAGGCAAAGATGGGAGCAGCCTGTTTTCTCTGGCTATGGATTCGCTGGCTGCAGCAAGGACTCCTGAGCGGGCACTGAGGCAGCCGGTCTGGCTCAGGCTCAGATGTCTGCTCTCACCTGAGCATTCTCACCTTTCCTGCTGCAGAGAAAGCTGTGCTCACACAGGGGACAGAGTAAATGCCTTCCAAAATACTCTTCCAGTCATCACCGCCTAGGGAGGATTTCCTACAAAGCTCTCAGGCTTTTGAATCTCTGTTTAGTTACAACCTGCCTGTCACTTCAAGAAGCCCTGGGCTGGCAGCATCCAGCCGGTGAAATGGCTGCCCAGTGACCCAAGCGAGATCATCAGCACTAAATGTACATGATTGCAAGTCTCCTGTGCTACATTTCTTCAAGTGTGTGTCATTACTCTTCCTTCTGCCCACGCTAAAAAGGAAGAGTGGTTTAAAGACTCTCACTTCAGCTGTTTATTAGCTGAGTTAACACAAACATTTCATTTTGAGTGCTTGAGCAAAGTTTATGGTTTCTCTTCCAGGGAGGCTGACCTGATACCTCTCTAACAACACTCTTGAGGAAGAACATAGAAATGTTCTTAATAAAATCAATTTCAGATAGCTATTAACAATCACAATCTGAATGGCAGTAGAAACCAAGATACAATCCTCATTATAACACTTTCTAGGCCTCTCTGTGTGTAATGCAATACAGTATAGATGGCTTAGAATTGAAATTTCTTTGGACAGTGGTATTACAATAACAAATAGTACACAGGGAGGGATTAACCTTGGCACTGCTCACAGCCTCTGCTGACCTAAAAATTAGAGACCAAATTCAGATCTGTGTTTTACTGTGTCACAAGGTAGAGCGCTGTTACCTTGTTTGTAGAACAAAAGATTGAGTTCACAATTGTTCTGCACTCAGTGGATGCTCCTGCTGGTAAGAGAGATGCTAAAATCACGGTTCCTCAGAATCTAAACTTGTATTCCAGTTAGTAAGACCATAAGCAAAACTTTAAAACTTTTTGATCCCTCTTTTCTCATATTAGTTAAAGGCAGACAAGTCTAATCCTGTGGCCAGGATGGTCTAATAAATGTTTAAAGTGTTGGTCATGTTCATTAAGCATAAATCCATACAATGTTTCAAGTAGAGAATGACAGTCAATTTTTCAATGCTAAGAAGCCATCAGGATGTTACAACTCTTTTTTTCTTTTTTTTTGTTAGGTTTTATAAGGCATTCTCTGAAGAAGTGCTTTCTTCCCACAAGAAAACTCTACAACTTGTCCTCATCTTGTTTCTTTTTACATATTTCATGCATCCTGGATTAAGCAAAATAGCAGTCTGGATGCCAAATTTGAAGTCATCTGCAACCCCAATATGCTGTGATTAGAAATTATAGAGCTGATGTCCTAATCTCGATTTTAACAGATAATGTGATGAGAAGTCTAACTGTGTTACCAGCTTTGAATTAATTTTCATTATCTTTCTTTTAATTAATCATTTTTCTCTCCTTCCTTTCTTGCACTGAGAGTCCAGTAAGACCTAATGGGCACCAAGAAAGTGGGGATAGGGGAGAATAAATGGAACATCGGGTTGTAGAAGCAACAATTTTCTCAAATAACTGAGGCTGTTAGGAAGGATGGAATGAATCTTTTAAATTAATTACACACATTAAGAAAAAAGATTAAAAGGACTGGAGAGTGAGTACCCTTTTGTGATCAGCCTAAACTTTATGAATCTTCCAATTTATACCTAGCATTATTCAATCCCTTCAAAACAAAATACATTTTCACATTTTAAACAGATTCTCAGAATGTGGGGCAGAGATTATGTTTTTAAAATTTGGTGGTCATTGCTTTGGAAAAATTGGTGAAAGGAATGAAAGGAAAGCACAGCATTTGTCTCATACGTGTCTTAGAAACAGAGGTTAATGGAGATTGGCCTATGGATTGTGACAATTTTTTCTGACTGAAATATGTTGAGGCTCACACAAATTTCATTAAACAAACCCAGCTGGGTTTTAGCTGGTACAAAGTCCCCTCCTTATCCAGAAATAGTGACGAGTCTTAGACCACACTGACCAGGACACTTTCCAGGTGCTTAGGAGCATTTTATCTCTGGTCCAATACTTTTGCCTCAATCCAGATCCAAGCCTCAGTGCTACAGAGGAAAGCAAAGCCCCAAAATTGAGTAATGATGGTGATTGGAGATACTTTTTTATCTCTACTGACAAATGGTTAAGATTTGAAGTATGAGATTTAATTATTTTCATTGTCTTCAGTTATCTACAGTATTAGAGAGTGTTTTGAATCTGAAAAATAGGGGGTGAACAGGGTACTCTGCAATCTCATGCTCTGATCTCCCAGTCAGATGTCCCTTCATCACAACTGTATTATTAACTATTTAAAATTTAAGTTCACTCACTTCAATTTTTCAATTCTTTTCATATTGAAAAACTTATTTGTGCAATTAGGAAGAATGATGTTTTGTAGAAAGAAACCAGAAATCTAATACTCTAAGTGCTACACAGATGTTGAAGAATTTTGATTAAATAAGAAGACATTCAGCTGGGTCACTGTAAAGATAAGTAAAAACAACACTCAGTGCATAATACCTTGGCAAGAGTTAAAGCACTGGCACAACTCCTCATCACTGCAGTGGAGCTGAGATTTCAGAGCCAGTATCAATCAGGATTCAATCAGTAGCAAAAAAGATTGAGTCACTGAGATAGAGAACAGCATAATAATATATGCCTAATAGGAAACCAGAAATAACAGTTTGACACTGGCCTAATTAATATCAAGTGTACATTTCTCTCTGTCTTTTCCGAGTTTTAAAACAGTGTAAGCCAAAATGGCACTTCTGACAAAAATTATTTGATCCAAACACAAATTCTGTGAGCTCTGGATGATTCAAAGACAAAACTGCATTCTGTGACTTTGAATGGGAGATTTACTCTTGGAAGTGCTAGGTCATTTGGTAGGAGATCTGGCTACGTGGTCAGAAGAAGCCGCACCTCCCACTGTCTTGTTCTCAGGCTGCCACCCTTATACAGTTGTCTTGGAGATGAGAAACTATTTTTCAGGCTCTCTAAGGATATTTCAAATGCTTCAAGTTCATATATATTGCCATATATTCTCTGAAAATGGCAACTCCCATCTCCCACATAAAACCTGAGCAATTATCTTACTCTGGCCTAGGATTTGTGGCAGCCATGTCTGAAATCCAGTAGCACCCAGGGTATGTAAGCAGAGGGAGATCAAAACCAATCTACGTGGGTCTGTGGTGATTTGTTTTCATAGAATCGTTAAAGTTGGAAAAGACCTTTAAAATTACCAAGTTCAACTGTGATCCCAGCTCCATCAGCATGTTCAACATTAAACTGTGCCCACAAGTGCCACATCCACATGTTTTTTGAAGACTTCCAAGGATATGACTCCATTTCCCTGAGCAGTCTGTTTCTATGTGTAGTTCTGGCACAGAGCAGAAATGGCCTTTCTCAAGGCCTTTCCTACCCATACAAATCTCTCCCAAACAGCAAAACTGATCAACTTAGCACTGTTCAGCTAAATTACTGCAGTAGGTAATGAAAAAATGAAGATGGAAATAATGGTCAAAAAAGATTTGTTTCCGTCTCCTTGACGGAAGAAAGGTGGCCTGATAAAGGCCTTGGTTAGTGCACTATCTACAAAACAATGTAAATAGATTTATGGTGATGATTGAAACAGTGAGAGAACAGAGAGGGATTTCTTTCTTCCTCTGCCAAACCAGAGGTCTAGTAAGAATTTCAAGAAAGCATTCAAAACCAGCAGAATTAGAGTGCTGAATTAGAATGCAATGGAAAGGAATTTTCATGTCACATGAAAGGAATGAGCAGTATTGAGACTGTGATGTTATTCACCTAAATAAAATACAACTTAGTCTAATTTACAAGGTTGACTTACAATATAAAAATTAAACATGAGATGGAAAATACCTGTGTGTTTTCTTGTTCTACAGCAGCTGAAATACTGAGAGGGATGAACATATCGGTATTATAAGACCAAGACAAGTATGCCATGAATAACAGATTTGGTTTTCATTTGGCTCATAACTAATTTTTTCTAGTTAAAAAGTGATACGATTTTGTCAAATACCTTCCCAATAAGAAAAGCACTGAATACACATTTATAAACCATGACACTGCATTTCAGATGTTGAAATCCAGTGAACAGCCCCAGAGAGTTGGAGTTGTTCAGCCTGAAGAAGGCTCTGTGGAAACCTTTTTGCAGCCTTCCAATATAAAAGACAGAGATACTTTTTACTAAAGCCTGTAGTGACTGTACAAGAGACAACAGTCTTAAACTGAGAGAGGGTAGATTTAGATTGGACATAAGAATGTTTTTTTCATTGTAAGAGTGGTGAGAGAGAAGCTGTGGATGCTCCAGCCCTGGAAGTGTTCAAAGCCAGGTTGGGTGGAGCACTGAGCAACCTCATCTAGTGGAAAGGGTCCCTGCCCATGGCAACAGGACTGAACTAGGCAATATTTAAAGATCCCTTCCAACTAAAACCATATGATTCTATTTTTCTATGTTTTGAGCTATCACCAAAGACGTTAAGTGGTGCTCAAAAGGCCATTCTTTCATAAAGAAGGTTCAGTGTATGAACACTGAACCCTCCATATCAAATGGGTATTTATGTGTATAATACCCATATTATATACACTATATATAAATATTGTATATTGTGTATATTATATTACACTATATATAAAAACTAGCACAGAGAGGTAAAATCATAAATACTGAACTGAATATGTTCTTAAAAATACAAAATACTTCAGTAAGCACCTGGGGACTGCAGTAATCCCTTTCCTGAGAGCAGCACGCAGACGGGCTGAACAGACGGAATGCTGGATGAACTCCCATTACTCACATCCTGCCCAATGGATAAAAACTGGCATCATGAATGTTTTAACCTAGCTAAGTAAGTCACATGTTGGCTGATTGGTCAAAGCTTTTCTAGCCACTTGGGATTGCAAAACTGGGGAATAAACTCCCGTGGCAGATTTTCTTGTGAGATTTCCAGTGTAAAATTGAGGCTGAATGTAATGATTTGCCAGTAGTTTTTATTCTTGTAATTTACTGTTATGATTTAACGTCTCTACTGCCAATGCCAAAAATTTTTCAGTGTTCAGGAAACAGAAGATAAGACCAGCTTCTGTCAGTTTGTGATGTGCATTTGTGCCTCAGAAGTAGCTCCATGTGCTGTTTCTACTTGGAGCACTCTGTGGGAAGTTGTGCAGGAGGCAAGCACCAAGCCACTGAAAACAGAGCTATGTCTTCTCACACCAAGCTGAGCAATGGAGATAGATGGTCACAGCAGAGGGAAACAGTGGTGGGAGTATCTCTGGGAAGAACAGTTTCATTCGTGTGTGAGTTGTTTGGGGCAGGCTTTGCAAAGCAGAGTTGATATCTATCAAAACAAGTAAGCGAGCACATGCTCCAATAAAGCTGAAAGGCTTTAGGCTTCAAGGGACACCGAATGTTGACTTCTGAGTTACAAAGAGAAATGCTTGAGAGAAAGCCCTACAGGAGAGTAAAAGACAGAGCAAATGGTCAAAATAAACTGGTTTCCTTCTGTGGGAGAGAGGATTTAACTTCAGATGCAGTGTGTTATCCTAGGACTAGCCCTGTCTGTGTGAAACCACAAGCACTTCTAAATTACAAGTTGTCCTATTCATGGCTGCTCCCTGCCCTTGCGTTTTCCTTGTCCACACCCCAGAGCCAGGGAGACAGTAAGTGAAAACAGAACATCTCCAGTGTCAGCCTGGCAGGACAGCTGTAAGGAATAAGGGGATTCTTGCACTTTTGTATGAGCACAAAAAACAATGGAGTGTTTAATCTTTTAAATACTTTATTAGGCTAGATGAGTTTCTGTTAATAAAGGAAGCCTCTCTCTCTGTCTCTCTCTCTCCCCTAACAGTTCTGCAGGAAATAATGGAAGCAAAGCACCACCATGCACTCTCTATAGTGCATAGGAAGTACGAGGGACTGTCTACACTGCTTTGATGTCTTCTTTACACTAACAGTCATGTTAATAAAGAATGTGTCCCCTTTTAACTACCCTGAAGCTGATTTCTCATCTGAGAGGTTATAAATTATTTTTAGAGGTTAATTGTTATGCAAATCTGCTCATCATGGGGTTCCAGCACCCAGAGAAATGAGAAAACATTCCCTTTCTCAGTGACATAGGCTCATAGAGGACACCTTTTCATTTCTAAAGCCATTTGGAAAGGATTATGTGCCATATGTTTTCTCAAATGTATCACACACTAGATGCAAGAAAGCAATATTAACATGGTGTTAAGGTTTCACAGTTACAATATAATTGTATATTAATGTGCCTGGGTTTTGTATCCATATATTTCACAGTAAGCATTTCAAAAAATAGTGCCCAGTCCTGTAAACTCTACTCAGAACAGCTAACACATAGGCAAGTATTCCCCCCGACATCTGCAAGTAAGCCTTTCAGAATCAAATCACAAACAATACATACATTTTAAGTGTATTTTTGAAAAGAACAATGGGGATAGCAAATTCTGTAGGTCAAATAATGAAGATTACTAGATTTCACAATGAGATTTTTATTTATACCTAAGAGAAAACAGGGAAAAATACGTTAATTTCTCATTTTGTATGATCTACCTTACAGTGCTACCTTCACTTAGCAGATGAGCCAGTGGTAAATTCCCCTTGGTGTGAATTTGTGTGAATGGACTGTGTACGTAACTACTGGTGTGGATGGAGAAAGATTTCCCACAAAGCAGATTAAAGGTTAGGCAAAAACTTGTGCTGAGAGGTCGAATGTTTAAGTGTCACAAAGCCGGAGTTCCAGAGGCTGATGGTCCTGTTGAATCCACAAGAACTGATAAGCTCAAGACACCAAGAGCCTCTGCAAGTGCCCAGGGCCAGTAACACCCACTGGCATCAGCAACAGGCTGTGTAGCTCATTCACATTTCAATTCACAATAACAAATGTTGTACTGGAACAGGCTGCCCACAGAGGCTGTGATGTCCCATCCCTGGCAGTCTTCAAGGCCATTATGTGGGGGGTTTTGAGCAACCTGGTCTAGTGAAGGGTGTCCTTGGCTATGTCAGGGGGGTTGGAAATAGATGACATGGTCCCTTCCAACCATAACCGTTCTATGATTCTATAAATTTGAACAGTAAAAGAAGCTATAATAAATATTTACTGGAATCTGTAGTGCCCCACCTTGGTCTCCTGTCAGGGGATTCTGCTGCACTAAGCTTTGAGAAAAACTGTTGTCATGAGACAGACACATAAGCCTGATAATTGTCTTGGCAGTTCTTCTTAGAGGTTTCCAGGGGTGCAGAATGCTTGCACCACTCAGGAACTCTGGGGATCCTGAGCAGCCAGGATCCTGAGATCTTGGTACAGTGCTGTGAAACTGAAACATAGAGAATCTCTGCAATGGGGAAAACTAAGGGTGTATGAGGCCTGTAATTTTTGCTAGGACTTGTATGAGGAAAGTCTCTTTTCCATCAGATAGGCAACAAGGTGAAGAGTAGGACAAGAATTACTGAGATTAAGGAAAACTGCATTACAGCAATCATCAACACTTCTCTATGCTGCTTGTTCCTTCTAGCATTCATAACAGACCAACAGCTCCTTTTAAGAGTAGGAATAATGACTCTGCCAGTAGAATTTCTGAATTTTGATCAACAATTTTCTAAATTGGAAGTTAATACTCTGTCAAGTTTGAAGAGAGGCCCAAGAATTGTATATCTTTAAATATAACAAAGCGTAGCTAGGTTGGGAACACAGATCAAAAGATTGTGGACATAGTTATATAGAAACAGAAGGTCATTCTGGGCCAGATGTGTGGTACTAATTTACACAGTCCTGATTTACTGATGTACCTTGGAAATATCAAGAATAAATTTCACCGAATAAACCACACCATTTAAAGTGGTGAAAAGTAACCTTTTTTTTTCTCTAGCATCTGATAATGATAGCTTTTTTCCCCTGAAATTTTCATCAGCAAAAAAGGTAAAATCACCACCAATGAATATAACTTTTGGCAAAAATACTCTTCATTCAAATACTAATTTTTTTCCAAAAGTATCTGCAAAATGCTTTAAGTACTCAATTTATTCCTCCACCATCCTGTTCCAATACCCAGTATCTTGTCGGGAATAAGTATCTTCACAGTGCCAGTGCTGTGGTAAATCTCTGCAATTTAAAGATTTCTCTTAGCAGACCAAGAGTGGTCCTGCTACAAGAGTGCTACACTTCAAAGCCTTCCTCTTTGAACACCTTACCTGACAGTCAGAGCAGGTGTTGGAGCTGGGCAACAAATTCCTCTTAAAAAAATGGACACTACAATACTGGTAGTCCTGGTCCAACCAAGTTTGGTAGCTTCCCAAAAAGGGAGGTACCTAAAAAACCCCAAGTAGCAGTTTTCCAAAATGTGATCCATAATTAAGACCTTTAAAATCTGTATTATAAACCTGCAATTTATGTAACAGTGGATTCTGGCAGCTACCTCTTTTTGAACTTGAAAATAATGAGTCCTTCAGTATTAAGTATTAAAGTATTAAGCTGAAATATTTTTATTTAAAAGAAATTTACTTATTATTTTATAAAGCATGCAAATTGATATTTAAGTGGTGTTTGGGAGTAGTAGAGAGCAGATAAAACAAATAGTCCCTGGTTTTCCCAATTACTTTGAGAATATTTAGGTGCCTGCTGAATAATGTTGTTACATTTTGAGCCACTGAAGTAGAGATGGTGCTTTAATATGATGAGCTCATCCTGAGAACAACACGAATTTGAATGAGAAGAATCTCAGAATGGATCATCTGATACAACCTCCCTCCTCAAGCAGGGTTATCCTAGAGCACAGGATTGCATCCAGACATTAATTTAACTAAGAAATTACAAGTCAATCAGTACTCGAGGTATTTACAGATGAAGAGTCCTTAGAAACAGAGTCTAAGTCTACAAAGTGAAGTAAGAAAAGTACTTGATATTAACATCTGGATCTTGTTTCACGAGTTCCTCAGGAGGAAAGTGTCAGTAACAGCAGTAACAACTGCACAGCAGAAGTGGTCAACAGGAGGAGTTGGAATGTGCTAGTTTCAGTGTATTTGTATAAAAGCTCACTGATATGGATGAATGCTCTAGAGAGATATAAATCTGAGAGGTAATAGTTGGACAATGTCCTCTGTAAAGATGAATGCAATACATTTAGCTCTAAGAGCAGAGCCGTTTGGTATCTCAAACCCAGGTGGAAGTCTGGACTCCCTACTAAGTTGCCAGAATTGCATACAGCCATGGGAAAAACCCCTACACATCCCTACACCCAGGGACTCCAGAGCCATGCAGAAAGCTGTTTCTGCTAAAGCTGCAGCTGCCTTAGGTTATCAGAGCAGGCAATTAATTCCTTTATGTGCATTTTGCTAGCAATTTCAAAACCCCGTACTTCTCCTGTCTGTGAAACACTGACTTTGCACTACAGTGGATGAGAGTTTTTTGTTAAGCAAGTCAGGAAATTCTCTCAAAATTCTCATATTAGCGGGAACTTGGTTTCTCACATGCATAAGGGTGTTATATTGTGCTGTGCCACAGCTTCAGTCAGCATTTGTGTTGAAACTGAACTCTTACATGACAAAAAGAAAAATTACTTCTTTGTAGTGTTTTCCACATCATGTCTTTAATTTTGGAAATTTCACACAGCCAACTTTATGTCATTCCCTGTTTAGAATTGCCTGAGTTAAATTTCAGTCTTATTGTAAAACTATTTTGTTTCTACCAGAGTTTTTGTTGTTTTATAAAAGATAGGAGCAATTTTAAGCTCAGGTAGATTTTTGGGTGAGAGAAGAGCATTCCAGTTATTGTCTGGGTCCTTTCCTCTCTGGGCATTGCAGAAATATTGGAATTGCAATGGGAGCATTTTGACATCATTTGTATTTTAGATTAAGCCAAGAACATCTTCAGCAACGACTGATCTTTTAACTTTCAATAGATTGAGGTAAATAATTAAAAAACTGAGTTCAGAGTTTGGAGATATATCTCCAATAGGAGATTCAGTTAATCTAGGAACATTAAATATAGATTTCCTGAATTTGTGCATGTTAAGCATCACTTTGAACACTGTGTGGTGCAATCTTAGACCAAATACAACGTGTACAACTCCAAAAATAAAGAAGAGGAAGAAACATTACTAAATAGCAAAAAAGTTCAAAAATATATTAAAAAATATTTGGATTGGTTGCATCCATCAGAAATCAGTCTTCCTAGAGGCAAAACATTTTTGTCAGGTGATTTCTTTATTGGAACAATATCTATGACTTCTTGCTCTAAATTCTATTATTCAATCAGTAAAGTTGACCAAAAAAAATATTTCCCTTCATTGCCAATTTAGGACTTCTCTCTAGCATTCTGCATGCCAAATAGAATTGTAGATTTTCCTTGTAAAACTACTTTCAATTTTACAAGTTAAGGGGGAAAGAATGAAGGAAACACAGCTTGTTTTAATAAAAGTATTGACTCATGGCTTTTCAGAACAAAGTTGAAAGGGACATTTTCTCTGATCTTTCTTTCCTTCCTATCATTTTAAAAACATGGTTTCTCATTAAAACCCAAATGGTATCCTTGTGCATGTCACAGAAGACATGTTTTTCTTTTGTAGAACATCCCAACTGCGTAATTCATTCCTGTCAGAGCTCTACTGGCAAGAGGAAGGTGAATATTGGTTGAAAGAAGAGGGCTTAGATCCAGCAGAGCACTTAAACAAGTGCTTAACTTGTCAGTACTATTAATTGCATGTTTAAAGTCAAGTACATGGTTAAGTGGTACCTTGGTTTGGTGCCTACCTCCATAGCTTTCTATCAGGAATGATTATTGCTAATTGGTAGTGCCTTGATTTGACCAAATTCATAATTTTCATCTGGAGCTCAACAGCACTATTGCAAAACCCATCCACATGCTCAGCAGAGAAGGCAGAGGAGGAATGACCATCACATTCATTCTTCATCTCCACCTGTAACAGCAATCAGAGCATTTGGAATAAGACTTTTCTCTGGATTTAGGCATTTACATTTGCCTAGCTGTCCTGGACTCCCCTCATGGGCAACAGAGAGAATTAGGCAGATACAGAGATCACCTCAGAGTACTTCAGAGAAGAATCAAATGGATGCCTGCTTCTCTCCACTGACTGTAGAGCGAGATGAGAGCATTGAAACTGAGCATCTTGGTTGCAGACAGAATATGAGGGCAGCTGAGATGAATCCTTTACCACTCAGTGTCTGAACCACTCTTCTGGGGCTTTACATAAGCAATATACTAAAGAAAAAAACTCACAAAAGGTTAAATTCACATTTTATCAAATATTAAAAAAAACTGTTAGGTGCGGTTCTAGAAACTCATGGCATTTCCATTCTTGTTTTCTCTGGCAGTGGTAAATAGTTTTAATTCACACAAAATTCATGTTACCACTAATCTGCAAACTATCACAGTTATTCTCAGAGTGCATATAAATACTTCTCTGTAAAAAGTAAGAGCCATGGTCCCATCTGGTACACATTGGGAATCCAGGGTCAGCTGCCCCATGGCAAGTCCTCAGAACAATAATCACAATCTTCCCAACCATGCACCTGAGTGCTGTTAGATCAGCACTTTCAACATGAAATAGCTGTGGGAGATCAGCAAGAGGCTTCTCTGGGTTCCCTGATCCTCTGCCAAGGACTTGTTAAAAAATGAAAAAGGGCGGAAATCAGTGAAGAGATGAAGCATTTTTAATTCTTAAGATTGTGTTCCTACCTCACCAACAGGTACACATTTTCTTTTTAACATTTTCAGTGGAAAAGAATGCAGCTCCTGTCCCTCCTTTCCCATTTTCTTATTGATTTACCAGTTTAAATGTGCTGCATGTAAACTGCTTCGCATATTTAGTAAAACTTGCATGAACATCACAAATAAACTTTGGGGAAAGAGGAACACCTCTTTTGTTCATTTAAAAATTCTTATTTTCTCTGGTGCTGAGGCTCCTTGAGCAATGGGATGTGTAGGCTATAATGGGGGAAGTATAGCATGGCAATATGTATATAACCAAGGTTTCCACATTACCCACCAGGAACCTTGCTTTTTTGCACTGCTGTTTAGAGAATTTCAGTGCTGTGACCTATATATATAGGACCTATATAGGACTTACAGGACTATATAGGACCTATATATATAGGTCTCCTATATGTCCTTCTTTTTCCACTCCCTTTTTTCTGCTCCTTTCATTTCTTTCTAACCTCTGTTTTGGGGCCTGATTGAGAGAGTCTCTTTGGAGGTACTCCCAAAGGGCAGATGAATCCAGGAAAGCTGGACAGTCCTCTAGAAGGAAATTTAAAGGCACAGGAGCAGGTTGTTTCCATATGCCTAAAGATGAGCTGGCAGGGAAGAAGACCTTTATAAAGGTCTGTGTCAAAGAAGGCAGCTGAAGGAGAGTATCTTCTACTGTGTAATAATATACAACCTTATTGGATAATTAATGGTTTTTTTTTAATTCAGTGATATCTTTGCCTTAAGTAAGATATGAATGTCTAAAGTTAAAACTGTGTCAACATTTGTGTTTAAGGATATTTTTTTCCAAATAATAATAGAATCATTCAGTGATTTGCATTGGAAGGAACCTTAAAGATCACCTAGTTCCACTGCTCTGCCCCACGATGGGCTGGAGCATCTTTCACTAGAACAGATTGCTCAAAGCCCCATTCAAGCGGGCCTTGAATCCCTTCCAGGAATGGGGCAGGATATACTGGAACAGTCTCAATAAAGTTTTTTTTTAAGTTATTATCTCAAACTCTGTTAGAATGAAGTTTCTACTTTTAATGATGAGGGCCAAAGGTTATGGCCATGCCAGCACAGATGCACAAAATCATCAGGATGAGAAACTTCCCCATAATGGTGTGGCAATTTTTTAAGCTGTGTCCAATAGTAAGTACTGCAGTTAAGTACAAAAAAACCAAGCCATTATCCACAAAGCCATTTGCTCTCCCAGCTGTGTGGTAAGAAAGCAAACTAAGGTGAAATTTTGTCCAAGGTAGTTGGTGTACTGAAGTGAAAATGCACAATCGTATGAGGAGCATGGTGGGTGATATTGTTAGAGGTTGTGGGGAGCTGAGAAATACTAATCTTCACAAGAATGTTGATGTTAAGAAACCCTCTTTTAATAGTTTGATGTTCAGTACTGCTGAACAGCAAAGCCAATCAGTCCTACTGTTCATAGCAGAGATAATTCCCTCTGCATGGAAACAGGATCATATGGAAGTCCTGGATTAAATTCTTTAAAACAATGCATAGGACAGAAGAACTAAGACCTGTGATACTTTGCAATTTAAATGCCATTATTCAAAACTAAAAAAAAAAAAAAAAATAGAGGAAAGGAAATAGAAGTATTACTAGACTTCTGCTTTATTTTTACCCTAAAATTGCTCAGGAGCATGAAAGGCATTGTTTGAAGAGCTTTTCTCAAGAAATACAGAAAAACACTAAGAAAGCTGAAAGAAATCATCACATATAATGGTAGATTGACAGAGGAAATGCAGAGTGAAAAGCAAAAAACAATACAAACAGTTTGGCCAAAATAGGTTTGGAATTGGGACTGAAGAATTAATTTCTTGTTTGATTCCTCTTGTAGTCAAGGAAACAAGACTATGTATATATCTCTTATAGATTTATAGTTTCATCAAGGAAATCTTAACTCCATAATCAATCTCTTTCTTTTATGGAAACAAGTTTTAAAAGACCTCAAGTTTTGGCCAGCTGCCCAGACCTTGAAATTCTTATGCCATGAGGCTTGTAGTGTAAAGCCCCCTGCTTGTTTCCAGGCAATCCAATGGCTCACAGCTCTGCTGGCTGAAGGAGAAGGTCTGAAGATCTGAAGCTGCAAGGGTTAAGGTTTGCCCAGCCATGCCTAAAAGGAGCCAGGCAGAACCTATTCACAATAAATAGGAGCACACAGGCTTTTTCAGCAGTTAGTTGACTTCAAATGCTTCCTCATCAGTTGGACATTCCCATGACAGCTCAGGGATCTCAACACCTGTGACAAGCATGGGATAACATGGGAATGCATCATCATGCAATTCTCCTCTCAGGCATTGTTGTAGAGTGATAATGAAGTCCCCTGGTTTTGTTGACAACTCCCAGTCCATGGAGAGAACTAGGAAGTGGTGTTAGTTCTTTGTGATCTTGCCCTGGGTGGGATTCCCAAGGTAAAGGCTCCCTGCAGTCTCTCTTTTATTTCCCAGCAGAAGGCATCTGACAGCAGTCTTTCACTGTCTGCCAGTACTGCCTCAAACAGAGCTTTTTATTTAAGGGACCCTTTTGGTTAATGTGTGTAATAGTAAAAAGAACCAGTGCAAGGGTTTATTCTCATATAAATATGGGATCTGTATGTAGTGAAAGAGAGAGGGAGGAGTAGAAGAATAGAAAGCAGGTCCAAACCTCATCCCAAGGACCTGACTCCAGTCCCTACAAAACTTCAGGACAAGTATAATTGTCCTCACTTTACTCATATGAGAATGTACCCACCCTCACTTCCCCTTCCCCGCTCTCAGAGACATCTATCTTCAGTCAGTCGTCCTTTCTGTAAGTTTCTTTAAACTGTAATTGGATCATCTTCCAGATCCAGGGGGACCCCTTTGTCAGAGGAACTGATGGGGACAGAGCCTCTGTTTGAAGGAACAAATTATAACTAAACTAGCAAAAGACGTGGTGGATTTGACTCTGTGGTAGAAATCCTGTTTTACTGGCAACTAATTTTAAGGAAACTTCTATCAAAATGTGCATACTTGTTCACTTGATAGTCAGGTGATTGATTTTATTTTCTGTCAAATGTAAGATTTTAAATTTATGAATATCATGATATGTGGATGTGTGTGTTCTTTTGGAAATTTGGACCTTAGCCTGCACACTCGGTACTCTTGACCTTAGTGATCCCCAATGTGCAGGCACTATTTGAACCAATTTCCCCAAATTGGCTTTATTTTCTCTCTCTCTGTCTCTTTCTGTACATATGGCCTTAGTCACATGCAGAAGCCCTACATGCAGCAGTGGGTGCACACCTTTGCTTAGAAAGGACCAGAAATCAGCCAAGACCAAAATTGGTGAGGGACTTCTTAGGGATGCCATGCTGGTCCTGTTAAAGTTTGTGAGATTTTTTTACATCTGTCCTTTGGAAGATCATTTGTACAGTTCTGATTTAGCCCTTGAAGTGAGTCAGTAGGCACTAAAATTAAAAAACAGATGTCAAATAGCACAGAAATAGCATCTAAATATTCTGGGAAGTGTTTTATTAGTATGTAATTAATCACAGGTTGTGCTCCATAGGTGAGTTTTGCTCTCAAGACAATAAATCCACAAACTAAGTGCAAACTTGACTTCTGCTTGCCAGCTTTAAGAACTGATAAGCACATATGTTTTCCTGCTCCCTAGTCCTCCCTTGCAGAGGGAATGCAAAAAAACCCACAAAAACTGACACAGTAGGTTTAATGAAGAAAAGTACAAAGCTGGTATGACAGAAAACTGCAAAGTTGATTAAGAAAATATGATCCTAACAATTGCAGGTCCTATAATCTCCTAAATTATCTTAGACGAACTGATGATTGTGGAAATGAAAATATATTTCTTGTAACTGCTACATCTTAGATCCAGATGCTGAGTATCACCCTATTTTCCTTGTTTTGGCATACTAAAAGCCAGTGTTACTTGAATATTTGAAGTAGATATGCTATATCTCATACTGACACTAAATTCTTGGAACAGCAGGAATAAACTTTTTAGGTGAATTAGAATGGGAAACATCTCATTTGTCTGATACAGACAATAACAATTTCTCATTTTCAAGCAGAATAAATGACCTATGGTGTGAAAAACATCTGAAGTTAATTTGCTCTCATGCGTTCTTTCTGCTCAGGTGTGAAACATTTTTGTCTTGTACAGATACAGTCCTGCTTTCTGCTGTAAGTGAATAATTTTCTTTGCAAAACATTTTGTTTACATTGGTGGCCCACAGAATGGCTGGTTGAGAAAAAGCTCAAAACTCAGAGCTGGTGCTGGTTGGTTTTGGTAACCAATGATTTTCTTTTAGAAAGGTTATTTTTTTGAATATTCAAAATGACACAGGAAGCCTAAGGAATAGGTGATTCTCTGAGCACTGGCTCATGTCATCACCAAAGAAAATAGCATGGAAAGATGCTTGGGAATGTGAACTTTTTAGTAGAAAAGCTTTGCCCAGAAGATGCTGATAAGACACCGAGGATGTAGAGACCTGTAAGTGTTGGTAACCTGACCATGCTGAGAAAGGAAGAGAGAATGGCTTTGTGAGAAAGTGTCAGCTGAATTGGGCTTGGAAATGGGTGCAAAGACATTACGTCCTGCTGCATGTGGATTGTTTTTGGAGGCAGTGCCCTGAGCTTTTAGGATTGTTGTGCATGCCAGATCTGGTTACGTTACCACATTGCCAGCATTGTGGTTGAATGATGTTGCACAGCACACCTGCTTGGGGCATGTCTGCCTGAGGGAGAAGACAGAGCCAGAGCAAAGCTGGACATTGAACGTGCTGTATTTGCTGCATCTTCAAATTGTTCCTTTCTGACTGTAAGGAAGATGGTAGTCTTGGGTGGAAAGGCATTTATCCAAAACAAAGGCTCAATGAACCTAGGCTATCAAATGAAAGTATGTGCCCTGTGTACATTCCCCAGTCCAGCTGTTAACTGGCTTCATTATAACAACCTCCCCACCATTATCTGTCCAGCACAAATTACATGGTCTTCAATGCCAGAAATGATGCCTGACATGTAGGAATGTTTTACAGGTTTCTAAAGAGTCTTTCTTTTAATATCATGTCCAAGAACAAGTATCTCTTTTTCAGGGATTAGTCTGTCCCTAATCCTGAGGGAGCACCACCTGGTGCAATTCTTGGGTTCTGTGGAGTCAGCTGGGCATCAGGAAAAGCTATGAACTGGGCTCAAGGCTGGCAGATACCTTCCTACTGACTCTTTGTAAACTACCACTCACATCAACCCTGTTACACCAAAAACAACCATGAAAAGCATATCTACCATTAGTTCTCTCCCTATTCATCTTGCTGGGAATTAAAGATCAAGTTTTGTTCTTTAAATGTAGGTTCCCATTGCTGATAAAACTAGCTGTGTTTGTAACAACTATTAGGAAGACATTTGGCCAGTAGGAAGTAATGAGAGAATAGTTTTTTCACCAGCCAAATCTTATCCTTTCTCTCCCATACTGAGTCTGCCTTACAAATTAAATAAAAAAACCAAAACAGCAAAAACCCCTTGTGTTCTGATTCTTATTTTTTCCTTTTTCTCCCTTTAAACTAAACTATTCAGTACTTTTCCCTGGAAAACCAATGTAATTTCTTCTGGCATGCTTCCTTTTTCTTCCTTTTGTGTCAGTCCTAGAGTCTATTTAAAAAATGGAGGATCTTAAAAAATTGAATATTTCTGACATTTGTGACAAGACGAATTCACATTTCTGTAGCAGTGTTGGTACCCGTCTCTCCAACATCCTGCTTATCTCACTCACACAATAGCAAGGGGATTTTTTAACTTATATATTAGTACCTGCTTCTGTTGGTAAATTGTGTATGCACCAATGCTCACAATTCAAATAAGCAGGTGACAGAAACAACAGTAAACTCTCAGTTTTGACAGCCTGTTTCTTCACCATCACCACTGGTTTCCCAAAGGGGCAAACACAAACCATTTTTGCTGCAGCTCTACTCAAGGGTTAAATTAACATGTGCTTCCAGATACAGAATTCTCCCTGAGGGGGAAGTATGTACAAAAATGAAACAACACAAATATCCACTGTTGTAAAATTCTCAAAGGCAGATGTGTACAAAAAACTCTCCTTGTTCTCCACTAACATTAGACAGCCCTGGAATCTCTCCAAGAACAACATTTAGATGAATAGAACATTTTAAAATAGGATTTTAAAACAATTAAATAAAAGACATACTTTGGAGAGGTACCATTTGCTTTTCGCTTCATACCCCCTTGCCTGCTTCTGTTAGAAAAATAAATACACATCCCAGATGACAGGCTGCTGAAGATATTGTCCAGTAGGGACATCTAGCTTCTTCCCAGATCCTGTAAAGAATTGTTTCAGTAACTTTGAAGATGTATTTTTGACTGTAGCATAAGTAAGTGGTTGCAGAGGTCTAAGTAATAATATGTCCTTTGTCAAACACTGCTTCTTTTAAACTAGTTGATATTATTTTTTATCTGAACCTCAGATGCAAAGCAATCTTTCAGGAAGTGAACCTACAAAAACACCCCAGAATCTCTCACATTTAGTTTGGAATTTTTCCTACTCTGGAAATGACCACAGTAAAGAATCTAATAAAAAATGTAATATATGTTCAAATAGAGGCTTTGTAGTTTAAGTTTTGGGAGCTTGGTCATTTTAGCTGTCAGTTTGAACAAAGGTAGAAGTGCAACAAGGGGCAGACTGAGCTTTAACCACATGTGGCCACATTTACAATCAGAGTCACAGATCTTTTCAGGACATTCAACCCTTACCTTTTCCTTAGACACAGGTGGCTTGCCCCAGCTTTTTCACTCAGCTCACTCCAGCACTGGCAAGTTCAGGACCATGCAAGCAGATTGGCTTGGTTTGCCTGACTGTGCCATAGAAAATTTCTGGAATCAGTACAACCAGCTATTTGTTAGTGCTACGCAGGGTGTTGGTACTAGGAACATGGTTTTCCTTCTATAAGTCCTCCTAGGATCAGGCTTCCTCAAGAAGTCCATGTAGCCAGGCTAATGAGGAAATTCAGAGTTTTTCATGCCTGGATGAGGAAAGCCAGAGCAAAAAAAAAAGGCAACCAAGAATTTTCCTCTTTCTTCACTTCACTGAACCCAAGATATGTCGTTCATGCTTCCTTTATTTTTTATGCCCTCATAATGATCTCTTGCTGAGCCCCTAAGCTCTTTAGACAGTAAAGGTAATCAATTCTCACACTCAGTACTTGACACTTAAACAAGTATTCAGCAAATTTAATTTCAAACCCACAGCTTTCAATGAGTTGTCTTGCAGACCCAACTTGTCTTTCCCATTTCTGATCCAAGGAAAGTCCCGTACTTCTTGGAGGCCATCTCCAGGAGACAGCATAATCAGGCACCCACTCAAGTCGGCCGAAACATTTCAATCAACTCTAAAGATGCAAACTCCACTGCCTAGGGCCTGGTTGTGTTTTGTGTCACTTACGTGGTCACTGCTTGTGACTGGACAGCACAACCCCTTGGTGTGAGGGAAGGATGGCCCCTGAGGGAAGTGGCACAGCAGGCGGAGCAGGGTGCTTTTGTGTCTGCTCATCACACAGGTTTCACGGACATCTGCAGAAAGTAACCATCTTCCTGAAGGATAGCTGATCCAGAAAGGTCCAGCTGTGCCCAAATGACAGTGTCACACTAACAGGCACTACATGAACAGGTATGGTGCGCAGCCACCCATTTTGCTCCAGCCACAGCCTCTAGCCAGATCTAGGGCTGTGCTTCCAGGTTTCTCTGCTCAGGCAGCTCACATATGCTACAGCTAAATAGACTGCAGGTGTGACAATGGAAAGGAAAGCTCTGAATGAAGAGCAAGCTAGAAGCCTCACATTCATCAGTTGGTGAGCATGTGGGTTCAGATGGCACAATTTTCTCCACTGGTAGTATAAAAGGAAATGGCACTCCATTCAGTCAGTGGTTTGCATATCCCAGGAGTCTCATAATAATTTCCATGTCGTAGTCTGCATGCAAAAATGTGGTTCTGTGGAGTGGAAGAAGTTAAAAAGTCAATGTATTTTATGGCCCTACAAGGTGCTGATAGATGAATTCTGCCTTTTCCAATCAGTGAGGCCACACATGGGGGGAACTGGATTTTCTCGCTGAGTGCAGGACTGCCATTATTATCATATTTATCATTAGTAGCGGGAGCACACATGGCGCAGCAGCACTTCATCCATATTCATGCTTTATGTGTCGGTACCCTGCAAGCATGAAGCTCAAAACCACTGTCCCACTACAAGTCACACAGATAGGCTGGTGCAAGTCACCCTCATCAGCAGATGCCCTCTGGAGGTACCAGATGTTCAGAAAAAAGGGAGGATGGGAGCTGGGAGATAAGTCATGTAAGGGGCTGCATGAAGAGGATTTGCAGAAGATGGTTCAAAACGGTTGGTGCAAGCAGATATGAATAAATATTATTACTTCATTCCTAGACATTGGTTTTTGTCCTGTTCCTTCAAGGCACTTTACGAAGAAGTTACTATCATGATCCAAATTTTCCCAAAGCACAAGAGCTCCCACAGCTTGAGAGTCCTCCTTTTTCTCCCTTCCAGGCCTGCCTTGCTCTGGCCATTTGGGAAGGCTGACTATGTTTTCTCTCTCCCTGAGCAAAGCACTGCAACAAGGACAAGGTGATCAGGTAGGGTATCTCCCTGTTGCCAACCTGCACCCATTATATTCAATGAAAAATAAATGGCAAGGAAATGAGCCAAGCTGGTGTTATCGGTCATGCAGCATCACTGCTGTTTTCAGAGATTGCACCTTGCTGAGCTCGTCTGGGGGCTCTTCAGCTGCAAAGCCAATGACCTCATTTGTCACCTCACAAATGCCTCCCTCCTGTGAGCCTTGTGGACGATGTACATCTTTGTTTAACAGGACATACAGCTTTGAAGAACGAGAAAAAGATTACTGATAGTGATGTGAACTCAGAGCAGGCATAAGTCACCTTTCCAGGAGAGCTCAGCTCTGATTAAAGCACAGTTGAAAAATGTGCCTCTCCCAAGAATTCCCCTTATAGCATTCCCTGTTAGATTTTCCAGATTGCATCAGTGCATGACAGACTAGGAAAGAAATATGACTACAATTTTGAACATCAAAACAATTCTTAAAAAGAATGATTTTTTGAGTCTTAGTAGTAAGATCATAAACCTTTGCTGCTTAGTTAAAAAGGGCACCAATTCATTTAATGATATTAAAGATTTCTACAGCCTGTGTGATACAAGACAAACAAATCACAACAAATGATACAGCAAGTCCTGGCTGTCTCAAAATCCCATTGCTGATGAAAGTAGATCAGGAACAGCTAAACTGAGACTAGGTAATGAAAAAGGATGAAGATTTATAATATATATTTTTTTAAAAAATCTAAACTTTAGGTGCAGCATTGCTTATTTTAAAAAAAAATTAGAAACCACTCTCTTTATGTTCCTATGCATGTAGCACAGTGAGAGTGAGCTCTATTTTGAGAACATGATGCTTCTCAGATGTCATTAATTTGAACAGGAGGTCAGCAAAAGAATGGATTTGCAAGACAGAGATCAGGCCATGGTCTGATCTGTTTTGCACAAGAATAAAAAACTCAACATTCAAAGAAGAGAAAAAAAAAACATTTTGGAACTTTGTTGGCAAAGGGTCAGAACAGTTTCTTAAAACATGTCTGGCAGTACTCTCTGAAAGCTTCCGTGTCACTAATAAGAATGTCACACTTGAAGGAGCATTGTACTATTTTGTAACCTACCATATGAAATGTGGTGCCCAGCCACAAGTTAAATGCACACAATGAAATTCTCTTTCCTCCCACTGCCAGTTCCGTCACTTACTACACTGAAGTCCGCAAAAGTACAATATGACTCAGAATATGTAGGCTGTGGCTAGGCAGAGAAAGTGCATTCAAAATTGATTTTCTTTCAGGCATCCTTGATATTCCCTGTTTCAATTGCTCACCTACTGTACAGTTGAGTGAGCACTTAAGGAAGTTGCAAAGCGATGCAGCCTGTCTGGGACATGAAGGAATGTGGAGCAGGATAATCACAACATCATCAACCCAATTCTCCAAGGTAGCTGGCCAATAATACTGTTCTAATTGAATAACTTATCCACAGCTATTTCCCCTGGGAGAGCCTACGGCTTCAGCTCTCTGTGTAGGCAGATGGTGCAGCATACACAATGAAACCTGTAATTTTCTCTCACTACTGAACATGTTAACAGTGAGCTGTTTTCCCAGTACTGCTAGCCCATTAATATTTTATTTTAACTGGTTTTCTCCAAGTTATTATGCACCGTGCAGCAGAGAATGGAGAAATCAATGATACATTTCATATTATTTTTACAGCCAGCTCACTAAGCTACCCCCTGCTCATTAAGGCTTCTGCTTTGCTAATCAACAATTGTATATGTCATCATCAGGTATATGCTGAAATGAAAGCGTCATAATTAAAAACAAAGGTGCATGAGTCACTGGAGCCCTGAATTACTGACTAGCAGCAAAGCATAACAAATAGGCTGCAAGTGAATTCCGAAGCTGCAAGGCTGTTTTTTAAAACATGCATTTATGAGCATGTGCCGAGCGTATTTTTGACTCTGGGAATGCTGTCCTGATCTTGCTCTGTGAACTACACGTCTTAGCAATGTACTGCCATCCCCTTGTCCCCAAATGTTGGAGCAGCACATAATCCTCAGCAGCAAAAGTGGTTGAAAGGCAAATGCAGCCTGGGAGGGCAAGGCAGCAGAGACAGCCCATCAACAGCGTAACAACATGACAGATGACAGACCCAGAGGCAAATCCAGGCCTGCCAGCAGATCTGCCTGTGGAGCCTGCCAACGAGCCAGATGCAGCTACTGAAAAGATATCATCCCTAGCTTAGCATCTGGGTCTTGCTGTGGCCAGCCATACTTCACGTGCTCCATGTCCTTACTGCTGACCCCAACTGCTGGGAGAGGCTGGAACAATGAGGGAGAGCTCAACTGCATCAACAACATTGCATTCATATTTTGCCAGGATATACACTGTGACTATAAAAAATGTCGATCTGCCTGTAGTATAATTATCAGTTTGCATTTATTTTAGCTTTTCTGGCAGCATATATACACTGTTTCCCCTCTCCCACTGTCTCTGAAAAAAGCTCATTCTTTGTTTTCCATTTCTACTTAGAAGTACAGGCTTAGATACTCTACCATCTCTTCAAAATAGCAGTACACTCTAAATCTATGTGTGATTAAACTTTGGCATTGAGATCCAGCAGTTCTTGTCCCTGGAAAGGTACAGTTCTTTCTAATTCACAAGTATTTCAGAGCTTGGCTTGTAGTATTAACCATCAAATAAATCTTTGTCAAGTGACTCAGGTGACAATTAAGTGAAAACTAATGATATGCCATCACAGAAAAGGTAATTGCATCCATTGTTAGGTACTTCCCAGGTCAGGATACATGCATAGCATTTCAAAAATGGTATTCATTCGCTCACCCTGGCATCCTAGTCTGACTACAAAAGTGTATTAATAAAATCACCATTTTTCCTTTTATAGAAGTTAGGGACATTCTTTTTGGATGATTCTACCCCCCTTGGAGTTCAGCAGTGCTTTTCTGCATACCAGTAATTGGCTCAGTCAAGCAAAATGTAAATGTAGATGTTCAAAAGCATCCTGTTGAGGACAGGGTAGGAAAGGTTTTCTTCTCTTATTTTCTCATCTATAATAGTTACTAAGAAATACTTTAAGCACATGTTTGTAAATGTATTCTTCAGAAAATATGTAGTGTCGGAAATTATTGATCTGTAATGGAAATTTCCTTAGTCTTGTTTAAGTCTAAGTGCATTTATAGAAACCAAACTATATTGTCCCTTTTGGTTCAAGGTAGGATTAATCTCACTTACCTCAGGCATCTAAGTCACACTTGGATCCCTTGTAAGTCAATGGAAAAATACAGGCACCTTCAGAAGGCTATTCATCTCATCCTAATGTAGGCATCAGAACAATTCATCTGAAATGAACCCTTCTGTGAAGGCACCTATGTCTTTCTATTAATTATAAAGGAAGCCCATGGAGACTAGCTTTGAATTGGTTCCTCTTTTTTACTCTTGTGAGATCAGGTGAGATGTATCCCACTCTTCATGTTTTGTTGGCTAAAGAGGAACGTGTAGGCAGAAAACCAGGAAGTTAAAAGCGCACAGCCTTTCATTTAAGATTTATATATATTCCCATAATTAAGAAAAGATTACCAAATGAGCTGAATCACAAAGCTACTTTTCTCTGTTTAACACCACAAAGCTGGAAATAGCACAATTCCCCATATACAGCCTTTGAGCCATTTGCAGTGGGAATATCTAGTTCTCTTAGTGAATCATGCAAAGCTGGAAGATCTCTTGACACTGATTCCTTCTTCTTTTCATTCATTTTTTCAAACATATAAGAAGATCTCAGATGTATAAAGACACTGGAGACCCCGTCTATTCTGATGTTAGCAATTCTTGTAGTATGGGAATATTATACGGCAAAATTATGGAATTTTGAAAAGGACACTGGATATGCTATCAGCTTTGTAATCACAGATGTTTTGAGAGGGGCACTTATGTGATCAGCTCTGATGAAGATTCAGTCCTGTAACTAAAACTGCTTGATTACCCTGTGGATGGTATAAGAATTTTTTCCCAGTAAAATCTTATTATTTTTCCTACATTTTGATGGACAAACATGGTATAAACCAATTGGCTCAAAATCTTAACTAGTCTGAAAAAACCCCAAAACATTCTGTTCTAAAATTTTCCAAGTTTAACTTTTAAAAATTCATATTTCTTTAAAACATTTGTTTAAGCTATACAAATAAATACCAACTGTTTTGAAGA
This sequence comes from Promerops cafer, assembly GCA_013398275.1. NCBI lineage: Eukaryota > Metazoa > Chordata > Aves > Passeriformes > Nectariniidae > Promerops > Promerops cafer. Next base: position 579,317 of record VZSE01012872.1, read on the forward strand.
AATGCATTATTCAGTACTGGAATTGTTTTTCCTCTTGCTTTTAGCTAGCTGAGTACTCTGTATGACAAATTACTTTACAGGTTAATATAAAATAAATTCAGAACTGCCAGAAAATTGAAAAATTGATTATTCACATGGCAGTACTGTGGGGTTAGTACTTCATCTATTGTTCTGCTTTTGCTGTGCAATAAAGACAGTTTTGAAAACTGATGTTCTTTCTCTTCAGGAGAGGCAGAATATGGCAATTCAAGTTTTTCTACAGCATCCTGTTTTTGTCTGGGGTCACCAGTGCAAAGGAAATGGGGTCACCAGCACATCTCCATACTCACAGATTTCTCTGAAGAGGAAAGAGCATGTTATCTATTATTGCTGAATTCTCATGTATTGGAAAAAATTAATCTTTTTGAGTATACACAGGCATTTTAAATATATTGATGTGTCTTTAAGAGCAGAGGAAAGAAACTATTTCATCAGTGCTTTAAAATATGGAAGGGATGTGGAACTGTTTTTTAATGAGAAACAGTACAGCCAAAAACTACAGCTGCTTCCATGGGTCAGTCTCCTTTTCTTTAATTCAGAACCAGATGCAAATGGTAGGATCTTTTACAGGTGATTTTTTAAAGCTGACGTTCAGTATCAATGGCATTAAATTGCTTGCATGGCTGTTTTCATCAATGCATTAGATTTACAGAAANCTTTAATTCAGAAACAGATGCAAATGGTAGGAACTTTTACAGGTGAGTTTTTACAGCTGACATTCAGTATCAATGCATTAGATTTACAGAAAAGTATTTGCATTGAAGCAAAACTTGCAGGCACTTAGCTTACTGCAGATTCCAAAGTAGGGGAAAGTACCTTGACATCCCTTCATTTAATCTCATCTAAAAGGCAGGAGTCACTGTGCAAGAAGCAGCTTTTCCAAAAGCACAGGAAGACATGTAGGGCCAGATCCATTTCCCAGGGAGATTAATGGGAGGCCTTTTATTGAATTCAGCTGAGACCCAGGACAGCAATAAAGATACCTGGCTCACAGTTCTCTCCTCTAACCAAATCTACTAAAATATGTTTTTAAAATCCTTCCTTAAAGGCCTTGACTTGTTCTGCTACTGCTGATCAGCAGAGACTGATCACCAAATTCTGGCTGGTATCTCCATTCATTTGTAGATGAGTATGACCAAAGTCAAAATGGTGAAACCATTATTTCCTGTAGAAATTCAGTGGAATTGTCTGCAAATGAATAATAACTTACAGCTGCATAGTTCAATAAAATCAAGACCATTTACTGCAAATTCTATAGGATTTATTCAGGTGACTTGCAAGAGAGAAGATGACATCCAAAAATTTTCTAAATTTGCATCAGCACTACTGGATATACACTGGTATAGTGTGAAGTAGTGGAGAGGGTACCCTAAAGTCATGTGGGATCACCCTAGATCTATAATCAGGAAAAGGTAAGTATGATCAAGGAATGGACCCATGTCATGTTCCTCCTTTCTATGAAATAATAAAAAAAGAAAAACGAGAAGAAGAACAAACCTATCTTTGACCTGTTTTTGTCTACTCTGTCTAATATTTCTTCACAGATTTATAATATAAGTATGTATTAAATACTACACATTCTGTCTTTACCTGCTGTCAATATTCTTTGGTCACAATATTCAAGATAGTGTAATAGGACAGAATGCAATCTTCATGACAATGCAATCAGGTCAGCTAAGATTTAATATCCTCCTAATTTTTATCTAAGTATTTTGATAGAGGAGAAAGAGCATAAACTGTTCATGGGAAAACATAAGTATTTGGGATAGAACATTTATATTTATTTATGTAAAGGAATATATGTACATATATAAACAACTTGGGAATAAATATAGGGAAGAAAATACTGACTGGAAATGAAGCAAATTAGTTATAAACTCATAGGAAAAATAAATCATATAAATGCATACTGCAATAAACCCCTGTTTTATAAGCAGTTGTGACCTGTTTGAGGAGGAAATGCAAAAGTCTGCCAAAAACATATCATATCCATCTGTCCAGTTTAGAGTATTAGTTGGGTTTTTACTTGGACAGTTCTCAGCCCAGTCCTGTTAAAACTTACATATATTAATAGCCTTGTTCCTAAACTTATTCCAAAATCATCAACTCAGCAGAGTGGAATGATGTGTAAGAAAGATGACGTGTAGCTGAGATGCCGTATAGGCCCAAACATGTGCCTAGGCACATGCAGGATTAAGCAGAAAAACCGTAATATTTAGTCATCACTGTAGTGCTAGCCCCAATATTCACAGGCATGGTTTATGTTCCTATCTCAATTTGTATTTCTAGGACCATAAAGGCATCATTAGGATGAAGATTTCCATGTTTTTATTCAGCACTGCGGTTCTGAGAACATCTACAAGACCGGTGCTTGTATTTCTCTTTCCTCCTATGTGCAGAAGTGCCTGAGTTTTCAGACAAATCTGCAGAGAATCAGATTTTAAGTCATCTATCAATAGAATAAGTACTCTTTGAAGAAGACTTGGAACTTCTCTGTGGCAAACTGATTTCTCCAAAGTCTTAGCTATGTATTACTCTCTAATCTTTGCTATCACTATCCTACTATATTTTAAGTTCTTCCCTGCACAGTCTGAAGAATGGTAAGCAGGACATTTACAACAGTGAGATGAAACAAACTCAGATCCAACATCTGGATATTATGAATTAGAGCAGGACTATACCATTTGAAGAAAATACAAGTGATATCCCCACAGGAAATAATTTTTTAAATACTGTGTAGTTATGTGGTTTATAGTACTCTTTTCTGCTCAGCATTTTTCTAGGGACCGGCTTTAGTATTTCATGTCCTCTCATCTGATGCTTGCATTCTGAATGATTTAGTTATCCCATCTGATGTCTGTAGTTCTCCCCAGGTTCCCAGTGTAAAGTTAGGCATTTGACCCTTCCAGGTACCAACATTTTAGGCAGCGTAGTCTGTGGATTTTTTTTTGGATCTCTGGTGCATTTGTGTCTCATCTCCATGTATATATCTGAACAAATATTTCACCACGTCAGAGAGATTTGTAAAGACAAATCAGCTGTTCAGGTAAGGCAATACTGAAGCTATTCAAATACTAAAGCAAAGACAAAACTTGAGCCTTGCCCAGAGGCTGTTCTGGGGAAAAAGTAGTATTTCCCTGCAGTGGCCAACTTGCCTGTTTAAACCAAAATGCTTTTTCAGCCTCAGAAATCACAACCATAGTCTTCTAATACTAAATTATTGACCATTAAGCAAGTGTCTTTGTTATTCACCAAAATGTTTCCACCCATTAAAAATAACACACAACTGCTTTATAGGATTGCACTAAAACATGCACTTTATTTATCAGACTTTTGATTTTCTTGGCAAGTATTGCATACGTAGAAGTTTGGATGCTCCTCCACCACTGCTGTGTGTTCAGCCTTTCTCACCAGTTTTCTAGCACAACGTAACTACAAGCATGTTAAACAGTTTTAATGAAAATCCTTATCAGACACTACTTGTTTCTCCTCTCTGGCTACTTTGCAAGCTTGAGATACAGCTCTAGTTCCTAAGCCTTCTCTGACAAGCTAACCTAACGGGTGAAAGAATATTCAGGGATTTGCTGTTTTCTTTGCAAACCAGGCAAAACTTCACAGCTTTATTTTGATTTCCCAAATGTAATTGCAAAACATACTTTGTCTGACTATCTCTAACAAGTGCATTTAGCACAGAAGTCATTTATTAGATATGAAAAAGTAAGTTCTACTACTGCCCTCTTTTCTGTCCTACCTTCTTTTGACTTTAGACACCTATTGAGATACTAACGTGTTATCTCCTCTTCCAAAAGTACAACAGCCCCCCCTCTCCCTCCCTCAGAATGGCAATGTGTAAATTGTTTATTTCTTTCTGAATGCCTGTTTTCTATTTCAAGGAAATTTTTTATTAAATTGAATATACATACCAGAGGTTTAAATAATCTGACTGAAAGAAGGCTGTTCTTTCTGTTAATCCCAGTTCCATTTTTCAGATTTCTAGGTTTTTGGGACTACACTAGAAATAGATGTTGCTAATGGAAAACAATGTACATAGTGAAGATGCTTGCCTAGATAGTGACAAATCCACATAGCATCACATCACCTTTCAGCTCACCTCTGGATGAAATCTATTTTGATAGCCTGGCCCAGATCATCTCAGTGCTTAGCTCTGTGTCATTGATCCATGAATACAGTCAAGGGAATTCATACCAATTCGTACCACATTTCTGCTTTTTCAATCAGCACAGATGGAAGTCCAGATCTGTCTGTATAAGCTGTATAAATGAGATCCCTTAGCCTCCAATCTACTAATAAAGCATAAGAGTAAGAACATTGTAGTAAAAGATCACGCTAAAGAAGAAAATCTCTAAACCCTCTGGTTTTTTCCTTATGCATGGAAAAAATATTAAAATTGCTTTAGTGAATTACCTTTAAAGGAGCAAATGCCCTAACATACAAAAACATAAAAGTCTATTTTTGCTAAAGAATCAGCATGTCTTCCTCCCTTCCTGCCAAGCAACAGGCGCAGACATATCTCCTTCATGGCTTGATAAACCAAATAATAGGAATTGTCTTTTCATCTTTTCTTTGCCATCTATAAGGCTCCATATGTTGCCATTCCTTGTCTAATTTGCTATAAACACTGAAAGGAAACAGTTTCCATCATTGCCTGAATTTTCAGAACAAACCAATGACTTAGCATATTTTAGTGGCAAAAGAGTGAGACTTCTGCAAAGACACTGCTATGCTGAAGTGGCTGGGCACTCATACTCTGAAAGCTAGGAATCTGAGCTGGTCATTTTCCAAGATCTTTATTTTGATACTGAACATTTAACAAGTGTTCATGCATTTTGGTCACTCCTACTATGGCACATCACAAGGCAACAGTTCTTTGAATTTCAGGGATAAATTTTGGATACCCTTTTTTTTTTTTGTTCTGTAGTTTTCCATCTGAGTGTTACTTTACTTGTCCTCAGTGTGTACATAAGGGGAAGCCAGTGATGCATGGAAGAAAACAGGGTTAAGTATTGTCAGATAATAATTACATTAGAAAAACCCCGGGTTTGTTGATTTTGCTTTTTTTCCAGAAAAATTAAAAATCACACTTGAGAGAGGCTCGTTAAGGATCTATTAATGCTGCCTTTCCAGTACACCACCTCCAGGAGGCTTAAGAGAATTGGACATCTTGATTAATCATCTTGGGTTTTTTTAATGTAATCCTAATATTCAGCTTAGTGAAGCAGGATTTTTCCTGACCCCAGGCAAGATGGCCTCTTCCTTGTGTTTCAGATCAAGGGGCTGTTGAAAATGATGGACAGTAGAGTAAGTAACAGGGAGAAGGTACAAAAAATGTAATTACTGAAAGGTGAAATGAGCTTCTCTTCATCGTCAAACTTTTTTTAACTTTATGAGACTGATTTTGGCTTTGGGGGAAAAAAAAAAGAGTAGCAGGAGTCCTGTCTAACTCACAGAGTTATTCTGAGTCCTCACTCAGGGTACATTACAGCCTTTAAGGCACTCAGCAGCTGCGATAACGGCAAGCAGAGAATATAGATTTCTAGATAGGCTTCTGAATCCTTAAACAGTCAGTGTGGCAGTCCTACACCTCAGTCACACTAGGACACCACAGAGGGGAACATCCAGGCTCCTGAACCTTAATACCACCCAGTCAAAGATGTTCTTTCCTATCTTGCATATTTCCCCTGGTATATTATGCCTTTTTTGTTTTGTTCCTTTTTGTTTTCTTATGATTTTAAACACCTCCCTACTGTTACATTCAGGTAATTGCAGGATATTTACAAGTTTCTGATAGGACATATGAGGAGAGATACAAGGAGCTTTTTGCTCATATGCAAAAGCAACATAAGCCCTTTTTTTTCAGAGACTTCACCTAAAAAGATAGAATTATAGAATCAGAGAATGGCTTGGGTTGGAAGGCACCTCAAATATCATCTAGTTCCAACCTCCACGCCTTGGGCAGGGACACCTTTCACTAGACCAGATTATTCAGGGCATAGGAAAACAGAAGATAAGGCATAAACAAACTGGGCAGAGATACATCTATTACATGGACAGACATTCCTCGTCTTGAGGTGGGACATGACTGGGGAGAGCCATGTTGGGTCTGGAAGACAGTCAGATGCATCACATAGCTCAAGCAATGAGAAGGATGAACAAGTATGCAAGGATGCCTTCAGATACCAGGGTAGATGTGATGGGGTAGGAGAGAGAAAGAAGAGGTTTATTGGCCTCATCCTGATAATAGAAAGTTTTAATTGCAGGTTTTTTCCCTCCCTCACAGGGTAGCTGGTACTACAAGAATAATGATGATTTTAAAAGCACACTGAAAGCTCTCTGCTGCCTTTTGAAGAAGATTAATGCAGTTTTAAATTGCAGCTTTATTGTCTGTTGGCAAAGTGACTGCCATGAAGGGATTTAAAACTGCAAATTCTTTAGCATAGTCAGACATACTTTTGAAAAATGAGGTCCTCTTCTGCTCAGGGGATTAGTTTAACTTTTTATGACATTCATTTTTGTAATTCTTTACTACTTCTTCATCTTGTGTTTGCTTTATGAGGTTATTATTTTTATACATAGTTTGGTAGAGTCTTAGGAAAGCTGAGAGAGACAGGTGTTTGAAATTCTAGGTGCAATAAAGAGACATAACATTTATTAGAAAAGAAGAAATGTGGCATAAATGGGAGTTGCCTTTTGTTGCTTCAATACCCAGCTCAGTTCCCACTGCAGTAGTTGGCAATGATATTTGAAATCTGGCTGCCTTAGGTCCTTAGGTTAGGAAACACTGACAGTAAAAGTACAGCTGAGATATAATGGACCAAAGAAAGGACACTGTGGTTCTGGATGCTGAGGTTCCAGCTCTGCCTGTCCTGTTGTGGGTCTGGTTGTGTCTCTTGAAGGCACTGACCTTCACTTATGTTCAATCAGGTTTAGAAGCCACTTGCTCAACAGATGCCTAGGCAGCTTTTGTGGTACTCAAATATCATTACCCAAGGTGTTCCTTTAATATTCAGTTCACAGAATTTCAATTAAATTAACTGCTATTTCAGATCTAACTTACAGATCAGCCAGAGAACACGTTTTAGAAAGCCATCCCATACTGATTGAAAAATCTTCATAATTGGGAAATTTACCCATAACCATTGGTAATGTGTTCCACCATTTGCCCTGCACCATTAACTAATTTTGTCTCTTGTCTAGTTTGAATTGATATAAGCTAAATGTTCCATTGCTGTATTGTAGACAGTTATATTAACAGCCCTGGTTGAGCAACATTTCCATTGGTAACATACGGGCTAATCAAATCAAAACTTAAGTTTCTTTTAATAAGTTAAATTCACTAAGCCCTTGAGTCTTTCACTATGTTTTCTAGTCCTTGTGTTACTCTCTTGTGTCTGTTTTTGATTTCTTACCAGTCTTTTTAAGGAGTTTGCAAATGAACTGGTCTGAGTATTTTCATAGTGATAAAAGAACCACAGAGATATTAACTAGAGCACCCCAACACCTTTAAAACAAATGATTGTTAGAGATATTTGGGGGGCTGGGGGAAATCTTCATGACTTCAGGCGTTTAACTAAGAATTGAAACAGAATGTAAAATAAGCTTTGAATTGTGTGCTTGACCTTTTTCCTCATTTCCTCACTTTGTTGATTTTCTCATATCCATTGGTGTTTGGGAACATGTATGTATGAGTTATTAAATATACTTGTAAAATAAATGCAGATAATTTTCAGATTTTCTAGGAACCTCATGGACTGTATTCTTATTTAGGTACATTTCCCTACTTTTATTCTTTCAGGCCTCTTGGCAGTCCAGCCCTAAATATTCAAGTTAGTCTTCATCTCCAGCTCCCAGCTGACAGCTATATACTGTCCTTGTACCATCTGATAATTGTGGTCTGCTTTCTGTTTTTTTACATGTAAGTTATCACAATCACATCTATTAAAAACAGAATGTTTTTCTTCCAGCTAATTTACCAGTAAGTTAAGACAGCCCAATCTCACCTATCCATCTCTTTTATTATTAGCTGCTCTCTAATCTTCAGATCAGCTTCATGTGTAATTAGTAGGAGGTAATGTTCACAAGAGTTAAAATGTTGCACTGATAAAAAGCAGTTTAAAGCCTGAGAACAGATCCACTCAGGATCCTGTGTATGCCACTTGCTTAGTGATGACTCCTCACTCACATATTTAAATGATAATTACCCAGCATTTACTCCATTTAACATCCATTGTGCTGATTTTCTCTTGTTTTCATTTTTAATTACAAGGTTGTATACCATCAAATCAAATGCCTCAGAGAAGCCAATGCAAATATAATTACCTCCAGCAGACAAAGTTCGAGCATCACAAAAAAAGTATATATTGGGTTAGTTTGACAAGAATTCCTTACCATCAGTCTATGCGAATCAACATTAATTGCATTACTTTAACTTAAATCTTGATTTACTTGGCTCAATATCATTCCATTTCTTTTGCCTGTGACTGAAGGAAGGAAGGACAAGGCTGAGCTCTTCCTTCCTTCCTTCCTTCCTTCCTTCCTTCCTTCCTTCCTTCCTTCCTTCCTTCCTTCCTTCCTTCCTTCCTTCCTTCCTTCCTTCCTTCCTTCCTTCCTTCCTTCCTTCCTCCCTGTCTCTCACACACACACTCTTTTCTTGCTTTTAGAATGCTTTAAAGGAACAGAAAGGAGATGAGAAACTATTATCTAATCTCTTTTGCAGTGATCTGACCTCTACAATAAGGATACTGACAATCCGAGTTTTTCTCAAGGCATTTTAAATCTGTAGGCAGAAAACACTCTAGAAATGCAATGGATTATTGCTAAGCATTGTTGTTGCTCTTCCTAATGTCAGCCTTTCAAACTAAGCGCTGCACTTTAAGGCTATGTCAGAGAGTAACCACAAACCAGAAAACAAAGGGAAGGGAGATTAAGAGCTCAGACATGTAGAACCTGCTTCTCTCAGCAGCTGTGCCTCAGCCCCTGGACCAGTCATCGGGTTGGATATAAGTGGCAAGTTTCCAGGTGTGGAGGGCTTCAGCTGATGGTCTGTTCTTTGGAGCACTGTCTCCCTAGGGCAGGAAAAATTTGGAAGGTAAACAATTAGATGGCTGCACTGCAGAGGGCTGTGTGCTCTGATTAGGAGATTCTGCCTGACACAGAGGGATGTCACTGCCTGCAGTGGTATCTGCTCCTGTCACTGTCGGCGTGCGGCAGGTGACACTATGGAGGATGAAGCTCGGCTGAGCTGCCTACAGAGTTAAAGGGAGGTGGCAAGGGAAAGGGGAGAAGAGGAGGATAGGGCTGACAACTGTAACTCACCCTTCAGTGCCTAAAGGGGTAGAAGAGGGGTGGGATGGCTGGATGCAGAGTCGGTGTGTCACAGTGCAGCTGCTGCAGCTGAATCAGACCTAAGACAAAAATAACTACTTACACCCTCTGTCACCACTAGCATTGCTTAGAAATCTCTGACAGCCTGACAATGCAACCAGGCCTTTGCCTCTGCTACTTGGCTGAAGGAGCACCCCACAGTCAGCAGTGTTACAAAGCTGCTCAAGGAAACCTGTTCCACATCCCCATGGTCACCCTGCCACCACCATTGCTCTCTAAGGAGGGGAGAAAAAGCAGATATACTCTATGGGTAGCCAGACCTAGACAAAGGGAAGCACAGCTGCTTTAGGAAGCATTTTTATGGATTCACTTACAGCACACCTAGCACAAAGAAATATATATTAGTAGCCACCTCAATGCTGGTAGGCACTGAAGGCTCTTTATGTGGGAGAGAGGTGCAAATGCATTTCCCATACTGTCAACATACCAGCAAGCTAGAAAAGAGAAGAGAAGCCATAAGGTATGTTGGAGAATGGCTGTGTCCCTTGGGAACTCTCTGCAGTAAGTTTGTCATCCCTATGGCTTGTCTTGGAAAACTGTTTCTCCCTCCTTTTTACATAATCTTCGGGACTGACGAGGCAGCCCCTATGGAACAGTTCAGCCAGCTGTGCATTGGACAGCTGATACTGTGGGCAACTAGAAATGCCCAGTAAAGGTGTGTAGCAATGACCATTCACTTTCTACAAATGCAATGGAGTGTTTTATTGCCATTTATTCTCTTGAAGTCTCAAAATTTGATGGTAAAAACTATCAAATAAAAATACCATCACTAGGAAGATATAATCTATTATATTCTATAGGAAACTTTGGTCAAGGAAGGGGGTAGTGGATGAATACTTCATACTTTAATTTCCACTGAATTATTTTTCCCAGATTACATCACATAATAAAAAACTATTCTAGGAATGCAGCTATGCCTGGATTTCCACAGAAAGAATATCAAAAATAAACAAACAAAATTTAAAAATTCTTTTCACCCAAAAGTAAATTTAAGACATTTTGTTAAAATCCTCTTTGTTTTATTACAAAAAGGAATTCTAACCACCTCTGGACAAAGACAGTCAATTGTTTCATGATGACCAGGATGAGTTCTGAAGATTCATAAACAGATATCGAGAAAGGGCAACAAGCCCATTCTTCAGGCTTGGATATTGTGTAGAAACATAATCCTCTGGCAGGGTTTATTCTATGACTGAGCTCTATTTCTGCTTTTCTGAGAGCATGAAAGTGTGGTTACTTAATGGTTGTGTCAAGCTGGTGTGTTTGTAACTCCTTATAAGCTGAGGTTCAACAGTGCAGGCATTACCAAGATACAGAGCCATGTAAGTGCAAAAAAATCATGAGAGATAATCAAGCAGCCCAATGACAAACATTTCTCTAGGCAGTGAGGGGAGAAAAAAAATTAAATTATTTGTGTTTGTCCATCATGGGTACTCAGATGTCACCCTGGGTCTAGAGGAAAAGGATGTTTGTAACTAGGATGTTTGTAACTACATCTTGTGAAAAATTTAAACAGAATGTGTGCTCAGCCTGCAACACTAAGAATAGCAAAATACCTGCACCACCTGTGGACTTTCCAATGTTTTCATATTCAGGTTTTGATTTTTTCCTATCAGGTCATGTCATTTTCAGTGCTGTATTTAACTCAGAGGATTCCCATATTATTGCAAGTCTCCAAATCTCTTGTTAACAGAACTTGTAAGGTATTTTGACTCTTCATAATGCTGCTCAAGTATATTTAATCTGCTTTTCGATAAGTTAGTTCTGTCCTGAAGGGCTAGAAAATGACTCCACATACAGAAGACTTTAAAAATATTTTACTCCTTTATTCCTTCTTTTTCTTTTTTCTTTATTCTTTCATTTTCTTTTTACTGTTTTATGGTAAAGCACCAAAGATGCTTTGATAATGTAAGGCATTAAAAGAATAATGAGACTGCCTATAGCACCATAACAAAATTCTTGCTACTACTTTTCTGAGTTTCCTAATGTCTTATTTAGAGTAAGATGTAAAAGGGCTAAGAGGGAATACCACAAAAAAAGCTGGCATTCTTCAGCAAAATACAAATCTTTACTCTCTGAACTAAAACTTTAGGAACCATGTTTGCATAAAGGGGAATTTCCTAAACCACCTTGTGTGAACCATTAGCTTTTCTGTTTGTAGGCAGAAGGTTGCTTACTGTTAGCTGTACCTCTTTCTCACCAGTTATAAACAGGGTATTAAAAGGAAACAGTTGAGATACCTCAAATTAGTTTAGGTGGAAAAATAGGGAGGCTTAAAAATGCTCAGCTATTTTACTTTTTATATAAAATATTATTTGAAAGCAATATAGCAAATGATCAAAATAAATGAAAATCCTGGTAGTATTTATGAAACACTAGTTCTTTCTTTGATTCCAGTGAGTTTTCATTTAGAATCCAAGTATTACTAAAAACTGAACCAATACACCATCTTACTTTTTGGTATCTGGTCCCTGGAAACTATTTGTTAGACCCAGGAAGCAAGGAGGTATTCTAACCTTCATAGGGTGTGGCTGGATATTCAAAGCCTTGTGTTGTTGACTTTTACCAGGTTAGTACAGCCAAAAAATCAGTCTGAAAAAGAAAGCTGGAAAGAATTGATCATCCTTCTCTCCCTATACCCACATGAAAATTTTACCCTGTGTAGCTTGGTGACATGAACAGTTTATTAGCATTTAGAGAAGGTGAGGGTATGGAAACATCCAGCAGAGAGCAAAGGATCTAAAACCACCTTTGATTATTAAAACTTCTTCATGTATCTGTGACAGATCTGTCAGATTCCCTCTAACACCACGTCCCCCAAAATGTTTGGATTATTCGTATCTGGAGGCCTCTGCCACCTCAGTTTTACAGAATGTCAAATCAGTACTTAGATTACCTGAGCAGAAATTTATGGCTGGGCAATTTAGGTAAGCACTAGAAATGGTTTAAAATTTTTGAGAAACTTAATCACCTTTCTGCAGAAAATAATTGGTAAAAAGTGATTTGTTAATGGCCCTGTTGGAGCAGAGAATGGTAACTCATTAACAAGGAAAAGCCACTGAAAATCTGCCTTTTATAAAAAAGGATCAAGTTACCTTAAAGGGTTTTTAAACATAAAGTGTTTCCACTATTTGTTAATTAAAAAATAAAATTTATCCTGTTAGTTCTACTTTATTACTTCCATATTCTCTAAGCTCTATATTTCAATGATCATGCTGATATCCAAGACAGAGTTTGAGATCCTATTTCAGGCATTTAGAAGTCTAACATTTATGTCTAAAAGCTGTCATTGCAGGCTCCCTTTATACTAAAAAAAAGAAAAACAGGCAACTCTAGGTAGTGATTCACTTAATCCTGAAATAGGCCAGATAAATCATCCTCTGGAATTACCCATTTCTCTGCTAGGAAGCTTAGGGTGACTGGTTTGGACTTTGACACTGAGTTAGCAGACTTATAAAATTAAGTCCAATGGGTCTTACCCCTGGGGACTCATCTTCAAAATAGGTCAGCTTGAGAAGTGCTATAAAGCAGAATGGTCCACCAAGAAAGACTGAGGTCAATGTGCTACTCGTAAAGCCCTATCAACAGCAAGTGAAGCTTTTGGTACTCATTAAATGGACAAAAAAAATACTCATAGGTATTGCCACGGCATTTTTAAAAGGTCTAAGTGCAGTGTTTATGGTTGGGGGTACAATTCAGAACTCCACAAACCTTACCACCGCAAAAAATCTCAATAATTGGTAAAAAAGAAGCACTGTATTTGGATTAGTATGTCTGTGGCACTCAGCAATCCATGGGTCTCTCCATCCTTGAGGTGACAGGAAAGCGAGCATGCATTATATATATCAGCTTTCTGCTACAGTGACTGTAAGATCTATTTTTTTTTTCTTTTGGAAGAAATGGTTCTACCTCTCAATATACTTTCCTTGTCTCTGTGTGGGAAAGGAGAATCTCTTCGGAAACCTGGCCAGAAATTAAAGGAGCAGTATCTGTTAAACACTACAACTTCAGTGAAACTTTAATGACGTGGGAGTTACAGACCAGACTGCAGTGTGAGGTGGCAATCCTGAGCTTCCCTAGTTGGACAATAAGCAGAATTAAAATGAATAGAGGTAATTTTAGCTGTCATAGCTATGGTTTTTGTGGACTATTTTAACACCGAACAAACTTCAGTTTCATTTTCAAAGCATTCCCCAGTGGCCACAATGGGGGTCTTTTGAGGAACCAGAGTGAGATTCGAATGTACTCCTGCATCTTCCAGAGCCAAGAATTTAACCTGTGTTCCAGTCAAACTGAGGAAGCAACATGTGTGTCCTGCATCCTCCTCCTGCACTTGTTTGTACTCATCTTTCCATTGTCCACACCACCTCTGTTGCTGTGCACTATTGAACTTTATAGCCATCGTACTGGTCCTCCCACATCCTAGCCCCCCCTGCAGCTGCTGGCCTGTTAAGAAACTCAGTCTGAAGACCATGAGTATCCTGTGTCTACTGTCAGAAGGCTACAGTAATGAATGGCACCCTTGCCAACTCGTGCTTCCACCACACAAGCTAGTAAGGGAAGCAGAATCTGAATGCTGGGAATGTTAAGCAGAACAAGGAGGGGTTTGTTGGTATTTTTTTTGTTTTTAATTTTACTTGAGTCATGAAAGAACTTGACTTTTCAAATAGCTTGATTTTACTCTCTGCCTAGCTGAGACTGAAAGAGAATGGTATGATTTCTGCTCTGTATCCTCTTCCTCTGAACTTGCTTTCCACTTCATTGGTTTTCTGACAAACAAAAAAATGAGAAACAAAAGGGAAATAGGAATCCTGAAATGTGATCAGTTGCAACTTGCTAATTAGGACGCATAAGCCTTTGTAAGGAAATCCAAGCCCTCCACTGACATAATATATTGAAATGCTCAAAAATCGAGGAAATAAGATTCCCACCTTACCACCACAATAGGTAGAGAGCAGAACTAATAACTACCAGCTGCTTTTGGTGAAACAATGCCTAAGTATGCCAGTTAAAGACCAGCTTTGGTTCACAACACTGCCCATAAAATGTTCATGTTATCAGAAGCACATGGGCAGCCCCTTGGAACGCACCTATGGCAGATCCACTCCAGGAAGAGTGGAGGAAGACCTGCTATCTTGTAAGGGCACAAGGTATCAGTGCAACACAAGAGCAGCTAGTGCTAGGTGAAAACCACCCAGGTTTACGTTAGTAATTGGTGTATTGACTGAATCACACTCACAAAAGGCTGTTAGTGAACATAAATAAAGCAATGCTCCTCTGCGCTTTGAAGTTTCCACAAGGTTCTTGAGGTTTGTACTAAAGATTTATTGATCCTGATCTCCAGAAAGACCTCAGTGAGCCCTTCGTCTGATCCTTTTTGTTCTTCTCCACTTTTCTTTCACGGGTTGAAGGACTCATGAGATAATGTACTCGGATACTAAAGGGCCAAATGACAGTCTCTGAGTTACTCTGCAGATGTGCAAATAGCTCGGGACAAATCGTGCAGAGGCCATTCTATCCTTTACATACTTCTGCTTTTCATTGGCTGCCTCTGAACAGGTTGCATCATTGACCAGTAGAAGGAAATGCTTAAAATATAAACTCTTATATCAACAAATACATTCCCAGTTTGAGACAAAAATGCTTACCTTTTCCCTGCATTCCTTTGGGTTTCAATCTGATTGCTTGTGCATTTGACACTTCAATATAAAAATATATGCTTAGTAATTTAAAATTGTCTATGTCACTCATAGTTTTGACATTCATGCTTCCCAGTCCATACTGTATACATTATTCTGAAGACAAGCACTAACACAGATTAAAGCATTTGACTGCCAGAAATGGAATTATTTCACAGCAGTGGCCATAAATGCTGAATTTAAACTTTAATTACTTCAGTTTTTCTCTTCTTGTGGCACACATCTGCTCTAACACAGCTTCCTTTGGTTAAGCATTTCCTTGCATCACACAAGAACATGTAAAGTTATCTCATAGTGATGCCTTTTCTTGGTCTTAGAAAATTGAGAGCCAGACACAGTTAAGGGATAAGGGGTTTTTGCCTCGGTATTTTAATAAGGATCCTTAATCTTATTCCTTAACCGTGTCTGGATCTCAGTTTTTTAAGACCAGGAAAAGGCATCAATAGGAGATAAGTTTAGTTTAGGGGCACTGGGTTGTCTCTGTAGTCAATTCAAGCCTTTGACTTTGTCTCTGTAGTCAATTCAAGCCTTCCTCCAGAAGGTAAACCAAAGCAGGAACCAACTGTCTGAAGAAGCAGACAGTTTTTTCAAAGCACTCACGTGGGATCTGTATGGCTCCCATGCATGAAAGTTGTGTCCTCCAGACCTCCTAAGAGCAGCAGGTTAGAGGGACAAGGCAGGCTGAGAGCCCAGCTCAGCTGGGAGGCCCAGTTAGTAGCCTGCCCACTTAATTTCTTTATACCAATATTATCCTTTCTTAGACATAAAGGACTGAAAATGCAGTAAAGAACCACAAAGTGATATAACTAATGTAATTTTTATATATCATAAAGGCGTAAAATAATAAATGTACTCAGAATCTCCCACAGCATGCAACACTGCTTTGCTGTACTTGGCAGCTGGATGTCTTGAGAAATACACACCAAGAGTGTAATACAGAGTATATCTCCCTCCAAATAGTAACTTCTACTCTTCTGATATTTTAGGTTATGCTCTTCTCCATTCCAATTGAAAATACAACTAAATGCTTCACTTTTAACAGACTCAGTCCTAGAAGGAAAAGGAAGACTTTGTACACTAAATGAAGGGCATCTGCATTGTTCTAATAGTGGGATTGTTTAATTTGTATGAGATGGCTTTTCTTAAAATGTTGTAATAAAAACAGCTCACATAAACACTCTTGTGGGGTATTATTCACTTGTGTAATCTGTAATAGAATGACTAAGAATATGATTTTGTATCACTTATCTTTAATGGTTGTAAATCTAGCTTGGATACAGAGACATAAATATTCTCTCTGTTCAGACACTAAAGACAGACCAGTGCCTTCAAAGGATGTTTCAGCTCATCCTAGAACAGCAGTGTAGGACAGCTGGACTGCCCTTGGTGTGGCTGTCTCTCCCCACTGATCATAAAGAATCTGGATGACAGGCTGAGTGTGGAACAATTCATGTTTTGGTAGTGTAAGCCAGGTGATATGAACCCCATTCTGTGATGCAGGAGGAAACTGGACTGGATGGTCTCATGTTGGGAACCATGTGGACAATTAGTTGTATTACTTATCAGCTGTAAGCTTAGCCCTCCTTATAGAGTATTAACTTCATTAGTATTTTAATTATTTTAAAAGAGAGAGACAGACAAGGAAGACTTACTCTCCCTTGATCAAGTGAACTCAGGCAGCAGTGGAGTATCACTGATTCCTGAGTCTCCATTCAGAAATTTAGTGTTGTCTGTAACAAACTCCTGACAGCACCTCTAATAGGAAAACAATGTTTTGTAGTCCTCTGCTGCCTTATTTTGTATCAGATGGCCTGACTGTATAGAAGTCTTTTCCCATAGAAGGCTGCATTGCTGTGCTCTGGGTTATTAAAAGGCAAACCACAAATTTCCTCCAGTTATTCTGACACATTGAAAATAGAAACCAACAGTTTAATATGAAGAATCTCACTCTTGCACATAAACAATCTTTTATATTACACATATTCATTCTATAATAAAGCATCTATCTCTGTTTTACATACATATTTTTACAGAAAACCTGCCAGTGTAATACAAGGTTTTTCTATGTAACTGTCACATTTATGTAAACTGTATTACAGACCGTTCACTGCCTCCATTTCACTTATTGTTATCTTCCACTAAAACCTGTGCAAGTTTACCTTGGAGGCTCTTCAGGACTTCAGCTTTTATGATTTTTATTGTGTTATTGGTTTTGGTTTTTATAGGGCTTAAAGCAAACTGCTTTTGAGCACTGTCAGGATACAGAGTGATACCACAATATAGTTAATACATGTAACAGGCACATCATCATTCCAGAATATCTGTCCAGTCAAACAGGGAAAAACACACAGCTTGCCTATGTGATGTAGCTGCATAGACACCTTCTTTCTAATACAGTGGGAGAGACACAAAGGAGGAGCATTTCAATAGTGGTATATGCCCTCATTCATATGTTTTTATGTTTAATGCAGTATGGAAATCATTTTAGTGTTTGTTACCTGTTTTCTTCAACCTGGAGAAAATTACTTCAAGTGAATGCAGTCCATTTTACTACCTACATTCTTACAGGAAATTCTTGTAAATAAATACAGTGCTACTGGGCAATACTAGAAATGCAGTGACAGGAGCCTTTTTAATGAATGTTATGCTCTTGGTAGTGACAACGGGGTTTGGAATAAAGCAGTTGCAGCTGGATGACAGCTTGGGAAAAGGTGTTTTTGCAGAGTGTCACATAATGCAGTTGGCATAATTCCTGCCAATGATAGTGAATGTGAGTACAGCAGCACCGCTTCTTCCAGCTGGATCACAGGTCCCTTGATCTGCAGCTCAAAAGAGATATGTGCTCTAAAGTATTTTTCATGTCAAATGAGGCAGGAGTATTCAAAGATTGCCAGAATATAAAATGACTGTGTTTGAAAAGATTTACACAATGGATCTTAGGTCATCTCAACCAATACTTGTCAGTACAAGTAACTTGTTAACATTAAATTGATTCTAAGCTTTTGGGGAAAAGTATCTAAGCTTCCTACAGGTTGGGTATTTACATATTGTTTAAAAGGAAAAGTAAAACGCCTTGTAGAAATGCAGCTTCTGTTCTCTCTCCAGCTGACAGCACAATGTCTGTCTACTACAATCAAAATCACTCTGATGATCCAAATTCTCAAAATCTTCTGAAGACCCTACAGCAGTCCTATTACACTGTAGAAAAATGAGCCAGGCACCTCCAATCAACACAGCTGAGCTGTAGTTGAAGGAAGTAGGAAGGCTGTAGTCAGCTGGCAAATATCACCTTCCCCATCGCCTTCACCACGGGGAGCCTGTCCTCCTCAGGTGCGCTCAAAAGATTTGGCCCCATGCAAATAGCCAGGTTGGTGGAGGTCATCCTGCTGGGGCCGTGCTTCTGCTGAAGTTTAGCAGCAAGGACACCAAGGGCCTGACCAGAAGTGTGCTGATCCAGAGCTCCTTCTCCTCCTGGAAGCTGCAGAAAGAGAGGAAAAACAGCCTGAGTGCCCACTGCTCCCCAGCCTGCAGGCGGAGGTGGGCCTTTTTCCTTATTACACCAAACATTTGAAACTGTTAACTTTGTTATCACTGTGGCCAAGACAGCCATCTACTATCACATCTCCCATGAATCCTTCTTTATTCACAAATAGCAAGTCTAGGAGGGCACCTTTCATAACAAAGAAATTGTCTTCAAGAAATTTCAGGAATTTCCCAGCCTTACTCATCCCAATAGTGCCAGTATGGTATTCCCAGCTGCATGTGGGAAATTGAAGTCTCCCATAAGGGCAAAGGCTACCAATCCAGAGAATTCTCTTAATTGCCTGTAGAATAACTCACCAGTGCTATCATCCTGGCTGGGTATTTAAGAGCAGACACCCACAATCACATCTCCTTTGTTTTCCATCCCCCAACCCTTATCCACAGGCTCTCAACCACATCAACATTACCTGTAAGGGCTGTAAAGCTGAACTTCTCCCATATATATGGTGCAACGTTTCTACCTTGCCTGCTCTGCCCACCCCTCCTGAACAGTCTGTTCTGCCCTCCTGAACAGTGAGGTGCTCTTACCACTCTGCAACAGGGACATTAAATCTTCTCTATATATTCACAGATTCACAAGAGACAATGTTCAATGTTCACCTGAAGCATAATGTAAATATCATTTTGGCAAGTGAGTGCAAACAATTGATCAAAAAATTATGTTTTAAGTCTCGTGACAAACAAAATTTGCAAATACTTAAGTTTTTGATAACAATCTCTTCAAGAATTTTCCCTGGAATTCCAAAAGCACTGCAGTCACAACAGAGCAGTGACAGCCATAGCCCACTTATAAAGCTCTGCAAGTAAAGCATTGTCCTTTCCCTTTGCACATGACAGCTGAATCCTGGCAGCACAGTCAGGGAACACTATCAGTCAGACTCATCATGAGTACTAAAGGCTTGTCTTCAAGTGGTAGCCAGAGATGATGAGACCCCCCCAATAACACACTAGCTCCTCTGACTTTAGCTAGTTATATTGTGGATATTCATATTAAATAATTGCTAAGGTCCCATTATAGTTAGTGTAGTGAAAAGTTCTCTCTGCTATCTTGAAGTAGGCATCTTTAGGACACCTTTAGACTCTATGGAGCTGGGCCTCAGTTTTGTTTTCTATACACAGGTACCTTAATGCCATTTAAAATGCCAAAATGAAGCTGGCATCTAAAGCCTAGCAGATATGACACAGGACCTATCTTGTTCTTATGAGGGGACATCTGGAAACCAGAGGAAATACCTATAGATTCTCAATTCACACACAAATGATGCCAAGGAGTAGGCTGCTGCATCAAGCTCTTGATATCTACTCACTATAAAAGCTGTGTGGACGCTGCCTGCAAACAGACACACAGAAGCCAGTCTAAGCCAAATCCCACTCCAGTTTGAGTTGCCTCTTCTGCCAAGAAGGTTTGTATCCTGTATCACCATAGCTGAGACCTGGTGAGAGCATTCTGCATTAATTTTCTGTATAAAACATGCTATTAAGAGCAAATATTGGAGAAAAAGAGACTTTTTCCCCCTTTCTTCTATTTCTTGTTCAAACAATGTCCATTTGGCAAGGTTCAGGAAATACAGTGTCAAGTACTAATTTAAACAAGTTTTTTTTTTACATTTTAGAAAAGAACATGTCTTGTTCCTGTAAATTACTAATAAACACTTCTTATTTAAGAAATTATATTAATATGTGACTTTTCTAAATAATATAAGACCTGAAGTGAAGCTGAACTGAAGAGACATTTTAAAATTAGGTATCAAAGAGTAAAGGCACAGCTCCACCTCTTATTCCTGCTTTCCTTTTAATACCAGAGTGAGTTTCACAGATAGTGACTGGCAAATTAGCATGCTGAAGCACCAGGCTGTGCCAATACAAAATGCCTGCCTGCAGCCAGTTCCCTGTGCAGTACGACCTTAGCACTGGCTTAATTGAAAAGCAAGTGATAGGTTTCTGTGAGTTTTCAAGAAGTCTTCCAGCAAGACAGAATCACAGAATCAATTGGGTTGGAAAAGACCTTTGATATCATCAAAAGTCCAACTCATGACCTAACACATCACCTTTTCAACTACACCATGGCACTAAGTGCCACAATCGGTCTTTTCTTAAACACCTGGACTTGCTGGTGTGCAGACAGGAACCATGTGCCCTTGCCACCATCAGTCTTTGTTGTCATCTATCTTGCTTTTTTTTCCATAAGGAGTGTCTTCTCAGAGCTTTGCCTGCCCCACTTTCATTATCCATTTTGGCCCTTCACTCTCCGAAATAGCTTTTGGGTTGATAATCCACCCTTTGTTTGGCAAACACACAGATGCCAGCTCACCCTGACACAGTCTTACTTTTCTGCCCTGTTCCTTAGGCTTTGATTAAAGAAAATGTTAACATAACCATTTAAGAATATTCTTAATTTAAACCTGAATCCCACAGAAGTCAGATGCATGAGAGATTTAGCTACAGTCCCTGAACTGAATTAAAATTTGGGATCTCATTATGTTCTTTAGTGTATTCTTTTCCTCTCTTTAGCTCCATTTATAGCGTCTGTCTAGAGGAACATCTTAGTAATTTTCTTTTGTAAAGATTGCAAATGCAGAAGTCATATTTTCCCTGTGTTTTTTGAGTGGAAGGTTAATTTTTCAGGTATTGCTGAAAGCAAAATTGCTTCTGTGTTAAGTTTCCCCCAATGCAGACTTCAGCTCACTCCCTAAGGTAATAGAAAATTAAAATTCTGTAGAAATCAAAAGTACAGAATGAAAAATAATGATAATAAACAAATTGTATCCCTGATGGGAAATAGATTTTAAAAATATGGAATACAGACCATTTGGCTAATTGACTTAGATTAAGTGATACTACTCACCACTTCATTGGATATACATGTTACAAAAGAACAGTAAATATTGCAATGCTGAACTAAAATTTTCTTGTGTTCCTAAAGACAGTCTTCCAGCACTTTTATTGGAGGCTGTTGTACTAGATCATTAGGCTTATTACCATTTTAAAGATATGCCAAAACCTTTGAAAGAGAATTTTAATAGGCCAAGTTGGCATCATCATCTCCCCACTCTTGCTGAATTTGGACTCATATTCTAAACCACTAAGCTTCTACAGCAGTGGGAAAGCCAACCTGAGCTACCCTTTCTCAGCAAAAATTTGAGCCTTTCTTCCTAAGGAGTTCAGGTAGAACAAAATACTGACATCTTGTCAGCCTGAACTGGGGAATTTTTAATTTTTTTTTTTACTTTAATAGCATCCAACTGCAATAAGCTTCTGTGCTTATTTAAGCATAATTTTAAAATTCATTCTACTTCACTAAAATTTGTATGTTGTCTCTTGAGGACATTAGGAAAGCACAGCACTGGATACTAGCTACTTTTAAATTGTCATTTATATGACCTCATAAAGTTCCCTTTCTTATCAAAATACCTAAAATTCTGTCTGGTCAGCACAAATTTATTCCCTGCAGTCTCTTGAAATCTGAGTTTAAACTGGTCTTTTCAATATGAAATAAGAGAGAAAACCACAGAAATCAGAGTGGGTGGAGAGAGTCTTTTAAACAGCTATTTATAAATTTCTATTTCATGGCAATATGTTGAAGCTGCCAAGTAAAGGAAAGTTGACATTGTAGAAGGTGCATAATCATGTGAGGAGTACTTGTGCTTTGGAACAGGAGACTAAAATATATTTGCGTATGCTTTGCTTCTAAAAATACCTGGATCTATTACCAAATCTTCTGGGGGAAGAAAAAACAATTCCAATTAGAGATTTATTTATAACAGCCAGATTTCAGTAAGAAGACCTCAAACTACAATGTAAGCTTCACTTGTGACAGTATTTTAGCTTCTGAAAATCATATACATTAGAATGAGACCAGAGGGGTTTTCAGTACTTTTGTCATGAAGTTAATTTTACAGTTATTGAATTACTGTGAAACATTATGGGATATGGCACACTGCATTATAATGTATTTGAGGTGTAATATATTGGTAAGAGTCTGAAGAAATGTCTACTTAGACATTCTATTTAGTTTTCAGACTATACCACTACCAAAACACTTGGGAGTTTGAGAGATGGATAAGTTACAGTGTGTAAGCCAGGTTCTCAGCAGTGTAACAACCACATTTCCCTGTTTGTTCCCTTAAACAGCAACTGCATTTTCTAAAGCTCCTGCCTAGGTAAATTTTGAAGTGGAAAACACTCAGCTTTGAGATGTTTTAGTGCATCTTGACACATACTGCTGGATCTCAAGTAGTTTTCAAGATCTGGACACCTTCCTGAAACAGACGTCTTTCTGCAAGTCTTTATGAGAATCTGGACTTGAATTTAAATGTGTTTTGTTACTACTATACCTATAAACTCAGGGTTCTGAGACAAATGATAGAAATTAAGCTACTGTAGTGAGAAACTATTCTTGCATGTGTAATATGTGGTATATTAATTTTTCTTTTTTTCAAAACATTATCTTTCAGAGTATCCCACCTAAACTATACAGAATGGTAAGAAGCCCAAGCAGTATCTGGAGTGATTTCACTTGCTGAAGAAAGACTAATTTTATTCAGTCAAAACTGGTATCAAATACTGTATCCATTGAGATACAATATCTTAGCCTTTTATCCAATCTCTCATCTTGCTCCAAGTGGAAACACAAAATCAGACCATCTGTGAAAGTGGTTTCCTCTTCCCTCTATGCCTTCCATCCTTCCATCTGGAGAGGAGAGGGGATATCTATCTTAGACTTCTTGCTTAGCTTCTATCTTAGTTCCCCTTTCTTAGCACCACAACTTTATTTCTATTTCTTACAGGACTCTGTTGGGTTTCCCATAGAGCTATCTTTGGCAAAAGTCTCTAATTAATACTCTACATAAAAAGAACTGGAGTGAGATTCCAAGACTGATCCACTATTTCCCACTTGGAAATTAATAAATTGTGAAAACTTAATTTTCCATTGAAATTACTTATCTGGTTTTCACAGAATAGAAGAAAATCCACACGAGTTTTTCCCAATGAATTAATACTTTTCCCAAAATACACAGGATTTTTTGTGCCTTGTGCCCCTCTTCTGTTCAATGAGCTTGATTCCTTGACCAAAATGTATCACATTTGCCAATATTTCTGAGGGATTCCTTGGAAGTGTTTTAGGTTTTTGCTCTTGAAAGAGTCTTATTGGGGAATAAATGAAAACAAGAATAGTGTTAAGAGAAAGAAATCCTTTTTTTTCCCCGTTCCCAATAAGACTGGTGAAAAGTCTCATTTCTGTTAAAAGCAAACCAGACTCTATTTCTGTCAAATACTTCTTCCCACTTCCTAGCCTCAATTTCCCTTGCTTTTGCTGTCTAATACACTAACCCTTTCCAAATCCTTTAGTGAGGTGGTGGGAAGTGTCGTAAGTTGGGGTTGGGTGGCGTTTTCCACCTGCTGTCATGAGGAGGTGCTCACTCTTGGTGTGGAAGCTGCCAGGACCTGGCTGTAACCATCACAGCCTATCTCAAAACCTCTGCCAAATAGGACACTCTGCAGGTTCTGCCTGCCCAGAGCTACCAGTTCAGCCCAGTGCTGCCTCCCTGCTGTTCTCAGGTGAAGGTCTCCAGTCCTAGAGTAAGGACTGGAGAAGAAACTTCCCACGCTACAAGAAAGTAGCAGACATTAGTCTGATCTCAAAAAGGAGGGGGAATGTGGAGTCCCCAGGGATTAAAAAAGGTTTAATTGTCCATCTTGTCTCACAGTCAGGTTAATAGGTAAGGGTCATGGGGTAAAAAAGGCAATTGTATAATACTCTGTCAGTATTACTACTGTTTTCTAATTCTGGTTTGGAAACATAATAGGATGACCACTTAACATTATTTCTGCATTTATAAAAGAGATATATATGTGAAAACTGTGTTCTTTGGGATTTGGAAGCTTCTGATGAATACAAAAAGACACACTGTAAGGTAGCTAGTAGGACAGAACAACATCTGATCACAGCCTTGACAGACGTCCAGACGGCTTTTTCAAGAGCCTTCAGCTAGAAAGCCAACTCTAATCAAAACTGATGTCTCAGCAGAAATAATATATTTATATATGAATATAGCCACACTGAAAGGAAATGCAGTTTTAAAAGCAGTGAAATGAACACAAGATAATTTTTTGAAATCCATTGATGCCATCATAGGATATTTCAGCAGTCAGAAAATAAAATGCATTAGCATTCTCAAATATACAGCATATAGCTTATACAAAAAATATTTAAGATTTTTAAACTCACTTTACATTAAGGGATCCTGGCAACTAGCAGTTTGTTGAAAGATTCCTTGCACACTTGGGCATCTAGGTGCCACACAGAGCAACTCTGAGCCAGCCTAAGGGGCCAAATCAGTTTGCAGCCCCAGGAACAAGATGACAAACATAATCACACTGAGTGCTCTTGGCTTCACCTTGCCCTGCCCTACATCTCCTGCCATCCTGCACCAAGCACCACTCAGACGGCATCTTGGCTAAGATGAAAAACATCAGTAGAGGCCAGCTGATGTGGTAGCTGAGGGTGGTCATTGTGAAACAGGAGTGATTGAGTTCTTTAAAATGATGGAGTTACTAGTTTGCTAGGCCTTTGTAGTGTAGAGTATTTCATAGTTGGCATTAAAGACCATAACGTGTTCAGATGCTTTTTTGTATGCCTAATTCAGGTCACATCACCTGGCTGACATCATTAACTATTTCTGCCTTTCAGCAATTGCATACTGACTCAAGGACCTAGTACAGCAAAACTGGCATCCAAACCTTGCATCTTACTCAGTATTTTGTCTTTCCAGATGACAGGAGCTATTACAGTGCCAACATCCATTTTCATTAGTTTTTCCATCCTCACTATAAACCAGAGACTTTGCAAAGTCAAAGATATTACACACACTCATATTATTAAAAAGACAGACAACATTTACAAAATAACCCAATCAGTATTTAGCAGAACATGCATTGAGCTAATGTGAAATCTTAATGTGTTTAAGAACTGGCTCCAAAAGCAGCATGGTAGCAGCTATCACTCTGTCTGCCTTTCACATAAACAAAGCTTTGTAAGTTGATCTACCCAGGATTCCCATCCTGACTAGTCTTTCTGGTTTTGTTTGGAGAGTACTAGTTTTGAGCAGTGACTGTGCATTCCCTGAAATAGATCTCTACAACTAACTAAATTGTTTATATTCAGGTTTATAATTCAGATACAAATGTACCTGAATTAAGACACATCCAATTTGTAGCCAGGTATAGCATAGCTATGACCATCATCCTACTACATCAATTCCAGTAAGATTCAAACCAAATGTTTGCATGTGTTAAAAGAAAGATGTGAAGCATTCAGGTTCATATTATTCTATGCCAGTGAAGGAATTTTTAAGATGTACCTATGGGCATTGAAAATAATGGCAAAGTGAGGCAAAGTTATACCAGGATAGTGGATTTGGAAAAGAGCTTGTCCTCTATATCCCAGTGCTGAGAACTCGACCCTTGAAGTGACGACGATGAGCTCCTCCGTCTGTCCTTTTGGGAAACATTGTTCAATGAATGAATTTCTGGACTGCAGAGGTCACCAGACCAAAACAGCATGAAGTGGCAGAGGCAGCTTTCATTAGTGGCAGCTCACAGTTTATCTTGCAGAGGCCAGACCAGGGAAGTTAGCTCTTCAGTGTAGCCTCCACTGCAAAAGGTGAAACAGCTAACTGCCTTTCTTTCATAACCTCTTGCAATTATTCTTTTAAATTCAATCTCTGAGAGTAAATGCAATGACAGCTGCAGAAAAAGTAGAATCAGTGAGGTGGAAAGGGGACATTTCTTGAAGTTTTCATAATTAAATTATAGCCATTACCAGAGTAAGCAGAAAAACTGTAAATCATTCTAGCATACAGATCTAAACACAAAATGTAAGGTTTCTTCCTAATTCATTAATTTCCCCACGTTCACATTGTTAGTTGTAATTACTCCAAAGGAATTATTAATTAGAAATTATTTTGCATTAGGCAGTTGGAAGACATGAAGCTCCCATCTGAAATAAAAATCTGTAATGACATTACAACTACTGTTATGGTTTTATAATAATGTAATATGATTAACTATTACCAAATATATACAAGTATGACTAAGCAAACTAATTAACAATGCTGTTTATCTTGTCCTTTATTCTGTTAATACTCTACAGTTTGTTCCTTCCACAGCAATTTTATTTATGGAAGGAATACATTATTCTTATACTAATAAGAATTTTTGTTATGACAACATGCTTATATTTTTAAGTACCTTTACAGTGTTTTAGACTGGATTGAAAAGTTCAGCCTGGGAGGGATTAGAATCAATGCATGAGAACAACCTGAAAAGTGTCCCAAATAAAACAGAGTACACACAGAAAAAATCATATGGAATATAAAAACAGAGAATCATTAAAGTTGAAAAAGAGTTCCAAGATCATCGAGTCCAACCTTTGACTGAACACCACCATGCCAACTAAACCATTGCAGCAAGTGCCATGCCCAGTCAATAATGTGTAATAATGAAAATTCATATATGGTTTAAAAATAACATTTATCTTTCCAAATTAAATGGTGGAAATTGCTATGGGCATTACTGCTGGGAAGTGGCCATAATATTTCTTTCTGAGCTCTTTTTTTCCTTCCATCACTATGGTCCTACATTTTTCTCCCTAGTAGCAGAGGAAGGATCCTTGTCAGACAAGGGCACAGTTGTATAAAAAGACTCCTAATGAAGCCCTCATACTGTGGTGTCATGAGTGTCCTTGGTTGCAGTAATGTGACCCTGAAGAAAACCTGAATCTGAATGCTGCAACCTTCAGGAAGAAAACCTTTGGATCCTCAAGTGAATTTTATCACTTGGTCCTATATCTATTTAAAACTATGTTATTACAAAATGCTCTAGAATAGCTCGAGAGGATAATCCTTGCTTAACAGAAGCATCATATGATAACTTAATCAAGCCTTTTCCATTTGCAGTATAGGCTGTCTGCATCAATCTGCATTGTTAATGATCCCAAAGAGATCAGAAGAACGTGTTTTATGAGGAGGAAGAAATAGCTAAGGGAAATACCAATTCTGATTCACCAGGAACACAAACCACATAGGGGAATATGAATCGTAATGTAATCATCCTAACCCCAGACACTACAGAGATACTTCTTGCCCAGTAATTTAATGTCACTTATCTTAGTATATACCATGCTTAAGACTTCCAGATAGCATGTACACAGAGTGATTTTACAAGACCTTGCTCTGAGTCCTTGAAAAAATTGGAACAGGAGGACAGCCCCTCAGGAAGAGTCTGCCTCATCTGCCCTACTTTCAATACCAGAACCACCTTTTGCTGGTAGGGTAGGGCTGTGCTGTAGTGCAGCTTGAATCCTTATTTTTCACAAAATATGTGGGACCAGGTGGTAGTGGCAGAATCTTCTCCTTTGTCTGTAGCTATGCCATATTATGTACAGTCCTGGCCACTGTTAAGTGTGGCAGAGGGCCCAGGAAACAGGAGAAACCACACTCTTCTCCCAGCAATAAGGTTTATAATGAATTCAGATGTTTGTCAAGCAGTGTATGAGAAATTAATACATACCCCCATGGGGAGGATTGCCAAATACTTTTCTTGGTTTACAAAGTCTGTAGCTGTACTTATTCTAAAAGGCTTATAAAAATTGTAAATCAGTGCATTCCTGGTGCTTTATCAACCATCAAAGAAGTCAAATTTGAAAGTAAAACAAATGCCAAATGAAACCAGGCTTCTCTGGATCAAAGCAGTTTGAAAGTACCTGATGGACAGATGGATAGATGGATACACAGGATAACTCCAGTTGGACTCTTCAGAGCATAAGGCAGAGAGCAAATACCACAAAATCAAACTCCCTCCTTAATGTTCTAGTTTTCTATAACCTGAAAATACTGCTTTCTTGAACTTTCTATATGCAGTAGCATTTTTAGGTGATAGAGCTCCAGTTCTTTACAGTTTTGGTAAGATCCATTTTGGATAGAAAAAGTATCATTAAACCAATACTCAGTCCAAAGGAGGTTTACATTTTCTACAGTGAAATTGATTGTTTTCTCTGTGTCTACAGAGCCTGAGAGTTTTTACAGAGTTTTCCTTAAATAAATAACAAATATCCGTTCGTATCTATCCGACAGAGACTGTAATATTCAAATACATCTTTAACATATATTAATAACTTAAAAAATATGAAAGAAGGGTATAACACTTTAATTATTTTTCATGAAAACTCTTGGGGGCAGGAGTGCCCCCAAATACATCATTAGCTCAAAGGTGCTGTCACCACTGTACAATCTTGATCAAAACAGCAGTGCTCAAATTTCATTCAGTTGCATGTTTAAGAAATGGTTGGCACTGAAGATATTTATGTGAAAAACAGCATTCTGTGTATTTTGGGACCAAAGCATGAATGTAGTCTCCTGTGGTAGCAAACAGCTTTGTATCCTATTTATTATATGTTAACAATTCACTTGTAACTTAGCAATCTCCAACATAGCTGGGGTTTCCCAAGCAGGTAGAAAACTGTGCTTAGCTGTTCTAAAGGACATTTGGTTTTTTCAGAACCAAAGAGGTAAAGACCATGAACATGACATTTTCAGTAATGCCAAAGGAAAAGTCAACTTTGGCTGAAGACCCTAAGAAATGTCGCTGGAAAGATAGAGTGCAATAAGGAGAAAATGTGGAATTCACACTCATCACCCATCCAGTGTGCTGGAACTTTGACCCAGAACTTCTAAAGTTGTGTCAGCTGGGGAGTTCTCACTGTAGAAAGCAGGAAAAATTTGGAGCCAGGTATTTAATAGTTCTACTGTAAAGCAGATGTACAGAAACTTTTGTGACCTTGTCAGCTATTTGAGATTTTACAAGCTTTTTATATTATTTTTATTAGTGTTTAGCTTGGACTGAATTGAGTGTGATTCAAGATAACTGAACAATGTTTGAAAATACTAATGCTATAGGTATGTCAATCATTAAAATCAGAGTTCTGGGACATGATGGCAAAGGCATATTTCAAGATTTCCCCCAAAGCCAGAATCAGTTACTACTTATTGACACTCAGGTTTGGAGGCTGGTAGTAATAGAAACTTGTGCTGGTCATCACTTCCTGCCTTCCTTCCTCCCTTCCCTCCGTCTCTCCCTCCCCATCAGAATTATTGATATGACAGAATCACAGTGTGGGACTGCAGTCATACACCACGAGGGAGCTTGGTTATCAAAGGGAACCCAATCCTGAGCAATCATAAGCGTTATGTAATATAATCTCTTTTAAAATTAACTACTTTCTTTCTTAAATTTAACTTATTAATTAAATTAAATTTAACTCCCAATACTCCTTTAGAAATTCAGTTTCAGAAGCTCTTTTCTCTGAATTTTACACATCTGTTTAATTCCAATCTGAATTTATTTAAGGCTACTTTATATCCATTTCCTCTTGCGCTGGCACTGTACTTCATCTGAAACAGTTCTTGAACCTCCCTGATGTATTTATAAGAGCAATTACATCCCTTCTCGAATCAGTCTTACTTGGCTAGAATAAACACAGTTTTCTAAGTATTTTCTGATAAGAATGTTTTCCATTTACACAGTCATCCCAGTAATAATAAAATCAGAGTGGTTTGGGTTGGAAGGGACCTGAAAAATCATCTAGTTTCAACCCCTCTGCCACAGGTAGGGACACCTTTCATTAGACCAGGTTGCTCAAAAACTCACCCAGCCTGGCCTTGAACATTTCCAGTGATGGGGCATCCACAACTTCTCTGGTCAACCTGTGCCAGTGTCTCACCACCCTCACAGTGAAGAATTCCTTATATCTAATCTAAATCTACCCTCTTTCACTTTAAAACTATTAATTTTTTGTCCTGTCATTACAGGTCCTTCTATGAAGTCCTCCAGTTCTCTTGCAGGCCTGCTTACGTACTGGCAGTGAACGTTTTACTGGTTCAATTTCTTTTGGAGCTGGGCAATCAGAACTATAGACAGTATTCAAGATGAGGTCTTTTAAACATCTTTTAAACAGCAGAAATATTTCAATGCCTTTTACTGGGAAGATCTCACCAGAACCGTCCCTACACATGTTCCATAAGAGTATGTCAGGTACCCTATGGCAACACCCAGACATTATATAATCAATTCTCTCCATACTTGTTTCCTGGTGATCAGCTCCCCCCAGTTTCTCTTCCAATTCCCTCAGCAGAACAGAGTCCCTTAGCTATAGCCTTGCACTGGGAATGTATAGAAAATGATTCTCTTTCAGAAACTACAGTCTAACTCTTGTACAATAACTCTGTCATGTTAGTGTTGCCTCCTAACCTTGCAACATCAGCATACTTCAGTGTGCCAAGACTGTTGAATGACAAAAGTAATTAAGATGAACATTGCAGAACACCTATAATATCCTATCAGTACAGGTTTCTCCTTGAATCACACTTTATCCATCTTTCAGTTGTTTCATCAATCTCCATATCACCTGCTTTGCTGAAGTCATGTAGAAGCTCTGAATTCCATCCATAAAAATCTATTCTTTTTTTCCAAGTCATCTCAATTTGCCATATCCACTTTCTATGAACCTCATTTGTTATAATTAGCATCATTCTGTTTGCTTGTATGTTGATTATTCCTTCCTGTTTACTTCAGATCAGCTCACTTTCCTTGAATACAGCCCCTTTACTTGCTAGTGATATGTAACCTATGTAGTTTGCTAGTTACTTAAATTTTTTACTCTGTCTGGTGCTTTCCTTTTTAAGCCACGAAGTAATATAGGCAGTACCCAAATGGTTTGAAACCCTGAACCTATTCCAGAAATAAGGAAGGGTATTCAGCCTTCAAAGAAACTAGCTTCCTGACCTGCTGTCCACATCAAATATCCTTCAATGACAGACAACAGCAGCCTTAAAAGAAATTATATTTTTCAGCCTTTTCCCAGCCAGCACACATACAGCTTTTCTCAGAAAATTCCCAAAGCACTTTACTGAGCTGTAGCTAAGGAGTCCACTTGAGGTTAAGTCCTAACCTCTCTGGCAGTCTCCCCACCTTGCCTGGTCTGGAACTTTTTATCCCAGCTCTTGTGAGTGAGTCACTGAGCCGCAGCTGGGCAACTTCTTGCCCTCTGTTAACCCCATTGTGCTTGTTCATGGCAGAATGTATCCAATTGCAATCACATATACTTTAAATATACAGACAGCTGTGGTCCCACCTTAGCCATGGGTTTGGCTTTTTTCATATTTATGTTGGGTAAATTATTGCTATAAATGAAAAAAAAGTAAAGTGAAAGAAATAAATCAGAAAAATAATGCAAGATGGTACACTTGGACATAAATATTGAAAAACAAACAAAAAAGCTATACAACATGCAGATCTGAAACAATCCAAAAGACATTCCTTTTGGAAGTAGTAGAAATGTGATTACTGTGTGACTTACCAAAAGAAAAAAAAAAAAAGAATATACAGCACAGTATAACTCTATAGGCTGTAAAAATGGTTACCTCAATTTCATAGCCCTGAAAATAACCATTTGATTTAAAGAGATGGAAGGGTTACAAAATTTTTCATTACTAGTGCAAGCCCTGAGTATAAAATAAAACATAAAAAAGGAGTTCTTTTATGTGAAGATTAAAATTCCAATGATTTCATGTCTCGTAAGGATATTTTTTACCTTTTCTCCCCCCCAATTTCACTTATTTGTAGAGTATTGTCTAACAGAAAAAGTTCTTTTCTCTGTGGAGTGCCACAAGAGTGCCTCAAGGAATTTTCTCAAGCCAGACAAAGTGAGACAGATGTGTTAAACAGATGGATGCCAAGGAAGTGGCTTGGTTTCTTAAACAATGGATGTGAAGGACTGGGGAGTAAGTGGAACAGAGTCTTGGCTGGACTGAATTAGGGGAGAAGGTCTGTCATCTTACTGTGAAGGAAAGCAAGAAAACCCTCTATTCCATATTGATAAACCAATGCCTTAATTGTCACCTTTCCTGACTAATCCAAGTGCATGTTCCTCACAGTGGCCCACAGCTCAAAGCTGTCTTAAGCAGTAAACCTTAAGCAAAAGGTACTGCAATCTTACTTCAACCCTTAATGAACTAAGCACAGATGCATGCCCTAACCAGCTGAATGAAGTAGAAACCATGCATTTTCCTAGTGCCTGTGGTCCCCTTGTCAGCTGCAGGTCTGCAGCACATGTGCACATAGAGGTGAGTGGCTGTGCAGTGTCACATCCTCAATATGCCTGGCAGGGCATGCCTGGTAACTTGACGTTTACCATTTGTCATGGTATTTGTATGAAACAGAAGTAATTGTGAAGTAAAAAAAAGCAAGTTTTAGTCCCATGAAGCATCTGGGAATGCAGTCTGTGTTCAGTAGCCAAATGATTTTGTCTTATATGAGATGTATAAGTCTCATTCAAGTCATCATTTGCTGCTTTGAAAAGCCCTATTTATTGTCTACAATAAATAAAAAAATAGTTCTTGTACATCTCACTTCAAATTCCCTAAAAAGACTTATTTTTAAAAAGATGGATGTTCAATGTTGTATTGAAAATTATCTTTTAAAAGTATGTCTGCTCTGCTGCTTAATAATTGATCTTTCTCCAAACCAGCAGGCACTTTATAATATCGTGGATGTAGTCATGTATTCTTGGAGATAGGCTGAGTACTCCTTTTCCCAGACTTTGCAAAATAAGTTCTGTACCTCTTCAAATGTATGTAGCACAAGATTGTTCCTGAAGTCTACTTGTTATTTTTCATGTGCTAAGCACGAGGTATATATGCTGAGGTATGTAAAACTGAGGCAGTCTGAAAGGGGTAGGCAAGAAGTACATCCTGGTTTTGTCAAGATTTTTAGACATAAGATAATGTAATTCATTACAAGAAAATTAACACCTTACCTTTATTATCTCTCAGAGGTTACATCATGAGCTTTGAAGCAGTGGAATTATACTGGATAATTACTGTAAAACAAAACAATCTCCATTTCTGAAAACAGATATTTTTATTCTCAGATCATGCCCACACATAGAAAACAAAAGTTATTTATTGCAGTGTGATAATACCCAGGAACCATTTAGCCGCATGATCCCAATATTTCTGTATCTTGAGCTTTTTAAGAAAATGCCAAGTGGACTGCTTTCAACTGGCTCAGAAAATCTTTACTTCCCTCATGAGATAGCAGAGCCATGCTTTAATCTAGAGAAACACAGACCTTCTCAGCATCTAGGAAAGCATCAATTTCAGACCATTGCCTTCATCAAGAATCATGGGGTGATAAAGACTGTCAATAATTTTTCTCTGTGGCTTTCCTACTCCCGAGATGCATCAGTCACTTAATCAGCACCAGCAGCTCCTTTGCCCTGCACTTCTCATTACATTTAGGTGCTGAAAATGTTTAAAGAAGGGTGGCTAAAACTAAAATAACACCCGTGAAGAGAAAATGAAGCAAAGTCCACGTGCTGCAATCTCTGTACTGAATTCCCAGTAACTTCTTGGGGAGTTATGCACAAGACTCCACCACCATTAGGCACATTCCTTTTGGTGTCCCAAGGCATACAGGAATGTGTATAGATATGTATATGTGTGTATATAGGGGCCTCAAGGGAGAGAAGCTTTGAAGCAGACAAGGTTTGTTCTGGTAATTATGTAGGACAGATATTGGCGACTGGTTAACAGAATAAACCAGAGGGGTGGAAAAAAGATGAGAAGTGAAGCAGTAATATTTTCCAACAGGGGACCAGAATAGGCTGGGACATGAGGTTTAAATTAAATTTATAAGAGGTGGGGCTTCCTAGAAATAAGGACTCTCACAAGATTTGGTGATGCACAGCTTCCTTGACCTGCCAGGAATTTTCCTTTTCCACTTTATGACATGTAAGGAGGAAATCCATGTGCCTTAGAGGTGTAGGACAGTTGTTATTTTGCAGCTTTCTCTACATGAGTGTGTGAGATATGACAATATTGAGAGCAAGATCAGCAGCATCAGTGTGAACATCTTGGTGTGTTTCACCTTCTGTGTGAACAAAATAGGGAGCACAGCTTTTCCTTAGATTGTATGAATATATAGTAGTTGTTGTGAGAGCCTCAAGTGGATTTTGAGTAGGGAACCAGGCTAATGGTAAAGATATCTCAATATAATTTCTGACTTGCATTTGCTGTAGCAGCACCCTTTTCACTTTCTTTCCTCCTAGTTTACTTTCCTTTTCTCCCCTTTCCTAGGATCATTTCTCTGCCTCTCCCTCAAACCTCTTCTTTCTTCTGAAATCATTACCCAAGGTGCTACAGACTCCCCTACCTCTCTTTCTGCCCCCTCTTCCTAGTTTGTGCATTCCTACTCTTGCTCAAGGCTAACAGGTGAGAAAAGCCAGAAAAAAAATGCAGTCAGCAAAGCTCAATGCTTCAAAAGGAATATCCCCTCCTGCATCCCTAGGTCTTTATGTGCTGTTGCATGTCTGTAATGGAAACAAGAGGCAAGGGCTGGGCAGACAGGAGCTTGGGATGAGCTCTTCACACCAAAACAGAGGCGAACCATAAAGTTTGCTGTCACTTGCTGCCTGTTGACCTAAGATGTGATCTACACTCAGTATGCCTGTGTTTGAGACTGCAGTCTGACCATAAACCTCACAAGCTTTCCAGGTGCCTGAACATCTGCACACAGGTGTATTTCAGGAACAGAGTTCTGCAGGTTCCTGGATTTTGTAAATGGTCCGTCTAGACCTGTGAGCCCTTGTGGCTGGGCTAAAGATCTCCATCCCTATTTCATGCCTGAAACTACTCAGGTTTGAATTTTTCCCCTGACATACATGGCCTAGTTGAATTTCCTATGAAAAAAGATTTATTTAAATTTTAATAAACCGTTTATTTTATAGCATTTTCCCCGGTATTTGCCGCAGATACTGAAATGTCAATTAACTTGACGATAAAGCCCTTTCAAAAATAAAAAAAAAAGCTTTATTTAAACAGTTAAATAATAATTTAAATTATAAATTAAGTGGAACTAAGATTATTCCCTGTATTTTCACTAGTAGAAGAACAGCTGAGAATTAATTGGATTGGTTTCTCTTCAAACTGATGGAGGGATTTCTAAAACATCCTGCTTTAAATCTCCATTAAACAGT
Organism: Promerops cafer; assembly: GCA_013398275.1. Taxonomy (NCBI): domain Eukaryota; kingdom Metazoa; phylum Chordata; class Aves; order Passeriformes; family Nectariniidae; genus Promerops; species Promerops cafer. Next base: position 615,092 of record VZSE01012872.1, read on the forward strand.
TTCAGATGTATTCAGTGGAGCCAGGCACTTAATTTCTAGCCTGCAGAGGTTCCACAAGGATTCTGGGAGCCACTAAACACTGGAAAGATGTAGGTTTTCTTCTTGGAATTACCTTTGATAATGAGGCTGACTTTCTTCCCTCGAGATGGCTAATCAAACTAGCAGGAAAAATATCTGTGTCTTACTCCTCAGAGATGTCCCAAAACCGTAAGAAAGTGAACAGGTTGTTTCCTGAGTGCTAGTCAGCTGGGCAAGAGCCAGCAGCTGGAAACTGCTGCAACGTACAGCACTGAAATAGGGATCATCCAAAGAGCACAAAAATGTCACAGTGAGAGACAGTGAGCAAAAGGAAGTTGATTGAGATTTCAAACTTTTCTGGTCACTGAGGATTGCAAAAGCTTTTTGCCCCTAATCCAGAAACTGAAGAAGAGCTTTCTCTGAGGGTAATATATATTTTTGCCTCTTCCATATTGAATTATATGGGATTATTCCAGTTGCTCAGCAGTAGTCCTTTACAGAGACTATGTTGCCCTAAGGGATCTAGGCTCAGCAAAGGACATTGGGGTGCAACAGATAGATTAGTTCGTATGAGTTTGTTTAGAACTTCTCTTCAGCTGCCTACTGGAGAGGTCTGAACTGGGGGGACACGGCTGTTTGTTTATATAGTTGCTCATCTGTTTGGTTATGCTTCTTTTAGATTTTAGATTTTTTTTTAGATTTCAGATTTTTTTAGATTTCAGATGCTTTGCAACCAGTCCGACTACTCTAAATTACTTTTAGCACATTTGTGTGAAGTCTGTAACTGTCAGAGAGTTTTTGAAATTTGTAAAATTAGAATGCCTTTCATTCATAAGTCACAAACACTCATTGATAGCCTCAATAAAAGGTGCAGCTTTTGAAATATCTAGGTGTTCCACAAATTCATTTCAAAATGGCACTGCTTTATGGCATGTAACATTTTAATATACTACTCTTTATTCCCCTGTTTCAACAGCAATGTTCTAGAAGGTCTAACAAAAGCAAAAAGAAAACAAATTCTTTGGAGCTACAATTATATCCTTTTGCGACCTTTTCCACCTTTCTACCTTTGCTACATTAAGATATTGCCTTATTTGCAGCAAGTTACATAAATTGTTGTAATACTTAGAGGTTCTTGTAACAGCCAGTCAGGACTAAGAGCTGTTTTACCTTTTGCTTTTAATTTCTCAGTGTATTTCTGTTCAGAGATAGACCCCCTGGAGGAATGTTTTCAGTATGCCATACTGGCAAATACTTGTAAGTGTGCACACAATTACAGCTCATTACAACAGTGGGAGTCATTTGCCTGCCTGCTTTCTAAGCCTTCATGTTGAAATGAGACTTCACTGTTATTTTTTGAATGATAAAAAAGGGAAAGGTTTATGCCAACATTATCTATACTTAGAGATTTGTATGCATCTATGGCATTCTCATATGAGCACACCAAATATCTAGTGACAAGGGGACATCAGCATCACATTAGACAGTTTCAACAGCCACGTTATGACTTCAATTGCTGTATGTCTACAAGGTAGTATTTTGTTGCATTTGCTGATATACATTAAACTGCCTTTTATTTTTTTTGTGGGACTCTGATCAAACTGGTAGTTTTTAAATCTCTCTGTGATTAAGCACCAAAAGAACAGTAGGGACTAATTTCTGTTGCCTAAATGCCATTTAGTGCTATTTGAAATGCTCAAGGATACCTGGGGCATTCAGATGGGGCTGGCAGCTACAACACTGGATAGAGAAATACAGAAGTGCTGTTCTGGAATGAGACCTGGATGCCAGATGGCATACCCTAGAGCATCTCAATTGCTTCTACATGTGCATAACTGAAAGGAGAATGCAGTGAACTTTCAGGCAGTCATTTAATTTAAGCCTCTGCCTAAAAGTGATGCCTACATTCACAGTATGCATTCACTGAAGAGAATTACAGAATCGGAATCACAGAATATTCTGAGCTGTAAAGGATCTACAAACATCATCAAGCCCAGGTCTTAGCCCTGCACAGGACAACCCCAAGAGTCACCCCATGTGCCTGAGAGTATTGTCCAAATGCTTCTTGAACTTTGTTGTTCAAGGCTTGGTGCTGTGACCACTTCCCTGGGGACCCTCTTCCAGTGCCCAACAGCTTTTTTCTAAGAGCTAACCTAAACCTGGCACAACTTCAGGCCATTCTCTTGCCAGAGGGTCTCCAGAGAGAGGAGTTCAGTGCCTACCCCTCCAATTCATCTCACAAGGAAGTTGTAAGAAACTGGCTTTTAGGCAGAAAATACTTAGTCCATAGAAGCCTCTAGTTATTTTTCTGTTTCTATGAACTAAGAAGTGAATATATGCATTTAGATCTGAATTTATCTGTCCGAGGTTTAACTATCTAAAAACTGTAACCATTTATGGGACTTTAATAGTTGGATTCAGGTCCAGAGTTCAGTAGCTACTGCTATTTGAGATTACTTAAAATAATCAGTACAGCTGCATGGGCATGGCAGATGAGACACAGGACCTGTGGGAAAGTTGCACCCTCTTGGAACAGCAGCTGACCAGGCCACTGACAGATCCTGTGCTATTTCAAATGGTGCTAGATCATTGTGTTGATGCTTTAAGTTTTAGGTTTTGTATTTTCCAGATCAGTGCTGCTTTAGTGTATAACTCTAAAACTCCATAGCCTGTCAGCTACTGTTCTCCTCTTTTATTTAGACAAAACAATTTCTCTCTAGGCCTGAAACTCAAGGTCACCTTATTTTCACAGGGATGTAGGTGTCTAAGCTAACCAGTGGAGATCTAAGGCTTGATTCAGGCAAATAGACAAGTTATTTTTTTCTCTCTGCCAGAAAGGGCCTATTTCTGGTTTGTGTCCAACCTAGCACCAGTTCCAGACCTCTTACTGCAAAGCTGCTTCCCAGATGGTGAATCCCCCAGCAAGTACAAGTTCATGGGATTATTCCTACACAGATGTAGGACTTCACTCTTTCCTTTCTTGGACTGCATGAGGTTTCTGTCAGCCCCTTTCTTCAGCCTGTCAAAGCTCCTCTGAATGGCAGCACAACCCCATGGCATATCAGCTAGTCCTTTTGATTCCTGAGGGTCCACTCTCTCCTGTCACCTAGGTCATTAACGAAGATGTTTATTCGTATTGACTGAGAGTATTCTACTATCGACCAAGCTCCAGCTGGAATTTGTGCTGCTGATCACAACCCTTTGTGCCCAGCAGTGCAGCTGCTGCAGTTTTCACTCAACATCCCCTTACCCAGCATGTACTTCGTCAATTTTGTCTGTAAGGTTGGGGTGGTGGTTTGAAAGCCTTACCAAGTACAAGACAAGCAATGCTTACTGCTCACCCCTTGAACTCCAAGCCAGTCATCTCATTGTAGGGGGCAACTGGATTGGTCAAGCATGTTTTCCAATTCATAAATTCATGCTGACTACTCCCAATCACTTTCCTGTCCTTCATGTACCTGGAAATAGGTTCCTGCAATTGTTGTTTCAACACTTTCCCAGGAATCAAGGGGAGGCTGGACAACCTGTAGTTCAGATTCTTCTTTTTGCCCTCTAGGACAACAAATAGAAGTGATTGCTTTCTTCAGTTCTTGAGAAGCTCATGGCCACCATGACCTTTCCAATGTAGTAGAGGCTGGCCTCACAGGGACATTGGTCAGTGTGTGCCTCCCATGAAATCACTTGTGTATGCCTAATTAATTTCTGTGTTCCCTTCCCTGATCAATGGAGACAATGATGGAAAGGCTTCCTTGCTCTAGACTTTATCTCTTGTCTCATGGGCTTGGGATTCCTGAAGCTCAGTGTTCACAGTAAAAATTGAGGTGAAAAAGGTTTTGGCCTTTTCAATGTCCTTTGACACCATATTCCCTGTCCCATTCAGCAGCAGTCCCACATTTTCCCTACAGTTCCTCCTTCTGACTTTTTCTGATATTGAGGTTCCTCAGCAGACTCCAGTCAGATAGGTTTTGGCTTTTCTTACCACATCCCTTCACATTTTTGAAATATAGAAGGAATCTGAAGGTTAGCCTGCCCTAGGTAATGTTTAGATGTAACACCACCCTTCTTTTAGCAGGGTTCTTTTACTTGAGGCCTAATGTCTGGATTCAAGTTTATTTCTCAAGTTACATAGGCTGTAATCTTAGATTTGATTTCAAGCTGCAAGAGCAGCCCTTTTGTTAGACCTGTTTTGTCCTATATACATCATGTCCTATTCAAATTTACCATGCTGTACACAGCTGTTGCAAAAAGATCTAGAAACATAAGGAAAGAGAAAGTCATCCTGTTTGTCATTTCCTGTTGATGCCTACTCAGTTCATCCAGGGCTGTTTTGCTCTGCCTCAGGCTCCTATCAGTCTGATGGATCTGGAACACTTCAGTCAGGTGTAGCTGTAATAGATGCAAAACACTGCTAAGAGGGATAGATTTTGGTGCAATAACCAAGGCTAAAAACATGCACAGCACTCAAATATTGAGTAGGGTCCAAAAAGAATAAGAAAATATAAGGTTTTACATGCACATGGAAGAGTAGAAAGCATTACAAATTAATGCAAGACCAAAATTTTTGTCAATCCTAAATAAAAAATGGCAGGGATATTACAGTGGACTCTGCTAGGGATCATGTTGAATTCTACCACAAGGAAGCTGAACTGCCAATTAGTTTTAGTAAATCAAAGTAGATTTTCTGTTCTCTTATATTGAAAAATGATACTATTAGGATACAAAAGGCTTTGTATGTTTTGACGAGAGTTATCTCTATGTGTTTATGACTTGCTATGAATGGATCTATGTCCAGCAAGCCTAATTTTGAGGAAGATCTCATGATACAGGGAGTGTAGCTATCTTTCACTTGCTTTGTTATATGCTACAGTTATTCTAAGATGCATGTAGTAGGTAAACAGGTAGAATACTCTTTGTTCATAAGTAGCTAAGATTGTTGAGGTCATGTCCTAATAGTCATTCATGTCCCATTCGTGACTGACTTCTTTATGAAAAGGGAGAAGAAAAAGATGTGGACCTCTTGTTTTTCCATAGTTTTTCAGCTGCCAGCTGCTTCCCCAAGATCACTGTACTAATGGGAAAGAAGTAGCACCTAAACAAGTGCTGATAAATTGCACATATGCAATAGGAGCACTGCAGGATGTCATGTTTATGGTACACGTGCAATGCCATTGATCTTTGGTGACCACTAATCCTGACGTGCCCAGGTTCCTGTGCCTACATAGACTGATTTAGTGCCCCACGTACAAAGCAAGACTCAATAAACATGCATAGAACTGTGTAGGTGAGATTTATCTGCCCAGGACTATCATGCCTCCCAATCAGCACTGTGCCTACAGCTTCTTTAGGGACAGCCAGTTTCTGCATGATGAACATTTCTGCCAAGTCAACACGCTGATTGCTCAGAACCTGGTGATTTTATGTTTTCTGTCTTTAATGTCAAATCCAGGACAGAAAACAAAAAGTAACCCCTTATTTCTCACTTAATAAAAATGTGTAGTCTTGTCACTACTCTCTCTTATGAACCAAAGTATCGTAACACAGGGTCACCTTCCTTTATGCAATATCCTGATTCTCTGACACTTTCATTATTTTTCCCACAAAACAAAATGGCCTCAATCACTTACTGGAGCAATTCTGAATAACCTGCTCTTTACCATTGGCTCTGACTCTCTACATATGAGAAAAAGCTGCCTAATGGTGTTTTAACTCCTCTCCTAATAAACATACTTTTTGCCCAATATAAGGAAAGACTTGATATGACTAAATGGGACAAATGGACAGCTATAATGAAAAGACATATCCCCAACATCTGATGCACTTCAGACATAAACAAATCTGTGCCTGTGGGATCTCTCTTTTCTAGCACTTCAGCAGACATGTTTGGGGAAAACCCGGACTTCTGTTTACTCCGCCTCTTTAGCTTTTTGAAGTGATTCAGGCACATTAACAGTTGCAATTCCTTTCTCAGATGAGCTACAAAGAGCAAAGTGCCTGTTAAAGTTATTCACTATACCAGTAACTTATCTCCTATTTACTTTTGGAGAGTGCATTCAGAACTGAATTCAACCAAATATAGCAGCTGATGCCTTAGTGTCCTTCTGGTCTCAAATTTCCACTGCAAAAGGAGGTGGCTTTTCTATGGGTCCTGTGTCCTACCTACTAATTTTGTGCAGAGTCTTACATAACTGAAGACTTCCTAAATACATCCATGCATGGGCAGCTCACTGAAACGACAGAGCAGGGGTCAGCTGCACATTGCAGACATGCACTTAAGGCGTCTCAGTGTAGGAGGCTACACATGAGTTAAAGTTCCCATTAGAGTAAGCAGATATCTGTAGTTTGTCTCATCTAGTCCAATATAGCCATCTGGTGCAACACTGGTGTTCAAGGCATACTCACAAGGCTGGCAGATATGGCAGGGAAGACTTTCTGAAAGCTTTCTGGCTTTCTGAAGCAGCAGCTGGAAGCCAGGTTTGATAGCTGGGATACAGGCGAATAAATAGAGTACCAAAAGTCACTTTAAGCACCTCAGAGCACCCTGCCAGATGCCATTTCAGAAAGACGCTGGTCAGTTGTTAGAAATCTATCAAACCTACTGGCCTCATGCAGATACCTTGACAACCCTAGGATACCTGCAGGATACCCTATGGAATCCCAAATGAAGCCCGATGCCTACTCTTGGGCAACAGAATACCTCTCCATCAACTCTGAGATCATGACTTGGACAACTTTTCGTGCATTATCACCTCTATTTAGGAAGCTAAGGAGGTGATTCTCATCTACAATGGAGAATTATGTGAAACTGCAGTCTGTGATTCACACACCTCCAAGATGGGCTTCTTTTGGGGCTGGATATTGCTGTTCATGGCTGTTAGGATCTATCCCAGCCTGCTGACAATAGATAACTTCTGCAGTTACTGGAGAGAAAGGGCTGGGAAGCATCTTCCAACTCTCTGAATGACATGTCTGGATTAAACGAATACTCTGTCCCTGCTTTCTCTCTTTCTGCCATACATGCCACAAAGCAAACACCAGATGTTTCAGTCTGCAATACAGTGCCAGTCCACAAAGCAGAGCGAAAAAAAGTAGAAAATAACATTCTGAGCTTTTATTCTAAATGTATTTCAAAGTAAGCAAAAGTCATGTCATCTACTCTTCAACCTTGAAATGCAGTGTAACTACCAGAGTATGCTGCTTGTGACTTGACCATATCCCAGTCTTTTCTTCAAGTCAGGTGGATGAACATTTTGATCCACTTCCAAATTTTCAAAAATGCTCCCATCTCCTTCTTTCATTCTCAGAAAATATTTGTGTTATACTCTTTTCACTCAGACATCATTCTACACCAAAATATTCTTACTGACAACCCCAGTATGAGTTGTCCAGTGCTCTCAGCAAAATAAGTGGCACAGGGTCTTGGTCTTTTTAGATACAACTCTTTCCACAATACTGTGCAGTGGGGAACTTGGGAGAGCTGTAAATTTGTCTTTGATTTCAAAATCTACTCTTCTATGCCTGAGAAGCACAAAGAAGAACAAACGAGGAAAGTGTCTGGCTTGATGCCTTCTATTTATTGAGTCACAGCTAGATTAATACATCTCTACCCCACCCCATGACTTTGCTTAGGCCAAACCCACATTAAATTCCACTGGTGATTTGTCTTGACTGAGGATTAGAGTCAAATCCGCCAAGGTATTTACATCTCTTGGAAGCACCAGCACTCTCTGTTCTCACTGGATGCTATGTGAAGGCATGGCACCCAGCCACGTGAAGAGATACTCAGAACATTGCAGGATTAAACCCGCAGAGCCCATAATTCTTCCCAACAGCTCCTACAAGAGCAGCCACATTCAGTGTTAAAGTTGCTGCTATAGGGTTTCACTTTCTGACATGTGTCCAAAGCATGCTGCTCGTACAAGAGCATTCCTAAAGCCAACATGAAGGGCTTTGTTCCCAGACACTATTTCAAATTCAGGCAAATTTAGACAAAACTTAAACACTGGCGCAACGAAGGCTGCTTCACATCCTTGATGTTTTGTCTTTGTGCTGCAGAGATGGAAAATTTAAATATTTTAAGAGAAAATTATAAAGAAAAGGTACATTCTTCCTATAAAAAGCATTTGCCTCACAAAATGTTATACATTGGGAGCCTTGTAATGATATAGAGAATGCTGAGGATTAGGATGTGAATCACAAGATATTTAGGTTCTGCAATCCATTTCAAAGGAATTCAGTATAAATCCTGTGGGTTTCATCATCTGCTGCCAGCCAACATTTTTATTCATGAAATATTGTTAGCACAGTAACAGGTAGATGTGTTGAGCCAGATCCACAATCAGTGTAAATCAATACTTCTCTACTAAACCACTGAGAAATTACTCCCATTTGCAGCAGCTGGGAAACTAATGCTCTGTCTTTGGACGTTAATGTAGTTGGCAATGGAAAACTTTGTAAATACTACTGATAAATCTTACACTGCTCTTAATAAAGAGCTGTTTGAGTTGTGATGACTTTCTAACACAGATTGTATTTGAAAACATAACCAAAGCACACAGGCTTACATGTATTTTAGTGACTTTGTGTTTTATTTTGCCTGGCATGAATTAGCCAGATGAAAGGGCTACAGAACAGAGGCACACCAGCATGGAAGGAACCTAGAGAGTGATTCCTAGCACTAGCAAATTTAGTGCATCCTCTGCAGGTCACATCACAAAAAGCAGGTGCAGCCACACAGCTGCAGAGTCCTCTTCCCATAGTCATGATGAAGTTATTTCTGCCTTGGAGGTCTTTGTGTGATTTAAGAGGTGCAGTGGCAACATGTAGTTGCTATGCCAAGACAGGATTTCCACTGTTAAAACAGAAACAGGATATTCTAGCATGCATTAGGGGTGTTTGGTCTGCTAAGGTATCTTCTTTGTAGATAACACTATCTGAGATGGCAAATATAATATTATTTTAATAATTTTAAATAAGGGGCAAAAAATGTGCAAACAGATGGAGCTCCATAGCAGATGTGTATCTCTGTAACTGATATATTTGAAACACTACCACTAGCAACCAGCAGCTTAAGTTTCTGCTGTTGCTTGTTCCATGGTGTTTGCCAAGCTCATAACTATTTCAGACCTTAGTAGTCTCCTTCTGAAAAATCTGCCCTCCAACCAAATAAAGCTAACGCTAGCCAAAGTGAGTCAACAAAACCTACCCTCTAGGTTCAGTGCTTGCCAAACTGGCAGGCTGTGAAAATAAATATCTCAATTTTTACTGGAACCATGTGCACGCCAGTTACATTTTATGTGTAGGCAGTACACATTTGTTTATTTGTTGAAATCACCAAATCACAGAATCATAGAATGGTTTGGGTTGGAAGGGACCTTAAAGACCATCTAATTCCAACCCATCTGCCATAGGCAGGGGCACCTTTCACTAGACCAGGTTGATCAAATCCCCATTCAACCTGTCCTTGAACACTTTAGGGATGGGGCATCTGCAGCTTCTTTGGGCAACAATTGGCACAATTCTTTGTGCCAGAATCTCATCACTCTCATAGTGAAGAATTCCTTCCTAGTATCTACTCTAAACCTGCTGTCGGTCAGTTTGTAGCCATTACTCATTGTCTTAACACTACATGCCCGTATAAAAAGTCTCCCTCCAGCCCTCTTGCAGGCTGCTTTAGGTACTGGAAGGTTGCAGGATACAGTTGGCTTTCTGGGATGCAAGCACACATTTCCAGCTCATGTTGAATTTCTTGTCAACCAACGCCTCCAAGTCCTTCTCTCAAAGCTGCTCTCAATCCATTATACACTCAGCCTCTATTTGTAGTTGGGATTGTCCTGACTCAAGCACAGCCTTGCACTTGGCCTTGTTAAGCTTCATGAGGTTTTCATAGGATCACCTCTCAGGCCTACACAGCAGCCAATCACTTATTTTTTCACCTCTCTCAATGTTTCACAAATCAGTTCTTTTCAGTTGAGGGGGTGGCACAGAATCTTAGACATGATTCTTAATAAGTCCTTTAAAAACAGCCCAAAGCACACACCCTTTTCTTCTTTCTTTATTATAAATTACTTTACTATTAACTGGCCCATAATTCAAGAAATTTTTTATATCAATTTGATTGAAGTTTTCTTGCAGGATTAATTTAGAGTTCTAGCAAATCAATAGAAATCAGATCACAGCTGACTCTTGTGCAGAGTAACAACAGAACAAAGCCTGAGCCGACTCTCAAAAGGCTGTCAATGCAGCCTCCAGGTTGAACACTTCAAATTTCTTTGCTGTTAAAAATAGTTACATGTTACTTACATGAGCCTTGCAGTATTCCACAGAATTGCCATGGTTCCAAGTCTGATGAAAGAAGAGATTTGGGATTTAATTACAAAACCAAGGAGGTGTATAAGGGTGTTGGGTTAGGGGAGAGACAAAAGATTTCCCCACGTTTATGTCAGATACAGTCATGTGGCCAGGAAACCCTTCCTAAATAAACAATACAACCCATTGTTATGTTTCATAGGTCCAGAAATAAACAATGTGAAATTTCCCTCAGCTTTTACTAATCCTCATGCAATTAGCTGAACATTTTTAGTCAAAAATAGTGTTCCCATTTTGACTGCGGGAAAAGACTTTCATGACAAAGCACATCATCTTGAAATTTAATGCAATACATATACAGAGTGACATAAAGTTTGACTCAATTCACAGTATTTCTTTACTCAGTCCCTCACATCTCACCTGTTTTCTATACACAGCTTTTGTTATAATAGTCAACAGAATGGTGACATTACAGCTGAATACTAACACAAATCTAAACTTCACACTCTCAGGGAGTAGTATGGAGAACCACATGTGAGAACACCCTGATTTTGGACTTAATGTCACTGTAGATCCCTGTCCTAGTTTTGTCTGGGGTAGAGTTGAGCAAGTGTCTGCTTGGTGCTTATTTGCCAGCTGGGCTTAAACCACGACAGTCCTTCAGTTCTGATTTTCCTCAGAAATATGTGGATTGTGACTTTATAAATTTCTGTTATCGAAGTCTTATAGAGGAGGACAGGAATTAAGTTTACAAAGAGATCATGTGGATATCATAATAGTGCTTATCATAATAGTGCCCAAGAAGACATTCACATTCCTGAAAGTCACATCGAGAGTTCAGAAAGCTGGGCCCTAAATGTCAACCCTTTCAAAACAGGAGAAAAGCTGTTAAAATTACTTTCTCTCTTCCTCTTGCTCTGTTGAGGGTCTTTGGAGACAAAACCCAAAGATTAGACCATTTGCTTTGTTTTTGCTTGTTATTTGACCTAAAAGGACAAATAATTTCAAACACTTCTTTTGTTGTCTGCGAAAGACAACCACAATGTATCTGCCCCTCCAGTGAAGCGTGACAAAAATCCTCTCCTGGTGTAATTAGCCTGCTATCAGTTTTCATGCATTACGGTGACATATCCTTGGCTTTCTTGTAGTGATATCTTTCTCTTAAGTAATCTTATCTGTATCATTATATCTAAATTAAGGTGCTCTATATCCTTAAAATTGTCTAGTAAAATCATGTGAAGATTTATACAAACAAAATTTAATTAAATTTAGAGGGATTCAGAGTAGCAACCACTTGTTCATTGTTCAGATGTGATGTAAGGCAAAATCATTAATTTTTTGCAGAATTTATCAAGGAAGATCTATAAACACAGATGATACTAAAGTTCTCCAACACAATTCTTCTAAGGACTATTTCAGCTGTTCAGTTTTACAGCTTTGTTATAGGTGGCACTATCTTCTCATTCAATAAATTAATAACTTATTTCCCCCTACCGCAACTCCTTCACCTTTTCTTACCCTCCTTCCATTTTAAAGCGTACCTTTTGATCAAAACAGCTGTTAAGCTACTCTTGTTTGATTTTCCTAGAACTAAAAGGTGAGAAATTTATGAACTGGTGTCTTATATACATCACCTGGGATGTCATACATCACCTTTTCTTCATTGCTGTTTTCCCTTATACCCCTTTTTGTCTTTTCCATCTCACCTGACTTGGATCTCAGATACAGATCCCATAGGTTGTTGTCCTCCATTCTCTTGGTTCCTTTTCATCTGTGGTGACTACATTCAGGGGAGGCTTAGCACAGTCCATTTCATCCTAATGTGGAGCTCTGACACAGAGCAGGAACATTGTCCTGTGGAAGCACTTGCTTGTCTCTGCTGACTGAAAGAAGTTTACATAACTAGCTCAGGTGGAGACTTTTACACTGTAGATGCCTAAAATGAAGATTCCTGATGGGGCAATGTGCTGGGGTTGCAGTGCCTAATGCAGTGATAAACACAGAAGTTTATCACTGAGGTACCTGAACATACAACCCCTCTCTGCCCATGACACTGTAGGTTTTAATGATGCAATAATTAAAACTGTATGACTTCCACACTCAGCTGTCTGGGGCTTCTTTGATAACTATGGCCAAGGTAAACCTGATCTGTCTTTGGTACTTTCAAAACCTCACTTTCTTGCTTCAGTGGATTTCCTCAATGACAGATAATTAGCTGAGTTCTATTCTAGAATTTGCAAGCATTTCACAGTCTATGAGGAATAATTCAGCTTCTATACCCTACAACAAAAGAAGTCTGATTCATTCAGTCATTCTATATTTGCTGCTGACTTCAAAGAAAGCTCTTCAGGCCAGTGTCATGTAAACAACTGTAGTTTCTTTAAAAGAAGGAACAATATAAACATGCAATATTGCTCCATTAAATTATCTATTTATGAAAAGACAGTTATTCTGAAAGTAATTGAGGAAGCTGAGAGAAGAACAGGCTGAATGGGAGCTGTTCTCATTAAGACAGCTCCTGTGTAATCCTGTTTCATTCTTACCTGTCACTCTTACTCATTTCATTTGTCTATTCATATCAGATTCCCTTTATATTTGACTTTGGTTTTCCCTCACCATATTTGGAGTAGGATCACTCAGGTTTTTTTGCACATGTCAGTTTATTTTAGGTCACGTGTAAGCAGCTGTAGTACAAAGTGTATTAGCAGCAGAATTTCAAACTGATCCTCTTCTGGTATTCACAAGGTAGGTAGAGTAGTGTAAGAGGGCATAATCACGTGTGCAATGCTTTATTCATCTGTAATTAGAACAACTCTTGGCACGCCTTAAGTTGCTTGTGAGGCCATCTCATCAGTAAAATCAAGGTGACAGAGCATCTCGATCCTCCAGCACAGACGATATTAATATCATTGGTTTTGAATTGGTACAGCTCAATCACACACCAACACAGAGCAGAGCAATAAGTACCTTTCAGTGATCTTCATGATATTACAAAGATCCTGATAACCAGTGTCAATCTGTTGGTGTTATTGCTGTAAATCTGACTACATCTGTGAATATGTCTCAGAAAAAAAACGCAAATATTTATTTTCCTAACAAGATCATACAACAATGACTTTTGTATCTGTGCTCATGATTTAAAATATATTTTTTGATTAATTTTAAGATGGAGTGGTCTTCTTAGGACAAATGTTCACAAACTAAATCTGAAAGCTGACATAATAGTTCAGAACATTAGTGAACCAGCAGAGACACACTGTACACCCACTTACTTCAAGTCTACATCTCACTGCCACCAGCCAATGAAAATCTTGCAATGTCTTGTACTTCTGAATCTTAATAGCCCCAGGTATTGGGAGAAATCATGGAGAAAGGGAGCAAAATTCTGCTCCTCCCACTACCCCCAATCTAATTCTTCAGGGATCTTAACAAGCATCTGTTGATTTTAGGACATTCGACTGGGATAGACATTTGGTCTAATTGAGTATAATAAAATGAAGATGTTCAGAAATAAAAGAACCAAATAGACTTCAAGGTAAGGACAGACAAGTGACATCCTGACAAATGATCCACCAGGTAGATGAGCCAAAATGCCTCTATTAGCCCTGATATCAGCCAGCTGGAGCCTTTGTTGTGCTCACATATCATACGGTGACAGGCACTGGCTTTGGGCTATATAATGTCAGCCTCTCACAGCAGGAATTTTCTGTAAATGCGACATAATTTTTTTCAAAATTTTGGAATGGATTATTCCCCCCTCCCCTCTCCCCTCCCATACTCGACAACAAAGGATACATTATTTTCACTGACAATTAGAAGAGTCAATTAATTATTACTATTCAAGTAGCAACTTAAGTGTAAAAGCAAGTAAGATGCTACATATTTTGCTGAAGATAATATTATTGGAACAATTGGATAAATACCAGTTCTCAGTTTTGCTTTTGTAAAATACCATACTTTTGTTCAACACCCTAGCACTTTTATTTAATATTATTTATTTATTTATTTTTAAGAAAACTTTCTGGAGGAGAGACACTGACACCAACAGGCAGGGTCTTCCTGTTTTTCATGACTAAACCAATCAAAGGGGTGTAGAACTTCCCTGTTCTAACATGAACATGTCATGCAAGAACCACGTCCCAGAAGCAAAACATGATGGTCAGCATTTTCAAGCCAATGCCTAGGATGTTAGTTGTTGCCCTCTGAAAATACAGCAAGCTCCTAATGCTCAGTTAGGAAACTGGTGTGAAGAAAGGGAATTTTTTTCCCCGCGCGCAACATGGAGAAGTCATTTCCTCACAAAGGTTTGCTTTGCTGTTTTGCACCCCTCCTTCTGACCCTGTCTTTAGCCAGCTTCTCCAGCCATCAGTAAGGAGAAATGTCAGAACCAGCGAGACCAAGAGACTCCTCTAAATCCTGTAGACCAAACTACTGTGTGATAGGGGCTACCAACTGCAAGCAGTAGACGATGGGAAGGAACAAGTCTCTCTCTTCTCTGGAAGTGGCAGCCCATTCATAACAGCCCCTGCTTTGTCTACTATGCACTTGAATGAAGAGTGCATAGAAAGCATCCTGCTGGTTTAAGTGTTCCCTTGAACCTTGGAGATGCGTATCAGACCAGCCGGGAGAGCTGTTTCTCATTCTGCTGCTCTCTAAGGAGATCCAGTAACAGGAAAGTGTGCTTAACTACTGAGACTGATTTCAGTACAAAGTTCTGGAAGTTCCCCAAATCTTGCTGGAGTGGATGCAGATTCTTCTACATAAAACATTTCATTATATTGCTTATGTTCAGTGACTTCAGTGCTGTTGTGTAGTGAGTAACAGCTCCTCTAACCCCAAAGGTCTGGCAAAATTAAGGTGCAATTTTGTCCTGGTGTCTGGGGCTAACATGGCTTGGCAAAATTACTGACTCCTGACTACTTGTCTCACTGTACCTTGTAGGGAAAGATTTTAAAGTAGTTCAATATATCTTCATAGTATTCACAAAGGAGCTGCTAAAAAACAGGAGGAGAAATAAAGGGAACCAGAATAAGCTTTCTGGTACAGATGGTCATGAATATTTCTGCATCTCCTCCTCTCCTCAGAAAATACGGGGAAGGGAAGCCCCTCCACTGCTACATTAATCAAGAGCAGAGGTCATGGCAGTGTGGAATTGACATAATAGACATGTTTAAGTGTCTTGATTTGTCTTAGTCCAGCCATGAGATCAATAAATGAAGTGAAAAATGAGCACACAAAACAAACCCTAGACTGT
This sequence comes from Promerops cafer, assembly GCA_013398275.1. Classification (NCBI taxonomy): domain Eukaryota; kingdom Metazoa; phylum Chordata; class Aves; order Passeriformes; family Nectariniidae; genus Promerops; species Promerops cafer. The sequence goes on from VZSE01012872.1 coordinate 630,669, forward strand.
CAGTAGAATTACACTAGCCCTGTGGCACATTACCACGTTCAACACAAAATGATTTAATATTTCTCCACAGTATCCTGTCTTTGTTTACCTTACAGAAAATACTGGAGTGAGGACAGGAGTTTGTATGAGAATGATTCATAGAAATACACAAGCCTGGGATTCCCAGACCCTTTTGCTGTGCTCACCTGCTAGCCACCTTCAGGAATTCTAGCCTCTCCTTCTGGGAACTTGCTATCTCTTCCTTTTGAACCTTTATGAGGGAATTGTAAATAAAAGGAAAATGATAACATTTCAGATTAAATCTACTCATTTTGAACTAAGACAATACTGGGCCTACTTATTTAACTCTGTCAATTACATCTCACTGGACTTCCAAATAACTGCTGCAGAGTTACAGAATTTATCTCCTTGGTTTTTCCTTTTCTTTCTAACACATCTTGCTCATTTAGCATAACTAACAGTGAAGTGATACTGCTTACATTATTGTGGAGAATTTTATATCATAGCTCTAAGATGGTGTAAACAATGAAAATTCAACAAAAGTTTTTTTAATCATATCATTTAAATATTATTAAAGAAGACACAAAAACCCTGCAGAATTTTACTGGACTGAACAGACTTCCAAAGTATTTTATGTATCATTCACCACCACCACTTGCAAAAAAAATCTGCTACTCCTAAAATATTGACATACAGTACACAAATATTTTCTTTCACATTATTCATAAGCTGTTTGCTGAATGGGAGCATTCAGCTTCTCATCTATGAATAAGGAACTTAGTCAAGAGTTATCTTATTCAGTACTGATTTCAGAAAGAAAACAACCATAAAATTAAATTAAACATAATTTCCTTGACTAATTCGAACCATTAGATGGAAAATGTTAGAATAAACTCAATAAGAGCAATTTCATCAATATTGTTTCCTTGTGTTCCAATGCATGGATTTACATTTTTGATGTTTGGAACTAATTCATAATTTGCATTTCATGCATGACATCCTCATCAAGAATGACTGTGGTGGTTTATTTTCAGGGATGCACTTCATTAGTGTAAATAGAAATAACAAGAGTCTATTTGCTGTGGCTTTGTGTACCCGCTGATCTATGCAGGCTACATTTTTGCACTAAACTTCTTGTGCCTGCACTGTGACTTGGTTGGCTCAGTAAAGGCCAGAAAGTTCAGGTGGCTTATCCAAGAGCACCATGATAATGAGTTTTCACTTAGCTCGGAAATTTTGCTGTTGCATGTAGTGATAGCAGGGGCAGCACTGCGCTCAAGGTTTGTATCATAATGAGTGTCTTTAAACTCTCACCTCGGTTATCTTTCAGTCATGTTGTCATAACAATATTCCTAGTTTCTTTTTGGAAGCTTAACAATATTACTATATAGAATCTTTAACTGCTTTTTCTCAATACAAGAATGCATCTTATCAGGCCAAATGTCTGAATACCCAACAGTCAATGTTTATAAATGTCTTAAGCCCTGAACAAACCAATTTCTTTAGAGAATGAAAAAAGTTATTAAGAGCAGATATGAAATTAGTGTGATATTTCCTCTTTTCTTATCTTTGCTACCTAATAATCCCTACAAAGAAAAATTGCCTTTGCAGATTATTTTATTTGAACTCTAAACCTTCCACTGGAAGCTGAGTTTTGGTTACAAAGGAATTACATTTTCTCTTATGCTGACTGATTTCTCAGGTAAAATGTGAAAGAATTTCACTATTTTTCCTGATTCTGATAATGGATCCTACCTATCACCTCTCTAGATCTTTCATTAATCTTTCTCTTCACTTTACATTTGAAATATCTTAATCTATATATTTGAAATACCTCATGCAAACGTCATTAAATTTTCATTGTTCTCTCTTTTGCACTACTAATGAAGAAGTTAGTAGGTAGGTTTAAGCCCCAGAGATCCTGCTGAACAACTCCTTCTATGTAATGCATTTCTGTTTGCCATCGTCCTATGTCCACCATCATCCAGACATTTTTTCAACTTAAAGTGGCATGTCAAGCCTTTGCAATCAATGGAGACACAGAATCTTTGTATTTGATTCTTAAAAGTCTGTTGAGTTTTCACTGAGAACATGGTCTTAGGCCACTGTTCCTTTTTTTGTAGGAGTGTTGAGCTGAACAAAAATGGAACTGTGCACAGTGCTGCAGGCAGAGCTTGCTCCTTCCTTGTCATCCTGTCACAAACAGTGAGGGAGAAACACCAGAAACAAGGAAGTGGCAGAGTGCAGGTTTGTCCTGCCATGTTCTTAGCAACTTGGTTGTCCTCTAATTTCTCATCTGGATCTTTCTGTCCCATCTCTTGGCCTATTTTTTGACCTAGACAATTTTTCTGTTACTTCTTCATTCACATCCTAGTTGTCCTGCTATGTCTGTTAAAGGTTTAACCCAGCAATGAGGCACTTTTTCTGTACATAAACTCCACAGAAGATGAGTGGTTTCTTGCACCATCTGCAAAGTCTCTTCCCAGTCTAACCCAAGGCCTGCTGCATCTCAAAGAGCGTAAAAAATAGTCGCTTCTGGATTCCACCTACTGGGTGCAGGGTCCCCAAGGGCATGACTGGGTGGGTGTATTCCCCTTGGACTTGCATATTGAATGGTGGCCAAACCTTTGGAATGGTGGCCAAACATTTTGATCCTAAGCTGTAAACAAGATTGCTTTTGCCACTCAAACACAGAAACTAGTTCAAGCATGAGTAAGTCTGTGTAGAAGAGACAATTGCCTGAAAAACAGGGGTGAGAACTTCCAGGCTTTCAGCTAGTGTTTTACAATGAAAACCTTCAATCCAGGGCTCAGCTCTACAAGGAGACAAAAAACAGTGATGGAAGCAGATCCATGACATAAGAATGTTCATTAGTGGTTTCCACTTTGTCTTATGGCCTTCAGTTCATGTTTTCATAGAGAAGACTAGAAATTACCATGCATATTGCTACAGGCTAAAACCCCAGGACCCTTTTATTTATCATAATAGGTTTACTTTCTGCTTTTAAATGACCTTTAAGCTAGAGTCCTGAAAGTAATCCATAGTGCTTCCTTATTTTGGTAGTCTTTTGGTATTTTGGTAGCACTAGTCTTCCATGACATAGTGCTCTTCAATGGTGTGTCATGAAAGCCGTATCAGTTTTGCACCATTAAAAAAAAAAAAAACAACCAAAAAAACCCAACCAGTCAAACAGACTAATAAACATGCCTTGAACAGATTAGATAGGAGTTGGGCAATGTTGTAGTCTACAGGGTCTGCACCCATAATTATTTTTGATCCAGCAAAATTTATTAGCAATACTTTACTGGAGGTCCTACCAGACTCAAGCTAAATCCATAGAGTGGAGAATCCATTTGGATGTCGGAACTGTTGATGAAAGAGTTTCAAAGAAAACCTTTTACTGTTAGCGTTCAGGTGCCCTTGACTCCATCAGGTCTTCTAGAACCTGGGTAACATACAGAAACAGCTGATTCATGATTTGTGGAAACTCCTCTTGTCCATCAGAGGATGGACCATGAGTAGTTCTCATATTTTGGTATTGTGCAGCTCAGGGTTTCTGTTCTGGAATGTTGTGAAGAGAGAGAGGGCTTGTGCAGCAGAGGGCACGTGCTTGGTCTATATCAGACACATAAAAAATAGCAGCTAAACATCTTCCAGTTTATTTTGTACTGCAGGCAGTAAATACAATGTTCCCATGTTGCAAAGTCCCAGGGTCTCTTGGGCTCACATGGATCTAGCACAGGTTTCTCTGTTCTAGTGCACTAGTTAACCTGCAGATTATAATCTAGTGTAAAGCCTTTTTTTCAGGTAAAATAGGTATTCTATAACAGCTAAAACCTAAAAAAGAATCATCAATAAAATTAAAATCTGCATTTAAATGCTTTTTATGTTTTTTTTCTCTTTTTTTTTTAACTTACAAGTAATCAAATGTAGAAATTGGTTTATCAGTAAAATGGAGATGTATTAAACACCTCTTGTGAATCAGAATAGAGTAAGATGAAAAATAAAAGTGTACAAAGAATAACACATTCGGCCATTATCAAAAAACCAAAAGGTACGACCTTTCAACAAAATTAAGGAGAGAGAAAATTGACAAAACATTTTTTTTGCTACCAAATCTGGATTTCAAATGGAGAAACTGTGGCCACCCTAATCTTCTGAAATGAAAAGGATGCAAAAAATGCAAAATTTGTCATTTCTCTGGTATCAATGATACTCAGAGTAAACTTATTTAATTATGAAAAAAAATAATGGAAAAGATATTGCGTCTGCTGCTGCAGAACCAGCAGCCATCTCTCACGACTGAAGAAACAGATTATCCCACATGTGCCTACAGATGGGTGTCTTGCACTCTTGTCTGAAGGTACCACTGCCAGGCATTAGATGAAATGTACTTGAGATGAAAATTCCCAAGTAACAGTCATAAAAAAGGCAGGAAAGCCAACTATGGGAAAATTCCCACAGACTTCAGTGATTTAACTCTCACTGTACTATTTATTCTCTCTTACACAGCCTTATTTTCTATCCTTTTAACATGGTGCAATTCATTTTTCATTAGAGGGTAGCTGACACAGAATCATTAGAAGTAGAATGAATGTTACGTTCTAGTCCTTCACCTGCTTCACAATGCCTGGTGTTAAAATAATTAAAATAGATTTAANAAGACTAGTCATAGACTAGTCGTTCTAGTCTAGTTTTAATTATTTAAAATAATTAAAATAGATTTAAAGGATGAGAATACTTGTGGTAAATAAAATATTATCTATGTTGGGACCTCTTGTATAATTTCAAAAGGGAGAAGATTTTTAAAACAGGGTGTAACTTGTCCACAATAAACTCAAATTTGTTGGGTGAGCAAAGTCTGACTATCCTGATTGCACTGTTATTATTACATTTTCTAGTTAGAGGAGGCTGTAAAAAAAGGTAGAGAGAGGCCACCATACCCAGACACAACTTACTTTTTATGTGCTTTGGATATCCTTTGCTCTGCTTCCTCATCTAAACAAAAGAGGTACTACTAGTAGCAGCCATGTACAGGTTAGTACATCTGCACAGCATGACCCTGTGCAAAACAGGAACTCCTGAAGCAGCATTAACTAGATCAGACACAGCCCCAGCCCAAGTATACTAGAAGTATATCAGCGTATCAGCTTAATGAAAAGTTGTCAGAACAAGACCATAAAACTTTCTTCCTTCAGGCCCCTTTGAAATTACCTGCCTCTATTAAATTGCTCACAAATTTTGCATTCTAGAAATGTCCTTGATTGTTTGGGTTCACTCTGTTTGTCATATAACTTAAGTGACTTTATAATATTTCATGAGATGTGGAGGAAGAGGAGGGAGTGAATATCTTCTTGCACATTGTTGTCCATACCCACCTGCAAAAATTCACCTGTTGCCAGGTGAATATACGATATCTCTGTGTACCCCTGTGTCCAAGATGTCTGGGATTATTGCCATCAGGAAATAATACAGAACAGACTGGATTACCAGTGGCCTATTGGCATAAAAAGAAATATTTACTGCGCAGAGAAATGTGTTGCATTTGCTGCCATGTATATGGACCCAAATTATAAATATAAAACCCAATTAAGGCTTTGTTAGTTTGATGTTTCCTTGTGCCTCTAGTGGACATAACTGTGTTTGAATCTTGGACGTAAAAGTAAAATAAAAATAAAATGGCCTATCTTGATATGAAAAGGTTACATGGTTTCATAAAAGTGGTAATAAGAGCAATTAGCTTTTTAGTGAATTTATGTTCTGCTTAAGTATTTGCAGTCCAAGCAATTAAGGACAGTTTTACAGCAACCAGCTTTAGATGTTAATAAATCTGACTGTATTTTACACAATTGTGGAGTTAATGTAGAAAATTGTTGCATATCTGGTGGTGCTAGAGCACAGCTGTGAGTGATGCAAGGGAGCCATGCACTCAGATACTTAGGATGATTAATATATAACTAATAAGTAAAGTTTACGAATACAGATAGAAATTAAAATGCTTATTGATAAAAGTCACGCTTAAGAATTTAAATTGATTTTTTGAAAAGCAATCTCTGGTATCTGTTGTTTGTTTTGTCTCTTCTGGACCAAAAGGATTATGAACATGACAGTGAGATGCTGGGTTTATGTGACAGAAAGCTTATTTGCTTGTTTTAGTTGAGCTGAACTACAACAAAAGAGCTACTTAACTAGATTTTGCTGCTGTTACTGAACAAGCACACACCACTCAATAACATTTTTCATGTGACTGTTTGGATGGACAAACCATTTTAAAACCATTCTTAGGAACACTTTTAAGAGTCAGATGCTGCTGCTACAATGAAGGTGTCTAGCACACTTTGAGGTAATCCACAGTTCCGAGAGACCTCACAGAGCTGGAAAACACAGTAAAGCATCTTCCTGGAGTGTGTCACTTAGAAAATTAATGTTAAAGCATGAAAATCGTTGCAGATAATGTAAAACAATATACATAGGGAAAAAACCCCTTATCTGAACTTTACATATATTATAATAGACTCTTCAGTGTTTAGGACTGAGACCCTGGGATTATAATAGATTATTTAATTAAAACCTCCATTCAGTGCTCAGCACTGGTCAAAAAATGCAGAATGCCTGCCAGTTCTAGCTCAAAGTGCCCTTGATATTTTCAGAAATTATTTGAATTTCTAACAAACGAAGATCCAAATAAGTTCATGTAGCCAAGGGTCTTCATCATAGAAAAAAGATAACTAAGGGAGAAAATAGTACAGGTCTTCATTATCATATGTAAATAGAAAAGGTGACTAAATCTTGATTGCTCAGTGTTGTTTTCTACCAACTGTAAGAGTACTAACTGAGGATAGGTAGAAACTTCAATGAAAACAAAACAAGGCAGTTTGTAACATGATTTTTAGTTATCTGTGAAAATGTTGAGATGTTTGTATGAAATGAATGTGTATGCTCTTGTTGATAAGAATTGGTTTTGACATCACACCAATGAGTAATAAGATGCTGCAGAAGTGACCTTGAAACCCTAAATTTGGTATTACCTCTGTTGTTTTGATCAGCTTCAGATACTAACATACTTATAGTCAGCCCAACATGTAAATGAGAGAAAAACAGAATCTTTGTGTCTAGAGTAAAGATAGGTACAGTAAATATAAGAAAAAATTAATTATCCTTAATTCTCAGACCTGGACTGTAACTTGGTCTGTATGGGAGTTGAGGCAGTAGATTGTTAATTCATTATTTTCCTTTCTTCTTACAGTTATAGGCATGAGACATGAACAAATAATAAATGCCATGTGAACACCACTCTTTGCTTTGGATTAAAGATATCTGTCAAGTTTAATTCTCTTGCATGTTAGACCCCAATCTTTGCCACAAGTTTGAGTTCCATGACACATCACACATATATGAGCATGATCTGTCCCCAACCCACATAATTATTATCAAAATGTATAATAAACTAAATAACTATTATCTAAGTGAAATTCAGTAAGACTGTATCCTCAGCTTACTCATTTATTAACTGATAGATTTGATGTCTTAATAAACTAGATGTAGGAATTATTAAAACTTAAAAGGATTAATGTTTTTTCCCCATCTTGACTAAAGATTATAGAAAACACAGAAAAATATTTAAGTTTATATGTATTCCCACTCTTTTAAATTAGAAACATTTTAAATTCAAGAAAAAATGTAAAACAAATTAAAAATCTGAAATCTTAAAAGCAGGGCAACTGCAATAAATATGAATGTTTCACAGCATCTTTTTTTAAACTTCAGAAGCAGCATGACTTTTATTTTAGGAAAGTTGAGTCATTTTTAATGATAATAGGACCAGCTTAAAAGTTTGAGTAACACACTGCACTTCTTAAATTGTTTAGGGTTTTATTCTTTTTTTTTTTCTTTTTGACTGAATATAAAGAAATATAAAAGGTGTATTTTAGCCTCTATTCTTTCGATAAAGTACTAGGCTTATTTCCCAAAGACTGCCTTTTCCCCCCCACCTCCTAAATGTGTGTGCTTGTTCTAGTTTGCATTTTGATGAATTAGAAAATGTACATTGTTCAAATTTTAATGTATCAGTCTTGTTACTCTTTTTTTTTAAATTTTGAGTTCTGTGAACAATTGTGATGAAAGTCAAAATACATTCTTCTGTTTAAAAGGATATAGTGCTTATTTCAGGATTAAGAAAAAAATTAGTTCTTGTTCTTACATAGCAGAACACCTTCATCCATCTAAGACAGAAAAAATATATTACAGTTAAGGAATCTCTGTATACAATTATTAGACAATTTTACATAAATAGATTCTGGGTAGATATATATTTCTATTTCAAATAAATTTTTCTAGATTTTGAAATTAAATGAGCCATGGATATCCCTCCTGTTCCCTAAAAGGTTGCATCAGGTTATCAATGGGGTTTCAGTTTTATGCGATGCAGTTACGCTTTACCTTTCATCCAGTTGTCACAGCTGCACTGTAAAATTGTGCCATATTCAATCTTTTTGAAGTTACATACTCTCAAAGGGCTTTTTTGTGGTTTAGAGAAATCTTATTTTTGTAGAATAAGAATTTTTGCAGTATGGGGGACAGATTGCCTCTACTTGATATGTGTATGGTAATCATCCATTGTCCAGACCTGCATGTACAATAATAAATAGTGGCCCCAGAAAATTCTCTTTTTTGTAAAAGGCATTCAAAGACACTACTATGTTTAGAAACCATGGCTTATGTCTAGAAATATATGTAAGCAGTCTGTGAGCTGTTGGATTTATTTCTGCAGCATGTTTCTTCAGGTTTCCAGGGACTTGCAGTGTCTCCTTGCTGCTTTAGCAGCCCCCACTGCTAACTTTCCCTCTATATATCTTTTCATGGAGCATATGGTAGGTGGCATTACTCAGCTAACAGATGTGTCTTTATGATGCTTGCAATTTGTCCTGTGCATGCAGGGACTTGTGGTATATAAACAGAGATTGGTAACACTTGATAAGGTCATTATATTGGCTGTTTTTGTTCTATGTGTCAGCAGTCTCCAGGACTAGAACACAGACCCATATATCTGACAAAGACCTCATTTTTATATCTTGCTTATTGTAGATGGGCTGTTAAGATTATTTGATTTATTAGCTTTTTATGGGCCCTCTGCTATGCTAGTATGATGGGTACCTTGGCAGTCCCTGTCATTAATATCCCATAATAAAGTATTTATGATACCACCATGGACTCGTGGAGACATATTTTACATCTCTGTGTAGTATGTTAAAAAGCTGCATAGACATGAGTTTTGTGTCAGGGAGCAGTAAAAAGGGCTGGATCAAGTTATAACAGTGTTGACTGTGATAGAATAAAGGTCCACTTTAAAACTCGAGAAAAGCACAAGGTTATTGGTCTTTCTTTGCCGCCAAATATAGTAAATTTTGTGTCAGTGAAGAATGTTGAAAATGGACAAGTAGATACTGCAAGCTACCCAGGACAAATGCAGCCCCTTTAAGGTATTATTTTTATGCTCTTGTCAGCTGTGGGTTTGAGGGAGCTCCTGCTGACACAACTTGATTAGTCCCAGCAGACTCAGTGCTCTTTCTTGCAACTGGCATGAAAGCAAATGAGAAAAGTCAGTTCTGAGGTCTGAAAAATCCTATTTATGTGCTTTAATCCTATTTATGGGCTTTAAATACAAAGTAACATGCACTAGGTGAAATCTGTGGTGTGAGTGTGCTGAGATGAGCTGTTTTAATATATTCTGTGAGAATAATAAGAAAGTTCTTTAACAAGGATAAAAATGCTATTGGACAACACTGAGTCAGATTTTGCTCTGCTTTACACCTAATCATTGGAGTGGGTGAAGAAAAATCTATGGTACAACTGGGTTTTGTTCTTCAGACATTCTAATAATTGCTTAATAATTACTGTCAGACTTGTGATTCAGTATAGCAACTTGTATGCATGTCTGGTGGTTTTGTTTTTTTTCCAGGGATGGATGTCCACAACTTCTGTGGGCAAACTGTTTCATTGTCCAATCACCCTCTTAGTGAAGAGGGTTTCCACCTGGGTTCCAGGACCTCCAGCCGTATCCTTTCTCCATGGACAGTTATCTCCCTTTAAAAAACCCATCATCTTTCTGTAATCTGTTGACCCTTTCCTTAACTGCTAAATAAACAGAAACCTTTGCCTGTTGCAGATTTGGCAAACAAACATTTAAAAAAACAACAAAAAACCAATAATAATACACCTATAATTTTTTTCATGAGTTTTCAGTGTCTAAATATCTATTCAGTCATATACTGGGGATACAAGTAAACCTTAGGTTTTGAATAAAAATCCACTTTAGTATGACCAGGAACATACACAAACAATTAGAGATATCTACTGGAATAATAAATGAAGACTGAAGAAATAAACAACCTGATACCTGTAATAATAAGACCCATTACTGTTAACAATAGAAGAAATTTTGCATCATTTTGGTAGACTAGAATTGAGCAGTCAACATAAAAAGATAAGTTTTAAGAAAAGAATCTAATAGCAGATAGAGTGTTGATTAAAGGATTGTAAACAAAGTACAGAGTATTATAATATATGGTAAACTATTCAAATTTGGAACTCTGGTACAGATCAGATTTTGTTTCTCATTCTTTCTTTTTATATAGCATCAAATGTCAATGAGTAATTGAATCTACAAAGCCAGGTTAAAAAAAATACTCAAAATTGATAATATGCACAATCATGTTGTTTTGTTTAACTTGCTTTCTGAGAAACAAGGGATATGTGGTCTTTATGTTTGACAGTAGACTCCACTAATTTTAAACCAAATATCCAGTCTCAAAATATTTGACAAACAGCAGATACATACTCTGGTGCAATGTTTTATCACAGTCAGCTCCAGTGAGAGTACTCACTACCAAGTTATATCATTGTCTTCCCTTCCAGCTGTCCCCTGTCCCAGGAAACTTCCAGTCCAGTGTACAGCCACCCAGATTAAGGAATATGAAAGATGTTATTCAAGGTGGTTGCCCACTGGAATAGACTCCCCTGGGAAGTGGTCAGGGAACCAAGCCTGTCAGAGTTCAAGGAGCATTTGGGTGATGCTTTTAGTCATATAGCTTGGTGTTGGGCAGTCCCATGAGGAGCAGGGTGTGGGACTCAATTATTACAGGTCCCTTACAACTTGAGATACTCTGTGGTTCTGTCACTGTCTAACAAATGCTTTCCAGCCTTGGGGTTATTTTGCCTTCTAGAGATAAGTTTGGATGTGTTTGAATTGAGAAGTCTCACATATTCAGGGTGAAAGCTCTTCATAAAGATACAGTATAACAAACAAGTGGATGTGCATCTTTCTAATTCCTTTTTACAGGAAAAAAGCACATGCAGCTGCACTGTCAAGGCATGCAGCCTCTCTGATTGGTGGGAATGTTTGAAGTCATACTGAGCAGGTCACTTTGGAAACATTCCTACCTCTTTCTCTGGTTTCTTTGAAGGTTAGGTGCTAGACGGTGTTCAGCTTTCCCGGCCTGTTGGCATGAGAAACCTTTGGGCCAGGCAAGGAAGCACCCAGGACTCCATGGCTGTTAAACTGTTTGGGTTTGAGGTTGTATGTTGGGGTTTATGTGCCTTTGTGCATCTGCAGTGTGATCATTTATAGACATGCAACCTGGTGAACCAAAATATTTGCCTTTTTTATTAGTATCTAAAAAAATTTCCTGAATAACAGCATTCATCAAATGCAGTCACCTACCAGGTTCTCAAAACATTATTCAATCCATATAAACACAGACTCTGAGTAAGTTAAAGGGGCCTGAAGCCCATGTGATTAAAAATGTGTAGGCTCTGGACAAGGATCTGCCACTTTTGTATTCTCCTTCATATTAAAGGATAATCACCATCCCTGGATGTGTTCAAAAATGTGCAGAAGTGATACATAGGATCATGGTTTAATGGTGGACCCAGCAGAGTTAGGTTAATAGTTGGACTTGATAATCTTAGAGGTATTTTCCAATCTCAATTATTCACTATTCAGAGAAATTGTTTTTGTGAGTGTGTAATTTGATTTACATAGCTTGTTAGTGATACAAAGTGATCAAACTGGATCACACTTTAAAAAGCATTTCTAAATTTTCTTTTCAGAAAAATCAGATCTTCCAGCTTATTTTCAGCTTGCCATTGAAATACTGCCATTTTTCCATTTGCTGTGCCAAAGTTACAGTAGTCTCCCCTGTGCCTAGTTATCCAATGCTCAAGGGGTGAGAGCAATAGACCTCTGAATCAGCTAAGCACTCAGCTCTCAAAGTAAAAGTAAAAGTAACCCTGTAAGTTGTACTTTTGTCAGGCATCTCATCACCTCATGTCCCAGGTGAGGGATTCTGGTCTCTAGAGAACAGCTAAGATAGAGAGTTTCATTTACCTTACGAGGGGAGCGCAGTGATCAGGTTCAGACACTGTTATTACCACACCACAGTAGAATATAAACACAGCTGGAAATGGAGAGACTTGGCATTGAAGTGAAGCAAAGACTAGAGTTTTTTAAATGGTTCTGTTTCTCAATTCAGGGTTTAGTCATTAAGCAAATTAATAAAATACCTACTCATTATTAATATAGTTTTATAGAATTTTATAGGATTTTATATCTTAGTGCCATGAAAAAATTAACTAAAATTAACTTAGGAAACATTCCAACCTTAACAACTATAACACACTGGGTTTTATTTAAAGGGATAGAGAGAGGCTGTAACTTGTAAATACTGCTAAACACTAACACAGCATAAAATATTAGGCTGTATATTTCAAAGGCTTTACACTAATATAGTAAATTGTAAAGATTAATTTTAAGCCAGTGTGAGACACTGCATTTCTCCTTTATTCCTTATGGTATACTAAATATTGAGTTTTCAATAGATGCAACGATAATACAGTATTCTAAGACTTCCTGTGTTTACATAGAGGACAAGAAATAAAAATTATATATCGAGTATGCTTAGTACGTGCATCTGTAGTTACTGTAGAGTGAAGCCAGAGTGAATAAAGGACGACACTTTCCTAATGCTATGCTTATCAGAGCTGGATTTACTGTGATTTCTACATAGAACTTGGAGCACTCTTCAAATTTATGTACCAGCATCTTTGCCGTTTAACAAATGAAGGTATTGCAGTCCCTCATAAGAAAATGTTCTAAATATTGCAAAAATCCTATGGTTTAATCTCAAATGTTGCTTAACTACATAATGAAGGCCTGTGGTATTTGATTGAAATTATACAGCTTGAATTAACATGATTCGAAACATAAACATTGATAGTAAAACTGAGTGCATACATATTAATATGTAACTACTGCCTAGCCATCATTTTCTTTGGAAAAAATTTGCATTCAAATATCAAGCAAGTGATGAGACACCAGCCCTGGGAATACAATACAAGTTTTCACAAAGATTGTTCTTCACTGGCTCTGAATTGCAAACAGACCTTTCCCTGTGGAAGTCCTCTTTTAGACATACTGCTTCAGCAGAAGAGAACTACTCTGTGCCTTTCAGATTAAGAAATTGTGTATCTACAAAAAAATATTTTCCCCAAGAAAGATTAAAATTATGTTAGACTGGGAAACTTCCAGAATATCTTTGATAATTATTTTTATGCAAATAGCATCTTGTTTCAGCCTATAGACTTATGCGATTAATACAGATTTTTTATGTACAGCAATTTTGTAATAAACTCCCCTTTCTTCAACGTTGGTTGAAGTGGAGAGATTCTATTGTCAATTCCTGAAAAGATGAAGAAACAACCATAGCACAGGGGAGAAAAACAATATGTGGAAAATTCTCCCAGGCATTCTGACCATTAATAATTGAAAATCCTTGTGATGATCTGAGCAGGATTACTGATACAGGTTTTGAAAAATTGCCTGTTTGTGCTACTTCCCATGTAACCATCTCTGCACCCTTGGTGAACTGCTGACAGTGTCTGGTGGCTATGCTGTTCAGACATCCTTATGAAGTGCATGTTTCCTACAGCCCTGAGTCCAAGGAAATATAGAAGTCTTGTGCTATCTTGTTTCTATAGAAGAAATATTTGTATCTTGGGAAAGAAAGATGGTTTGATTTGAAGTACCACTCAACAGATCCTAGAACTTGATGGAAATTGTATAGCTCTCTGTTAAAGTGATTTTTAAAACAAGTAAAAGCATGGCTATAGCATAATTACAGCCAAGTCTGCCTGTTTTCTGATTCTGAAAACTGGGTAAAGCAATTTTCACCTAAGAATAGTCTGAATGTAGCTTTTGCGATACTCACTTCCAGAGTGATTTTCTGTATTTCGAGAGACAGTCTTTTTACAGTACTCACAAACACTTCTGCACTGTGACTTCCCCTCTCTTTTCTAGAATAATGCAAGTATTCTTTTCATTTGTCCTCTGTTTTAGTCATGGAGACTTTTACACCAGTTGTCACTGAATTATGAAAGTATGCACTCTTTTCCCTTGTATTCTACAAGGATAGAAAATTATTACTATTGTGATTTCCCCTCCTCAGGAAGGGGAAATCACAATAGTATTTCCCCTTCCTGAGGAGGAAATCACAATTACTATTACTATACTATAGTAATTGTGTATATATTACTATACTATACACAATTACTATTGTGATTTCCCCTCCTCAGTCTCCTTTTTTCCCTCAGGCTTCCAGATAGACTCACATTTCAGATGTGTACACCTATCTCCCTTTTTTTCTGGCATGCAGCCTCAATTAGATAATTTAACTATACATGTTCAACATTTTAGCAGCCTGGTACCTTTATGCCTTCTCTCTCTTTTCCATGGAGCAACAGAGATCTTTAGAAGGTGGTCATGTTCGTAGCTGAGCTTTCTATTCCAGCAATACAAAACTTTACTAAGACCCTATTCATAAGGTCTCTTTTCTCTGCCTTTTAGGCTGGGTGTCACTAGTCCTCATTTTTGTAAAGGAGATTTAACAGTACTCTTTGTATAATATATGTATGTGGCTTCGCTTTTTTCCCTGAAACATTACATATGTGATTTGGTGGCTGAAATTGGAACACCACATGTTCCTGCAATCTGTCCATCTCTGACAGCTTCGTTTCTTTATTCAGTGGCTGCTCTGGTGCTGACAGAGGTGTCAGAAGAAATTGTCTATCATTCGTGTGGGTTTGCCATTCGTATGAATCAGTTTTATCACAGCTCCTACAGCATCCCCAGAGACAGTTCTAACCGCTTTGTTTTTAATTACAAAGTCACTCTCTGTGTTCCTCCATACAGACAGCCATGTAGCCAATCATAAAATCACCTTGTTCAAAATCTAGAATACAAATATTAAAATTTATCCATCTTTCCTTTGAAGTGATATGTGAAGTTTTCAGAAGGGCCTCAGTAACACTGATTCCATTTATGGTTCATCTATTTCCAAGGTATCATGGCTATTCCAGACACACAGTTCATGTTTTAGCACATCTTGTCTCAAAGTATATCTTCTTCACCAAAGTGAAGGTTAAGAGATTTAAAGCAGAATCGTGGCTTAGTTGAAAGCCAGGGTTAAAAATATATTTTTTTTTTCAATTGAATTTTTGTTGCACATTAAAGAGAAACAAATTCTAGGTATTTCCATGGCAATACAAAGCCATCCAAGAAACTGAATTCAAGCTCTGAAGGAAATATAAAGCCTGGTCACGGTATCTTAAAGTTATATATTTTGTTGTATCCTTTTTGCTGGTTTTGTTTGTTTTTGGTTTTAAATGAGCTATTTAAGAACTGGGATGAAACACTCAAGATATTTTAGCTTATTTTGACATTTGCAGTTAGCCAATACATGGGTCTTTCAAAATTTTTCAACACCAAGGAGTAATTTGGTGATGTAGTCAGATATTTTTTGGATACAAACATGTTTATTTACAAAGAATGCATACAAAATTCTATTTTCTTAAACATCATTAGAGTTAAACAATAAGAGGCTATTTCTTTGCACATCATTTCGAGTTTCATTCTACATAGAATCCTACCACTTTTTAATGTGTGATCCTTATTCCTGCTTGCCATCTTTTGGCTGCTTTTTTTTTTCCACTGTTTTCGAAAGTTTTTTGAGTGTTTCTGAAACACACTTCCATCAAGTGATACCCAGTAAATTTCTACTACCTATTTCCCCTTTAGTCTTCCACTTGATCTGTGTTTTGGGTGGAGGATTCTGTTGTTTCGGGTAAAAGGAAATATGTCTTTTATGCCTCATCTTAAACCTACTGTGAATGATGGGCTTGTCCCAGCATGCACACATTTTCTTCTAACTTCTATCACACTTATTTCATAATTTCAATCTTTTTAATAATTAGGTAGTTCCAGTCTACTTGACATCTTAACCAGAGGCAACAATCAGACTATAATATTCAGGTTTTAAATGCTTTCTTTACTCTGCCTTTATAACATTGAAAAAATATCTGTAGAAAATGTGATACGTAATATGGTATGGAGAGGTATAGGTCATACTGCATCTAACTTTGATAGCTATATTTCATCCAACTTTACAGTGACTCAGTGAGTAAGATATCCTTAATTATGTGCCTGCAGCCCCTGTGTAGAAACAATGAAAATAGACTGGTGCTTTTGAAGTTTTTTAATCTAATGCCTAAAACTAGGCATAATGTGAAATCAGGTTTTATAGATTTTATCTTATGTGTGCCCTCCCCATGTCCTAGAATGGGTCAAGAAGCAAACTGTCCAGATCTGTGTGTTTAAGAGTCATCCTGACAGGAGTCAGTTAAATTGCACTGAGAGGTATTATTTTTTTAGCAAAGACGATGTGTGAAATTTATGCTCAAATAACAGCAACACCAAAACTGTTTTAGTATCTTCCAGCACACTCCCTCTTAAGCCCTCAAAAAATGTTCCCTAATTACTCCAGCTGCAAATGGCATCAGCGTGATGATTCTGATCACATCATTCACATATAGTCCATATACTTATGTAAAACATTCTTGGCTTTTACAAGCCGACTTTCATAATTCCATAATGCTTCAGTAGGAAAAATAGCACAGAAACTATGTAAAGTTTAAATAGCAAAAAGTTATGTATACACAAATCCTCACAATAACCTTTCATCCATGGCTCCTATTATGACAAAGTTTTCTGCTTAGGTTCTTATTGTCAAGCTATTCATACTTTGCAATACTTGGCACTTACACTGTAAATCAAGGCCCGTGACTGGGAGGTATCCACTGTAAAGTCATTTATAGGAGTGAAAGCAACATAATAATACCAACCAGTTTTCATGAACTGTTATTCCTGGCTAGCACCACTACAACCATCTGGCTGATATTCATTCTTCTCCACCTCATTCTTGCCTTTTTATTGTCCTCCTCCACCTTTTAAACTCTAGCCAACAACTCCACTAATACAGCAACAAATTTACTGGCAAGGTCTGCCACAGCTGAGCCCATCCCAGTTGGTCTGTGCCGGTCAGCCAGCTGGTGAGCTGGAAATTATCTAAGAACTGGCTACAATGCCATTTTACAGGCCAAAAAAGAGACTCTGCAGTATTTGCCTTAAAGAGATGTTTTTCCTTTGCCATGACATTGTTTTCTGATCATGGTTATTGGCATAAAAAAGTTAATATGGACGACAGCAAAGAGAAACATTAGCAAATGCACTAGTTGCATAGGCAACTGCACTTGGAGAGTAGGAAAGTATTTCCTAAAAGTCAATGAAGAATTCTGGAGAATACAAAATTGGGAATCAATGTGGGAAGTTAAACATTACACGCACTGCCATAGTTTATGTAATACTGATGGCATTATTCAATTTAAATTAACTTCTTGGGCAAGTAAATTAATAAGTCAAATCTTGGTGCTATTGCATATTTCAAGTTTTACTATGCATACATTGTTTTATTTAGCTATTTACCACTCTTGCTTAAGACCTCTGCTTTCTTACTATTCTGCTCCATTTATTCTAGTACATATTCAGGAAAAGATGAAGTTACAAGGAACTCTTGTTTAATTCAGGTGTTCTTTGACAATTCTGGATGTATTTGTTTTTCCTCAGATGTGTTGGCATAAGTTCTATTAACATGAAAATTATGTTTTTAGCATTTTAGTTACCTCACTTCTTTAATTCATATTGTTCCAATATAGTGAGTGATGCTTACATTAATAAATTATGAAGTCATTTGAACCTGGTCTCTTCCAGCAAGGTTGTTGCCCAGACATTAGGTTAAGGTCATCAGTCTCTCTTCCACTTTAATAAATGTTTAATTTTAATCTATATAGTGTGGAATAGCTCTAACAGTGTTGCATTCCTTGATGATTATTGAAAAGAAATTTGAAATCAAGCTTTTAAGTCCAATTAGTGTTTAATGATGAAGTAGGTAGGTTAATATGATATTGAAGGAGAGCCTTTATAAAGGATGAGGAGGAAGAAGAAAGTTATACCTGACTCAAACTGCTAACATTAATTTTTAACTGCACAGCTTTATATAATGTAATCCAGCAAGTCCTTGATTTTATCACCAACCTCTTTAAGGAATTTTTATCTTTACAAAGAGAACACAGTGAGAAAACGAGGTCGAGGTTTAGAATGAGGTAGGTTATGCCCCCTTGGCAAAAGAGGTAACACAGGTCTAAATAAAAATGGTTTAAAAAATCCCATAGAACAAACAATCAAGAAAACTTCTGTGATTTAAAGTCACCAAAGTCTCCACTGTATATACACAGTTCAGAAGGACTCTGAGAGTTCTATAAAACATTCCAAATCTCCCTAGTTCTCAAAGTCTAGTTATATGCAAATGAGGAACATGAAAGTGTTTTAAATCTTGGTGAATTTCATAGAGGATAGGTACTTCCAACCCAGCTGATGTTTCTACAGGTAGTAGGCCAAATATGTTAAAATTTAACAAGGAAAGTGTCCTACACAAAATGTGATGTAATTCATGGAGCAATGCAGTTGCCACTGAAATCATGGTGGCAGTCTGTTGCCCTTGCAAATCACCAAGTCTCTGTGGGAACTCTGAGAGTGTTCCCCAGGCACAGGCTGAGCCCTCTGTCTCAGGACTACTGGTGTGTAACTTGTTTGCTCAGTGCATAATTGCCTTTACAAGCTACTTACAAATTTGGTACAGTAATGAATTTTCCTCAATAAATAAGTGAAGTCATTTGTATCTACCACGTTCCCAGTATGATAATCACTGAATTGGCTTTCACCTTGGTGGTACACTTGGTGTTTAAACAACAACTAAATTTTCTAAGTTCCAGAGAAAAGAAAGTCCACACTTCTGACCATCAGACTGTTACTGTAGTCCATACAAAACCATGAGATTCTATCTAAAAGAAAAAAAAATCCATTTTCATTTCATCTGTAACCAACATATGAAAAAGAGGAAACTATAGCATTTCTTAACATCAGGGATGTTATAAAATATCGCATCTGCAACCCAAGTGCCAGCACTTTGTCCTGGGATTTCTGCCAAAGCAGGAGGCTGTTTGGTTGTAATTAACATTTCTCATCCCAATATCATTGTTGATGAGTCCCCTCACAGTTTCAAGTACAGCTGCCTGCTACAGTAGTTCATTATGAACACAGGACTTCTGCTGACTCTTCCCTTCTGCTCTACTTATCATGGGCACTTTCCACTTCAAAAGAATCACAGTTTCCTTCTTGCCAGACTTTGTGAGGTAGCTGTATCATGTCTTATTTGAAGATCTGCATATTGGTTTTGGCTTGATCCATTTGAACTTCTTTGCCCTTAGGAAGTCTTTAATCTTTTGTTTGTATCTGCTGGACTTCATGTCCTACTGGAGTGGTGTCATCTTGAGCTAGATGTCTTTCACCCCTTGTTAAATTATTTGTCTGTTCAGTTTGGTGCTCAGATTAACCAGATCAGATCCTGGTGTATTTCAGCCCGGCTCTTCTGAAATTCCTTGGCATTGCTTCTCTGTAGTCTCTTGGAAGCTTTGCTGGAACTACATGGAAGGCTAAGCAATTACAAATGATCTAGGGGTGTGAGCAATTGTTCTTGAGGATACATTATATAAATGGTCTGCAGGAGACACAGTGGTAACCAGCTAGGATGGGAAAATTGCTTACGAAGACAGATGCTTGTTATTTTCCCCTAGAACTGCTAATAGAGAAATCAAAATCGCCTATTTCTTAAATGAAATGAGTAGTTTTTACTATGTTTCATGTATACTTTATTATTCAACTTCTTCCTTCTGCTGGAGTCATTACTTACTGATTTATCTAGCCAGAGACCAGAGTCTGTGCTTCAGCAACATCCCTATTTCAAAGAGCTTATGATCCAAGCACAGATGAGAGAAAACAACACCATACAAAGGGAGTTTATGGAGTCAGGGAGACAAATTTGGAGCAGTTTTACCAGTTGCCCTTCTAACAGCATAGCAGTCTACACATGGGATGGTTTTTTATTGTATTTCAGAAAAAGAGAGCAATGAAACTATGAATTTCAGCAAATTTGACTGATTAGCAGGGGTAGATGACCTTTCAGTAGTGAAGGAGACAGAAGCAGCAAAATAGGTGGAGCTAGGTTGTGTGTGCTCTTTAAAGCAGAGACAAATTATTCCATTTTTTGCTGCAGGATAAACCAGGAAGCCATGAAGGCAGGAAAATGAAGGGGTGACCTTACTAGTGACCTAGAAAAATTATCTTTGCATCACTTTTCTGAATGGAATGGGAAAAATCCGTTATGGTCAAAGAAGGTTCCTATATTTCTGTCTGGCAGCAACATTCTCCTTCTTTATTAGGAAATGGTACACCCAACAATAACAAAAAAATACGGAATTGGCAATAGATGAATAGCAGTACAAGCTGCGAAGTGACACTTTGACAAACATTGTTCCAGTGAACAATCCTGAGAAACAGATAAGCGATCATTTCTTAAAGGTATTGGGGGAAGGGGGAAGGGAATGTGACGTTAAGGAAGAGGACAAAAGCTAATAAGGAAACTTCCTGAATCTGGATGACAGAAATCCAGAATATATTCTCATAGGCTTAAACAGATGTGCTCTAATTTGACATGGATATAGTTAACAATAAAATGTAGTCCAGTTAGGCCACATGGGTTTTAAACAGGACCACAGCTTTAAGAGATGTTAATTATTGCCTTAAACTGTAATAGATTCTACTGCAGGATCAATGTTTGCGAAAAACAACCTTAAGGTGCAATAATATGTATTAAATATTTATTTCTGCTCAAGCAATATGTATCTCTCTAAAATGCCTCCAAACACAAAGGAAGAGAAAAGGATATGTCATGGATCTGACACCAAAGAGAACTTGGTAACTGATGATATTATATTACTATCAACTTCTCATGTTTTGGAATTATTAGTGAAGGGAGGCTTATCAGTCCTAGGGAGTCTCTGGAACCTTTTAACAGCCAAATGATGAGACCAGCACTTAATAAGGATCTCACACAAAACAATTAAATACCATTATTAAAAAACAACTCAGTGTCCCTGAATTCTGCCTATTTTTGTAAAACAGTATTTCCATCATTTTCTGGTTCAAAGATAAAAGGAAAAAGGGGGGGGGGGGNAAAAAGGAGCGCGAGTGGGGGGGGGGGGGGGGGGGGGGGGGAAAGTAGCATCCAATGTACATCCAAAGAATGACCATTTGAATAACCTCAAAAATAGATATTGTGGATAATTCTATGGTGCTAGAGCAGATGTACAGAGCAAAAAGTCTTCTGAAAGTCTCAGAACAATGTCTGGGAGGCAGGGATTGTATGGAACTTGGAAAATCTTTCCCCAGGAACATATATGCTTTTGATGTCATTAGTGAAAATTAAGGACTCATAAAACACATTGGATCTCAATTCTGCAATACAGTCCATATGCAGAGCCCAGATGTCATCAGTGAGTGGCTTGGAGAACCATGCCCAGAACTCCATGAGTCTCCTGGAAAATTTTTATACTCACACTAAAGTTATTTCAAGGATGAGTGATGCCACTCAACAGTCAAGAGACTAAGCAGATTTTTTTTGTCTGCTATCATTTTGATTGAAATAACTCAGCTCTGCTGAGAGCAATGAAAATGAATCAGACATATTTATGAGGTAAGGACTCTACAGTGTCCAGAGTCATTAAGATCTTTCATTTTTCTTGTTTGGTTCAAGGTACCTGTCATTCTCCCTTGAAACTCCGGCTGCTTCATGAAGCACCCAGTAGTCTCAGAGAAAAGGTTCTTTTCATGAAGAGCAATAAAAAAAATTGTCATTTTATATCTGGGGTGACTGTTTTTGATAGGATAAATTCTTGTTTAGAGCTCTGAATTCCTTCAAACATTATCAGGTTTTTTGTTGGCCAAAAGAAAAAGAATCATTAAGTCTTACATTTAAGAGCATGTTTGCATTAAACATGTATTTTATAACAGGTTAAAGCATGAACTAACTCCCAACATCTGAATGAGAGGTTTAAATAGTCTGAGGCATCTTCCTCTGAGGTCAGAAAACTTTTTTCAAATCTTTCACAGATTCTCTCACTGAAAGAAAAAATCTTAGGCATGTTCTGTGCTTCATCCTTTCCTATGGACAGAAATGAAAGTGACATTATGCGCTGTGTTGCTTGAGTTTGTAAATATATACTTTCTCCTAAGGTGAAAATATACAGAAGCCCTGAGATTAATATTTTGTGCCACTATCCCCTCAAGTAAGAAGAAGCTCTTTTCCAAACAATACTCGTGAGGAGCAACATGTCAGGGACACTCTCTGTGTCAGCAAAGGACCGAATCAGAATTAATTCCCTCCTTTGATAGTTTTTCCAAGCTATTCCGGAAGATGGCACATCCTCAAAGCTCCCTTGGTAGCTTCCCATCATAGGTGAGGATGTTCTACATGTTCTCGATTTCATAAAATTTAAATATTGTTCTAGCGAGTTAAAACACAGCCTTTATACTACTGTACCTTTCTATATGATTTGAACTGGAAAATATAATAAAACCAAATATTAAAGAGCTGGGTTCAGGTGCAGATCATATGGGGCCTAGGGGAGGCCTATGGCCAAGTGCTCTACAGACTGGGCACCAGCCAGGCAGTGCTTGTCAAATACAGCACACAAGGATGTTCCCTTGCCCTCTTTTAGTTCAGAGCATAGATGCAGCCTTACACTTATAAAATAGCATTCCAAGTGCCAGGGGCTGATCAAAACACCCAGCTATCGAGGATCTCCACAACAGGAGGAGGCAGCCTCAAAACACCTCCTCTCACCTGCCAAAATCATCATGAAATTATTCCTCAGAGGGAGCTGTGAAACTAAAGTATCTTTCCCCATGTCTTACCAACATGAAACAAATGGAGTCATGTTTTGCACACATTTAAGATATACAAAACAAATCAGTATGTTTATCCTACAGAGTTTATTTTGTGTCTGTCAAATGTAATGCATTTTTAATGCACAATTAAAAGTTTTGATTAAAAAATATGGAAGTATGGTACCACATCATTCAAAACCTTTCACTGTGCAGTTTATTTCAACTTAATTTGAAATAGAATTTGTGCTAAATTCAGTGAAATCATTAATGATACTAACTAATTAAAATTGCTAAGCTTTCTCTCTATCCAATGTAAAACAATCCATGTGCAAAATGAATTGTTACATGACTGTTTCCCTTTTAAATTTTTTGCATTTAAAATCAAGGGAAGGGAAAAGGATATCATTTGAATGTGTTATATCTTTCTTGGAAAGGCAACTTCTTTCATAAGAAGTAGGAAGCTTAGTTTGATCTGATGCATGAGCAGGCAGACTGGCTGAGCCCTCCCTGTGCTTGTGAGGAATTCTCTGTTGAGACCATGAAAGAGTGTGGCCTTCTTATGGACAAAAGCAAGTCATTTTCTCCAGCCACTAGGGAAACGAGATTAAGGAGACAGGACACTTGTCTATTTAGTCTACCTCCTGAGAAGGCTGCTTTGGGAAAAGGGCCTTCACACACCATTTTGCTGGTGTGTGCCCTCAAGGTATTGTTGAATCAGATAAGCAAAACTTTTAGTAACATGTTGACAGCAGGAGAGTCAAGTCCTTATTCCTCTTTAGTAATCACGAAGATCCTGCATTTCCATAACATCTGTTACAGGCACCCATTGCAGTGTACAGTCTCCTCATTATGCCCCATTAATCCTCTTTTTGTGCAGAATAAATTGAGGCCCAGAAAGGGTTTTAGCTTTAAATCATGCACCCAGTCCACATCACACACAAATCATCCAGAACTGAGGAATGCTGGTTTCTACACGTGGGGGAGAGGGGGAGCAGGGGTGGGGTGTTGTGAACGAAACTGGAAGAAATTAGTTTATTTTCACATAATTAAAATCTCAAATTGATTGTTTGTAGATCACATTTTTTTTTTTTTTACATAAAAAAAATATTAGGAATGATACAGGAAAGGCAAAGGTTCTTGGATTTGAGACAGCAGAAAAGTGTTTAGCCCTGTAAAACATTGTTTAATGGGAAGGAGCCGTGTTGCTCTTCCTTAGATTTACTGATTACTTGTTATTTCTAATTATTTCAGAAATCACATTCTTAAGAATATTCAATTATTCATGAGAAATAGATTCCAAATATAAATACAGATCCCTCCCCGAAATGTTCATTTATAACTGCAGAAAGAAAGCAGTTCTGCTGAGTGGGGGAAAAAGGGAAATCAGTCATAATTAATCTTAAAAATAAGGGTAGAGTTTCCTTTGGTTCCGTACCATGGCAATGATAACTGTTCTAGAATTGCTACAAAGCCAGAGGTTGCCTCTAGGAGAAAAGAAGAAAAAAGATTCCACATGTGATTTTGAAGCAGACAATAAAAGCTTGTTTTTTACTATTCCGCTATCTTATTCAATCACTGTAAACAATTTTCCAAGACTGAATTCAAATATTACAAGTTCAGAAACAGATAACATACAAGATGGGATTAATGAGATCCACCTAATTGAGGGAGATAACATACTGAATAGCTAAGTATTTTATGGTAGTGCTGATAAACAAGATCAATAGTACAGGCAGAAAAGTGGAAAACTGGTATCATCATCGTTTATCTGCCATGTAATGTAAGTAACTGTCATCATGTTACATCTTCAGAAAGGCAACATTAATCCATTCCCTACTCCAAAATCCAGAAAATTCACTTCACTGTAAAATACAAATACTCTCTGTTTACTCACAGAAGTGCTTTACTAAATCTTAATATCCAGAAGTGGCAGAAATTAATGCAGTTAAAATAAAAATGTAAAGAGAGCAGCAGCAAGGGTAAACACGAAGCACTTACAATAATTAAAGAGCGTGAACAGTAGAAAATTCAATGGATTGAAGCAAGCAAGCACTGTAACAAGTAAATAAATAATTAGTGGACAAAGGAAGAATAATAAGAGTTTCTCAAATAAAGTAAGCAATAGGCAGAGGAGAAAGAAATTATTTATCCTCTTAACCATTATAGTGGGAAATTGGAGCCAATGGACTAAAAAGAATAGCATTAGACATTAAATAAGCCCTCTGGATTCATTTAAGGAATGGAGGTGGAGATTTACTTAAATCAGGGATCAAAATCGGAGGGATAATAGACAAGGAATTGAAAAACAGATAACGTTTGAACTTTTAACTAGATCAGAATGGTGATCTGTACCCTACCTCTAGAAGACAATGGAAAATATTTTCAATAGCAGTTTCAGTAAACTGATAATAAAGACGTACTAGGATCTGGAAATTAAGACCACATTCTCTTGTGAGCACATTGAAGACCTCTGCTCAGCATGTGCTTGTCAGCTAAACAAACAGTATGATTGTGGACAACAATATAACAATATTTTAACACAATCGTATAAAGTCAGGAGCATGCCACCCGCTGGCACATTTTATTCAGTAGATTAGAGCATCCTTGTATCTCATAGAGGTGTATCCCAATGGACTAGTTTGGCAAAAAAATTCAATGCTACTGCTCTATCACATGTTATTAAAATTACATCAAAGGCCAAATCCTTACTCAGTGGAGCATTGTACTGACTGGCTCTTGTGTTGACTGGTGCAATTCCATAGCCAGGTCCTTCTTAGATAACCTAGTCCGAATCTACTGCAGCACTTACAAAAAAACCATTAATTTCCTCTTCCAATCCTTTAATAGTAGCTGGAACTTTTGTCAGAAGATAAAATTTGTGACTTGAATAAGGACTGAGAAACCTGATCTTGAGGCTGGAGCAACATTGTTGCTGATAATATTCGTCCTTGAGTGCTTTCATCTCCTGTGATTCCACCCAAATCATCACCTTTTCACTATTGTTTTGCTTTAGTGCAGCATTGTGCCACTTGTCAAAACGTAGCTACATTACATATTTTGGTTTGCAATGCTGACTGTTTGATTTCACACTTGTTATCTCTCATTCATGCATGTCAGTAATACCTTGTATTTGTATAGTTGCTGTCACAACCTGTTCACATTTTATCCACTTTCAGAGCTTGTTTCACAGCTTTAGGGGTTGTCCTTGTTGGCTAAAGCTAAATACATGGATGAGCTATTCACCTTCTCAGATGCTCTTTTGCTAGATGCCTTAGAATGAGTAGTGTACGTAGCTTGTCTCCCAGGTTTTGGCACATGGGCTACAGGGATCATTGCCAATCTGTTTAGTCAGTTAAAAAATTTTCTGTAATACCAGACTGTGCAGACTTGACCATATATTTTCCTGCCTTTCTCACCTGCTCCAGTTCATGCAGTTCTTTAAATACTACCCTTAACTTCCACTTTAAGAGCAGCCACTTTGTGCAAGAAGAGCATGGAAGTTGTTGCTCTTGTTTGTAACATCCTGCTCTAGCTTCTGCAGTCTTCAAATTAATTTTCCTAATCCCTTACTTCTCTAGTGATGGCCTTGAAGGAACAATACTGCTGTGTCTTTTACAAAATAAAACCTTTTGCTGTGCACTGGTCATTGTACTCCGTTACACAAACCACAAATTGCATTGCTGCTTCAGCTGTGATGCAAAACAATGGCACAGAGTCACATAAATCACAGAATGGTTGAGGTTGGAAGGGAGGTCATCTGGTCCAACCTTCTGCTCAAGCAAGACAACCCAGGCCTGTTGTCCAGGTTTGTGTCTGGAGATCTTTTGAATATCTCCAAGAATGGAGACTCCATAGCCTCTCTAGGCAACTTGTGGCAAGGCTTGGTAATCTCACAGTGAAAAAGTGTTTCCTTGTGTTCAGTGACTTTTCCTGTTTTCTCAATATGGAAATGAGTTAAATTGGACACTTCTGAATATGATTTCTTACATATTTTTCTTATTATTCTGTTTCCTTTCTCTTCTTTCCCCCTTTATTGATATACAAGTGTACCTTGAAAAAAATCCTTTGAATAGAACAGTAATCATAGCACTACCAATAAATATTGAAACACATAATGACTGATTCTGAAATTACTTGTTTAATAGTTTGATTAGATGATTTATTTAAATTCAAGTGAAGAAGAGATTAAAGCTTGATATTAAAAAATGGACTCATTATTACAAAAGAAGAGTCTCATAATTCAGGTTTGTCAATTTAGATTTATAATTGGCAGACAAAGTTCAATGCAAATAGATATCGCTTAATAGACAGAATAAAGAAACCAGAAAGGAATGTTTCACAGTAAAATGTTAATGTGGGAATTATTTCTGGTAAAACTGAGAAGAGAAAGAGAAATCTCCTTTTATACAAAAGAAGAAAATCATCAATGTGTGCTTTTAGGAAAAAAAAAAAAGTATATATTTTCCTGTTAGTAACTGAAGAATTGATTTGCACAAATTAAAACAAAAACAATAACAAAAACCCAAAGATGAGCAACCTATCATAGTTTAGCCAAATCTGATATAAAATAATTGTGAAAGGATCTGTCAGAATATTTGTTTACTATTTTCTTCCTGTTGTCACTGATTTTGCTTAAATAGGGAAGTTAGAGGGCCAAGCTATGAAGAAACAGGCAGTGCATAACAAAAGTGGCACTTATGGACATTTACACACTTGATCACTGCTCATATCACCAGTGGAAACCATTTCCTTCCTTTAGATTTCCTCAGGTTAATTATTTTTACTGTAAATCTGTTTCCCTTATAGATTTGTGTGGCTTTGATCTACAGCCTTTGATTACTTTTTTCTCTGAGAGATTAATGGTCTGCAGAATAACTGGGGTTTGGAGTGGAGGGAAGGGGTCTAAATTTTACAGTACTTATGCCCCATAAACTAGTCTCCTGACACATTTTTTTTGGTGACAAACCACACAGAATACCACTTATCCCATGACAGGGCATTTTACCAGGCCTCTGGTCCCATATTTGACTTTCTCACAACTTTTGCAAATATCTTGGCAGTGTTGACAAGCGTACATCCCTGTGCATGCTTACCCAAAATACTTTAAAAAAAAATAAGTGTTGTTACTAGCTGCAATTTTATGAATCCATTGTAAGCTTTCACGCAGAATTTGTACAAAATATTAACTTGCAGATGTTAGAATGAAAAAGCCTCTTCTGGTGGACTTTAATCTCTAAATGCCCCTTAGGCCAAAGTGTAATGAATATCTGAAATACTCAGAAAATAAGTTATATTTACTATGCAAAAAAAGCCAAATGGAGAATCTCCCCACATAACTCTGCCAAAGTTCATGAAACTGAGATATATAAAGAAAATATTATCTCTCTAAAATGATGTTTTCATCCCATCCAAGTTGCAAATAAACAGTTCCAATGGGAAGGTTACTAAAAGGACAGCAATAGCAGTTTGACTGAAGTCTGGCAGAATCTGAAGCACTGCTTTAACCAGTTAAAATGTGAAAAAGAGAATTTGAACCACTTAGAATCAGTATCAGCTCCTGCAAAGAGTGTAACAAAAATACACACTTAGGTAAGGAGGAATGGATGCTCCAAATCACCAGGCTGTGATAAAACAGAGGACGAAGAGAATAGAAGACTGCAAATCTGTGAGGGAACACAATACAGTGATTTTTTGCAGCTTCCAAGAATTCTCTTGCTCATAAACCCAATAACTGGCTTGTCCATTTATATTGATAAGAGTTCTCTGTCTTGGTAAGACAACCACCTGTTTCTATAAGCTTTTTTCTCTTCTCAATATATACTTTCTTATATCCATCTATTTTGAGAAAATGTTAAAGTTATAGACACATGGGATCATTTTCAACTGTGGTAATATAATGTGCTTTTCTTCCACACTTGAAGGCTTCTTCGCTGTATGAGACCACTGAAGAAAGATGGCACCTCTAAAAGACACATTCAAGATCTGATTTTCCTTCCAGAGATGTAGTTCAGGGCATTGATTGCAGGGGAGCTTACAATGGCTCACCCTTAAACATTGGACCCTGTTAAGTTCCCAAAGTCTTTCAGGAAAAACTCATACTGAGGCTTGAGTGTTCATATTTGCTTCTTTTCTTTGTTGTATTTCTGTGCAACAAAAGAGGATGTAGGTCAAGGGTGTTTTGTAGCTAACATAGACTTAATCATGGCAATTAAACTCAGTCACTGTTGTAAATATTCAGCTACTTCTCTTGAAGTTTTATTGCTGGCTTTCTGGTTTCTAACCTGGTTTGCTTAAGTTCAGTGTTGTTAGAATATGTGCCTTATAAGAAAAGCTTACCCTGATAAGTAACACACATTAATCAGAAATTCTAGTTTCATTGACTCTGCGTACAATTTTAATCAATATGTATTTAAGTTTTATACTTTGTGCTGCATCCATGTTCTGTTGAACATTAATTTATGGAAAAGATTTTACAGAAGACAAGCATGAAATTGAAAAGTGTAAAATGAGCTAAGGTTGCTAGTTCATCACTTTAAATAATACCACAGACCTCCAATTATCCAATAGGAGAGAAATAATAAAGGCTGTATATAATGTTGTAATAGATTTCACGCAGATAGAGCAGCACTTTACTTCAAAGAATAAATCATTTCATGTTCTTCATGGCCACCAAAACAAATCTTGTGCTAATTCAGTGAGGTTTATCACAAACCAAAATGGTATGAATGGTATATATTACTTGTTTCATTAAAATCTGATTACATTATAATGTAGAAATCTAATTTCTCTAAGTACCTCATTATTCCTTATTTCATCTGCCAAGTGCAAGTGTGATCTTATTGTGAGAGTGAATTAAGCCAAGGCATATTACCAGATTGATATCCTGAACAAAAGTCGCACTATGGTGAAAGTTTCATTCTTAGGAAGTGTACAGATGGCTGTGTTAAATTATCCTCAACAAGTGTACATTCTTCTAAGAGTCACCTGGTTCCATTACAAATAAAAACTATTTATGTGAAATTACAAACCTGATCTATCTCCTCAGCAACAATTTTGTACTGAAGTAACATAGATGAATCTACGAGATGTTTTTGCCCATTGACATGAAAGCAGATAAGAGTACAGCCTCTCTGCGAGCATTTTAGTGCACTTAAACCTTGCTGTTGAATTAAAAATATGTTTCTTGTTATGAGTAATATTTTTTCTTTGATCAAAAGGCTCTAGTTCTTTTATTAAGATACCCATTCTCACTGAAACATACATATCATACCCACTGCTGGCTGTTAAACTGAAAAAAAAATCCAAGAAAAAGGGAATTGAAATTGCTACACGGCTACAAGACATAATAATTAGTATTTTCCATTATATTACTTATTTTTGCCTCCCCTAAATCTTTTACCTCATTTGGATCATAGGGACTCAGTTTAAGAAGGCAAACATTTTCTCTTCTGTGTGATTAGCTCAGACTGCTGGTGTAATCACTTGCCTCATCACTCTTTTCTCCTTCTGTCTGGAGACTGACCATTTCAAAGAGCTAGTCAGCTATGAAGAAGCAGAGTAACTCACACGCACTGCTGAAGCAAATCTTTTTCTCATATGGTCATTTTATGCAGCCTGGAGATATATTTGAAGGGCAAAACTCTCTGGCTCTTAAACATTTTTAGCTATGCCTTGTATTCTACTACACCTTCAGAAAAATTGCGCTGCAACATAGGTTTCTTGGACCCACAGCCAAAAAACATCTCCTACAAGGAATGCATTTTGCGGGTCACGTACTACAAACGTGATAACAACATATTTAATATTTTGCTTTCAAATCATTGTCTTTGGTTTAAGCTTCCACTGAGACCATGCACTTCTTGCCACAATGGAGGGGCTATAAAAATTTAAGGTAGTGAAACAGTTTGATCTTCTCAAAATGTTAAAATACTTGAATTCTTAATGAAGAACAAATCTCTAGTGAAATATGGACACTGGAAAGGGAGAGGGGAAAAGTAGGGACATGAAGATCTTTATCTGCCATGCACGGATACTGCTTCTGGATGTGGCTTAAGTAGAAATTACTCCAGGTGATTTCCTGTCTCAATTTTGTGGTGCAATATAGTGTGATAAGAGGCAGGGGGCATGTATAATCAAAGCTTTGCTTGTAACAAACTTAAAAGCAGAGACAGAAGAGCCCTTGGTTTAAAATTCCTTACTATTCTGGTATGTCTTATCAAACTCATTAAATGGAAATCCTCAGCTCTTAATAGAAACTGTAAAACGCTTCAGTCAATAATAGCAAAAACTCAGTCCAATAAAATACCTTTTAATTCTGTGACTTTGTTATGACTGCCTTTGCTCTTTATCTGGATTAAAATTTCTTCAAGTCCTGGAGTATGAGAGTCCTGGAGCTTTCTGACTCAGTCAGCAATTATATTCAGCATATACGACAATTCATTTTCATGTGTTCACACATATTTAAACTTAGATTAAAAACAAATATATGGAAAAAATAGAAATTTACTTAAAATACACGTAATACTTATATATGGTGCCTATCTTGCCTGCAGATTTCATCATCCTTCTGTCAACCATGTGTCAAGATCTTCTTCCACTGTACAAATAATTTTCTGTCAGTGCTCTTGCCATTGTGTCAGTTTCTGTGAACCATTTCTGTGTGAAGCATTTCTTTAGTTTCTGTCTCACTGTCCTTCTCCTCTTGTGTAAATGTTCTGTTGAGAACCATGAAAGGGAGAAAAGTTTGATGTGGCTGGAATGCAAAATCTGGATAAATAATAACACCATCATTACCTTCCCCACTCACTCTTAACTATTATTATCTTAAATCTCTGTGATCACAAAACATTTCACTTTATATTAATTATTAGCTTTACAACCTTCAGTGGAAAGCAGAAAAATGTAGACTGTATAACAGCAACTGCCACCACCTATTGCCTAAATAGGATGAATTTAGAAGTACTTTTGACTTAGAGGGTAAAAAAATCACAGTTTGCACAGAATAGTGAACTCATCATCCAGTGACCCAGACTCCCAAATAGGCTACAAGGAGAGCAGCAAAAAATGCAAGCTATGGTGCAATAGGGAATTTTGATGGGCATCAGTGTCTTTGAAGTAACAGCCCATTAAGATGCTGGTACTTTTTGATTATTCCTCCTTCAGCAAGAACTGCCTGAAATAAATGTTTGTTTATGTATCTGTGGTATCTAATAGATTTGGATGGAAACACTTATCTAAATACATGAATATCCTCATTCCTGTTGACTACCTAGTGGTGCTAGAAAGCCTAAAGTAAGAGCCAGGGCAGTGTGTTGCAGCAAGACGTTCAGAAGGGTTGCTGCTCCCATGACAGGGACCAGGACTATTCTGCACCCACCAAATGGCTGTTGAAAGGTTTTGTTTGCTCTCTGGTGATTTTACCTTGTGTAAACATCAGAGACAAGGTGAAGGTTGCAACTACTGCCTCCCCAATGGGGACAGTTATTGTCCACTTTTTCAGTAAATTATTGTCTAAAATAACCTCATTTCACAGAGGGAAGAAGCTCCAAACTTTCTATTCTTAAAAAAATCCAACAAAACCCCAAGTGGTGGATTTAGGATTTAAGAGAAGAAAAAAATCAAAACTGTGTAAGTGTTTTGGCTGGTTTTTTTGCTTTTTTTTTTTNGGGATTTAAGAGAAAAAAATCAAAACTGCGTGTTTTGGCTGGATTTTTTGCTTGGTTTTTTTTTTTGTGGCAAGCTACAAAAAGTCTCTATTTCACTTTATTTAGCCTTTTTTATGATGGGATAAAATAACTTCAAGATAAAACTAGAAAAAGAAATACTGCATCAATCTGTGTATCGCTCCCTGCTAAAAGAAAATTAACTTGATGCTACTCTACCTGATCTCCAGGTGCTGTAAAATCTCCCTGTAAAGCCAGTATTTAAGATTTATATTTACTCACTCAGGCATGATTTTTTTAAAACAAAAATTTTAGGAAGACAGGCTCTTCCACACAGGCTCCATGCTGTCATTTGCAAGACCTGAGTGGCACGTCCAAAGCGGGGGCAATTTGTTCTGTTGAACCATTACTTCTTCACCAGTAGATGCTGTGCTCTCATGGAGTTTGTTTAAATATTTATCCCCTGACCTACGCTTTGCTCTAGGCCATTAACTACACTGTAACTCCTGCTGTAGTCTTTCCATCTTTCCTAGGAGAATGTCCTTGTTTAAGCTGATGGATTGCATATTTTACTTTATTGGAAGTAATGCTTTCTTATCAATGTCAAGAAAGTAATTTCTTCAATTATTTCTTTATCAGTGTCATTCTTTTCTTCTATAACCATCACTAAGTACAATAAAAATTCCTTATATTTGTTATTATTAATCCAAGCATGGTAAACTTGATTGCCTCTCCAATTTAATGAAAATTATATTGAGTTCTATTTGACTGACATTTTTTTTCACTTTTCTGTGAAACGTTGTTTTGGATAATTTGCTTGGCATTAATTTCAATCTTTTCTCTATTAATTTGTTTTACATGAGATTTATATTGTAAAGAAGTGTGTAATGGTTTGTGTAGTATCCAACAATTTAAACTAGATTATTTAAATTATATATATCACAATTTATTCTCTCCTCCAACAAGGGGTGTTCTTTTTATAATTGTCTAAAATTCTAAGTATTTTTCTTCATTAAAAATAACTACACCCTTTGAGAATAAAAAGACTTCTTTAGTTATGTCTTCAGAATCACATACAGACTCAATTTTAAATCAATCTGGTTTTACATAAGAAATGGTAATTTTCTGTGGATTCAATGTAAGAGTAGTAAGAGATGAATTTTTCTAACAAAGCATTACCTTTTCTAGGGTTTGAATATGCCAAACACAGCTGTTCTTTTCCCAGGTAGACATGTGGGTTTTCTTTCATTCCTTTCTGACAACACTCCTATGTTTTCTTCATTGTAGAAAAGACAAAGTTCCTTCACTTTGTGTTTCCTGCATAACAATCCAGTTCATTTCCAATGCTCACTCAGTTTACTGGAAATAACTTTTCCTTGTTTGCCTGGTGGCCTGGCAAACATTATTTCACTACTGGAGAGCAAGCCAGTCAAAGATTTCAAATAGCATTTCCTCTTTTTATATAATCAGATGACCATCTATGAAGGGTTCATATTTACAGAGAGCGCTAATTCGGTACGAAATGCCATCCTCAAGAGCACAGGATGGCCATAATCAAAGATCTCTCTAGCCCAGTCATCTGTCTCCAGCAGTGGTCAATGGCAGAGGCTGGCAGGCAACTCCATAGCTGATGTGTTCCTTCCCTGGTGTGTTCCCCTAGACTGCAGAATATACTGACCCCAGTCCTTCACAAGCCAGAAATGTTATCTCCACAGCCAATGATACCAGAAAGATTTTCATTCCTTCACCTTATCTCTTTGCCTTTTCATCTTCTGCAAAGCTTCCAGTGACTGAGTTCCCCAGTTTAATTCACTGCAGGATAAAGGTGCCTGAGGGGTTGCTTTGCAAAGAGCCATATAGAGCAACTGAGGAGTCATTGCACGGCCCTGGCTGGTTTCTTTTTATTTTGCTTATTTTTCTTTTTCCGTTGCTTATACTAAGTGTGATTAAAGAAATAAAAAGAATAATTTTCAAGCACCCTTATTTTCAAACGCTGAGTCTTTTTCAAAAGTGAAAGTTGCACTAGTGCCACCTTACCTTTCAGCTGTAGTGCTACTTGACTTGTCTTCTAATCTTGGCTGAGGTAAGGGTGGAACATAGATGCCATATCCTTTAAGTCTGGAACTGCATTTTTTGTTTCCCTCAATTTCTGTGGGAAATATAGTTCTGTTATTCTTTGCTTAGCTCTTTTGGAGCTTTCTAGGAATAATAAAGAGTAAGTTTTGAAAATTCTTGAAATATCTTTGAAAATATTTGACCAGCTTCATTAGTACCGGATTGGTTTTTTTATTGTCTAAGTCATCACAGAACTTTTAGGATGATGACAAGATGATGATTAGATGAGCTGCTAACTCCTTCTTCCCAAATTTCTGTAGCCTTTTCATGTATGGAGGGCTTTTCATAGGAAAAGAGTCAGAACTTTAAAGTTGTATTTTTAAATATTTTCCTGCTTGTTTTCTGACAGTGCCTTCAGAATCTCATTGGTAGAGTGTATGGGAATTAACATCGTTGAACATTTTCATGGTAATCTGTTTGAAATTGAAAGGAACATTTAAGCTGTTGTCAAAACCAGCCTGGTCTTCTATTACAAACAGTATTCATTGTATAGCTTCTCCTTTCTCTGTTTACTTAATAGCTCTCAAGAAACACTCTGTTTTAAAGATGGCTTCATTATAAATAACTGCTGAACCAAGAGTTTCAAAAAGGTATTTTTGACAGTAATTTGTTTCTTCTCCTTTCTCAGAGCTCCTGCCATGTGAGTAGTTTCCAGTCATGTGATATGCTTAACTCCATGAGTGGATGGCTGAATTTTTAAACTAGCTTTTAATGATAATTAATTTCTGATGTGAAATTCTGATCAAATAATAACAAACTATTAAAGTGAAAAAAAATTCTGGAATCTGCAAACAGATGCTGGCAGACAGTGACTATCTGATTTGTGTTCCCCCAAATTTCTAATCAGTCTCGTGTCTTTTATTCCCATTTTTATTTAACCTAATTATGCATGTCTCAATATAAAAACTCAAGAATCTACCTTAAATATATGTCACACATATTACATCTTTTTTTCCCTTCAAAGGAATGTTATTTATCTTTTCTGATTCTTGTTTTTTTATCCTGCTGGCATTCTTTTGACAACTTCTCCCAACACCTGCGGAACTTTGCAGTAAGACATCTAGTTTTTGTTGCGGGTTTCCTCTGTGACTTTTTTGGAACATCAAGTGCCCCCAGATCTTTTCTCTTCTACTTTATTCTATCCATTCTTGTCTTTGCCAGCTCATAAGGGAAGTTCCCTGAGACCAGTAGGTTTCTCTGTGTAATAAAGGCATTGACATGGATCTTGATGGAGTGAAACGTCTCCCATGATTTTCCCATCTCCCGTCAGTGCTTAATGGAGGATAAATCTTGTAGCGCAGATTACAGGAACTGCTCACTGAAGAAAAATTGCAGTTTTGTTGACACTGAGGATTGTACCTCAGACAAGCCCAGTATGCAAGACATACTCTAGCTGAATTTTTCCTGAAAATACATATGTTCACAGCATATAAGACTGTCATTTGAAAATGTAGGGTTTTCAACGGAAGTGGCTAGTGATCGAGACTTGGAACTCACTGTAGGCATTGTACCGATTTCACTGACTTAAGAAGGAGTCTTCAGCCTAGATAATCTCAGGAAGGATGAATGAAGACCTTTTCAAGACTGTTTTTGAAAGCTTTGAAGAAACAAAATACTAAAAACATGTGAGGGAGTTGGGAGTTCCTGAAAAATGTTGTACATTTTTCCAGAAAGAGCTTGTTCGCAACTTAAAATTTTCCATCACTTGCACATATTTTAATTACTGAAATTTAGTTATGCAGTGAGAAACAATGAAGAAGGAACAACAAAAAGTAATGATCGTATTTTCCAAAGAAACATAAATAGCAGCATTATTGGGTTTGCATTTAGTTCTAGTTTTCTTGAAGTCCTAGCAGTAAATAATTTAATCCTATAAAGCTATCATTAGAGTAACTGAAACTATCAATCACTGCTTTTACAATAGACATCTAAGCAAGCTGGTTTTACTGCCTCAGTATTTTGAATTAACTGAATAAAAGTTAAAAGCATTTCCCCTAGAGATTTGCAATAGGATTGGGTTTGGCCTTTTATAAACAAAATCAGATATTGTCATTAAAAAAATGTACTTCAGCAGCTTTATAGAAATTACCACACACACAAATCTCACAGGATTTCTCTTAAAATGTGAACTTGTGGCCTTCCTACCAAAGAACAAATAAGACAAAGGGAATCAGGCCAGTGTGGTTGCCTTTTCCCAGGCACCACAAAAAAAGCCTTTGGCAAGGGAGAAAAGAAAATAAATGAGAGAATAGCAAAAAAAAAGGTGCATGTTGCCTTATTACCCATACAACAGCTTGTCACCTTTTCCTCGGTGAAACAAGTTGTATTAAGTTATACATATTTTTAACAGCAATTAAAAACTGCAAAAGTAGAAATCCCAGGATTCAACTGTAAGAAAAAATAATTTTGTTCATTACACATTCAGAGCAGTGTACAAACAGGAGCTAATTAATCCCTACAACTCTGGAGAGGTAAGCGGGAGCCGTTATGACATTTTATTCTCAGTATAAAGAGGGAAAAACTGAGGTAGGAAAGAAACTCATCATAAAAGCAATGATGACAGATTCCTACCTTGGGCAACCAGACCTCCATTCTCTATGCCCTTTTGCCAAAATGTACTTACTCCACCAGCATGATGTAGGTCTGTTTGTGTAGGACAGTAAGATGAGAATCCAGGGGCTTTGAACCAGGCTTACTTGCCATAGCCAG
Source organism: Promerops cafer (assembly GCA_013398275.1). NCBI lineage: Eukaryota > Metazoa > Chordata > Aves > Passeriformes > Nectariniidae > Promerops > Promerops cafer. The sequence goes on from VZSE01012872.1 coordinate 668,385, forward strand.
AATGCAGGCATCTGTCCATAGACAACCTGAAGTCTGCTGGAGCCCAAAGTAGTTCTGTGACACTGGCTTTAGCAGAATCCTGAGCCCATCACAGGTTGCAAAAAAGAGCTGCAGTTCTTTAGGATACCCACAAAGTTAAGGATAATAGTATGCCATTTTCCTCCTCTGAGTATTTTTACTTTCCTGTAAGAGCATAGGAGCAGTGGCTCATGTTGATAACAAGCATATTGCAGTTGGAAGAGACATTTCTCAGGAAAAAAGGCAGAGGATAAAATCCCCAGGAATAGAAGGTATCCACATTAAAGAGTTTATTCTAGTCTGGGCAGATCCCTGAAAGATCTCCTTTGCTTCTTTTATTTGTTGTGAAAACATATCATAACAGAATTTCTTTGTGCACAATCACACTACATATAAAGCATTCTTGAGTTATGATTGTATAATCTTGTCAAGACTATAATCAAGATTTAAAATATAATCAAACTTCTTCAAGAGGCTCCTGCTCAATGCATCCACTATTCTGAGTTCAGAGTCAAAACTTAAGTTTTAGTCGCTCATGCCTAAAGTTAAGTTAATTTACAGTTTAGGCAAGGAAATTAGTTATAATATTGACTTGATTGGTATTTTGGAAATCCCTAAAGCTCTTTAGTATTAACCATTTTTTACTTATAGAGAAGAAACTTCCCCAGGATATCAATATTATTTGATTTCTTAATAACATTGGGAAAAAAATAGGCTTTGTGTCTGGAAATGTACTCTCCTATGAAAAGTTAAATCTGAAAGCCTCCTCATGGGGATACACTTTGGCAGCATACCTGTGTCCTTTGACTCTAGTATAGCCTAGCTAGGAAAGCTGGCAGGATAGCATCCTTATTCTGTATTTCCTAAGGCCTTTTCTTTTTGTAGAAAGTGTTGAATTATTTACACTATGCTAATAAAGTTCATTTGAGTCATCTGAGCAGTCTCCTGAGTTTATTAATAAATTATTTAAAAAAGGAGTTAATTTGGTCAAGCTGGCTCTACAGCAAACTGGCCAGCAATATAGTGATAATCAGATAAAAAACAAAGATTAATTACAGGACAGGAAACACAGGCAGAATTGTCCTGGGTAATGAAAAAGCCAGTATTTCATGCTGAAAAAGTCTGGGGAAATTCAGACAGCAAACCTCAAGTAACATGAGGTGGTAAAAGTGTGCACCGCAGAAAAAAGTGGTTCTGTGCATGGAGCCAGGACACAGCCAAGATAGTGGCATCACTGACATTTTCTGGTACAAAGTTCCACCAACATCCATGCCAGAGTGGGCATCTAGGGGGCACTGATCTGAAACAGAAATAGATGCAGCTTATTTTAAATGGACATTCTGCAAATACATCTGTTTTATTCTTTTCCCTGTGTGAAGTAGGTACTTTTTTCCCATTTATTTCAGTATTGAGAAAATAGCACCCATCTTTCCTTTGTTCAGCCCTCCTTCATGGATGCTTTCAACTACTGCATATTTCTAATCATGATTAAGAGACACAGCTGTTTCTCTCTTCACATGATCCAAGGTTTTCATCATTCAATACATACAGATCTTGATCATTTACCAGTCAAAGTAATTTTTTTCCCTAAATATTCATTCAGTTATTATGCCCAAGGATATTTCTAGACACAGCTAAGGAGTTACCTGTCCACAAGACTGAATCTCTTGGCAGTTTGTGCTAGTATACAAGGAAAACAGTGGAGCTCATTGGTGAAGAATGCACTTCTAGCTATGTAAAGGCCAGTTGAATCAATGCAGGAATGCATTGCATACTCCACCCTCTATTTAACCGACAACAGCTTGAGTTGGATAACCTCTCCTAAGTTTGGTGTGAATAGTGAGAGTGTGCACAGAAAAGAGAGGAAACTTTTTTTTTTGATGCTGCAATTTTTGGTGGGAAGTGAAAGAATATAGGGTGAAATCTGAGAAGCAATTGTTGCATTCTCTGGGAAGGAATTTCATTGTTTTTCTGTTCCTTGCTTTAGCAAGTTGACCCTTGCAGCTGACAGTCTCATCATGCCTGCAGAATTTTACTGCAGAGGGATGTTATGATCTTCTGACAAGAAATGAGTTCTTAGAAAACTTGGTCAAGTGCCAAAAGATCATTGTCTTGGAGAAAATGCGGTGCTCCCTGGGGAAGCAGTAAAAGAAGCCTTGGATAGACAGCACTGACTTGCTTTTGAGTAAGAAAGCCGCCAGTCACTCTGCTGAGTTTTCATTTTTACCAAACAGGATTACAAAGAATATCCTCAGCGTGAAGAAAAATTCTCGTAAAAAGTGAGCATGTGTTTTTGTTAACTATTAAGAAAACACTGATATATTGGAAAATCATGCATCCATCTCACAGAATCTTCAAAATTCTTTCTGATTCACATCATTTTACTTGGGCCTAAGAGGAGATGTTAGTTGTTTAAGCAAACAGAAAAAAACCTGAATTGCTACTAAGGTTGTCCACCAAAAATTTCTGAGCAGGACTAGGACACGTTTTAGCAAATAATTTTCTTCACTTATCTATAGTATTGGTAAGAAGAAAGACAAGGCATTCCTAATTCTCAAGCAGATGAAGGGACCTGATATAATATGATGAGAGGTATCTTTTTGTGATGGCTATGATACATTAGCCCAATTGTTGATTCTGGAGTAACTGTGATATCATTTGAAAACAGTGTGTTTGGTTGCATAATTTCTTTGATATATCCAAGGTAATGAATTCCTTTAAACATTCTTTGTGTTGCTTCAAAGTGCTTTGAAGCACTGATGCAAAAACATTAATAAATTCATTCTGTTATTACTTCAACATTTATATTGAAGATCTGGGGTCTAAATATTAAGGTTTAGGAAACAGGGTGGATTCACAACAACTTGTGATAATTTAGATTTTTCTTACAGCACACTTTCTACATTAAAATAATTGCCAAATTATGTCCATCATGTTGGAGTTAATATTAAATTTAATGCACAGAGTATCATCAGCTGTTTGTTTTAATACTTGATATGTTATTAATATTTTGTCTGACAACCTGTCTTTCTCTTTTCACCCTTTGGTGTGGACTATTGCCAACATTCACTGCTATGTACATATCAGTGTTTATGGTCTTGAATTGAGATCTGTATATGTAGCTACTTACAATGAGGTATAAAGATCCTTTTTGAAACTGCAGGAGGAAAATTCTGTAAATGGGCTGAAAATGGTCAGAACAATTAGAAGCCAGCAAGGACAGCAAAATCACAGTCAGTTCTCAAGCACAGCAGTGGTCCCAATCACTTAACTGTGGGAAATAACTTGATATACAAAAATTAGTGTGTAGGGAATCACCATACACATATACTGAGTGCTCCAGTTCACAAATTCCCAGTATATCATTGAATTAGGTTTGCATGGCCAGGTTTGGGTAGCTGGGGGCCTACAGGGGTGGATTCCATGAGAAGCTGCCAGAAGTTTCCTCCATGTCTAGCAGAGCCAATGCCAGACAGCTGCAGGTTGGACCCACCACTGGCCATGGTCAAGCCAAACACCAATGGTAGCAATACCTCTGTGATAAAATATTTAAGAAGGGGAAAAGAGAAAGAAGAGAAGAGAAGAGAAGAGAAGAGAAGAGAAGAGAAGAGAAGAGAAGAGAAGAGAAGAGAAGAGAAGAGAAGAGAAGAGAAGAGAAGAGAAGAGAAGATGCAATAGGGACAACTCTGAAGACACCAAGGTCAGTGAAGAAGGAGGGGACGAGGTGCTCCAGGCACCAGAGCAGAGATTTCACTTCTGAGATTCCCATGGTGCAGACCATGGTAAGACAGGTGTGCCCCTGCAGCCTGTGGTGCAGACTGTGAGGCAGCTGTGCCCCTGCAGACCAGGGAGGTCCATGGTAGAGCAGAGATCCACCTGCAGTCCATGGAGAACCCTGCACTGGAGCAGGTGGATGTCCGAAGGAGGCTGTGACCCCACTGGAAGACACTTCTGGAAAGACCTGTGGATCCATGAAGAGAGGAGCCCACACTGGAGCAGGTTTGCTGGCAGCACTTGTGACCCTGTGGAACTCCACCCAGGCTGGAGTGTTTTGTGCCTGAAGGATGCCTGTAGAAGGGACCCACACTGGAGCTGTTTACAAGAACTGCAGCCCATGGGAAAGACCATGCTAGAGAAGTTTGTGGAGGTCTGTCCCCTCTGGGAGGGACCCCACACTGGAGAAGAGAAAGAACTCTTCTGCCTGAGTAGGGAGCAGCAGCAGAAACATGTGATAAACTGATGGACACCCCACCCCCACTGGATGGGACATAATAGAAAATTGTGAATAAATTTAAGCTTGGGAAGAATGGAGGTGTGGGCAGAAGCTCTTTTTACTTCTTATTAGCCTACTCTGATTTGATTGGTAATAAATTCAATCAATTTTCCCCAGTTGAGTCTGTTTTGCTGATGATGGTAATTGGTGAGGGATCTTTCCCTGTCCTTATCTCGACTGATGATCTTTTAATTATATTCTCTCGCCCCTGTCCAGTTGAGGAGGGAAATGATAGAGCAGCTTTAGTGGGCACCTGGCATTTAGCCAAGGTTAAACCACAAAAATTATTTATAATGTCTTGGGAACATCAAACACTATCTCTCCAATAGCTTGGTTACATTATGGGATCAGAGGCCTAAAGACTGGCTGCAGCCCTAGGGTTAAAGGTCTTTGAGCCTTTGCATTTTGCTCAACACCTCTCAGCATTAACCTACACTGAGAAGTCCCCTGAACTTGTTCGTCCCCAGTTTGACCACCTTTGTAATTCAGACACATGAAAGAAGCCTCTACCATGATTCCAGAACAAAGCATGAATGTACATTTTCAATGTTGTTTAGCCCTGTCACTCCAGTTCACCTGTTACACAGTCTAGTATTAATATAAACCTTTACTACATCCTTTGAACATTTAACAAGTTATGAAATATATACACTAAACACTGAGAATTTCAAAGGCTTCTGGATATTCTAAATCATGTGGTATAGAAAATACAGGTCTCTTCCTCAGTAAATAGGCTAAGAGTATGTATGCCAACTATTTAATTAATCGACATCTATTCATGTAAAATGCTTCTCCTTTCTATCCAGCTGCCTTCTAAGCTAGCAGACACGTGCCTAGAACCACTCCTCTTAAGGGTTATTACACTATTAGTAGTACTTCAGATTAAAAATGCATTCCATCCTCAGGTCTTCTCATTATAATTGTTACACAATCCACGTTATCATTAGGAGCACAGTATGAGAAGTAGTTTCACAGTAGCATTTGTCTGTGGGATTCATTGACTGAAATATGCTTATAATGTATATTTATTTGCTCAAAGCAATTTGCTAAGGGTTTTGAACATTACTTAAAATTTCTGAAAGCAAAAGCACAAAGCTTTTCTTTTGATTTGACTTTTTCTTTGTGAAAACAGGTACATGTTTCCTTTCCTTTACTTGTACATCTGAACTGGGGGAAACTGGCATGTTGATGAGAGAGTATTCAAAGTCCTCTACCTTCCCTCTAGCACAGTCAACATCCCATCTGTTCCCCAGACTGACGTGCTTAAGCTTTATCATGGTGGACAGTTGCCTCCTGGCTGGCACACCACTCCTCTGGCACTCACAGAATGAGGTCATAAAAACTAGGTACTGCTGCTGCATAGGGGGAAGCTGTATTAACTTTTATCTACTCACTATGAAATAAGAGAGAACAGCAACATGCCCTCAGCAGCAGCGTGAACAGAAGCACATCCTGAGAAACAGGAAGCAATTTTTTTCTCAGAAAGCAATCTTTTAGAAAGTTTCCCAAACTGAGCCATACGTGTGCCAACTACAGAACCTGGTAAAATAATGAAATACAAAGCAACTTACTAAAATAAAAAAATCGGTAAGCCTTTTTTTCCACTCATCTCAAAGGATTTTTCTTTTATTTGGCTTACTTTTCTACTGTTATTTCAATTGAAAATTAGGAAGCACTTTGATTCCAGATGTATTGGAAAGTGTAGTCATTTATCAGGAGGTGTTTACAGGAAAGTCAAAGATATTAAGAAAATTAAATGAGATGAAATGCAGGTCAGAAAACAGATCTTAGACAAATTAAGGCACAGCAGTGAATGAGTTTCCCAAGGTCATATAGTGCATCAGCTGCAGAACAGGGACTAGCACCCTGGTCTCCTGATACACAGCCTAATCATACATTTCTCAATAACAAAATTTGCAAATAAGATACCACACACATAAAAATTCTGTTTATGTTTATTATTTCCTTAGTGAGCAGGAGCAAATATAGGATCAATTATTTAAGAGCTTGTTTAATAAGGAGAGTATGTTTCAGTAATTACTGAGGCCAACCAGTGGGTTGAAGGTCTTATAAACTGTACAGTGTTTTCTCATTGTACTACAGAATATGTTTTTGATTAGCCCTCTTGTGGTTTCTGTGCTGTGCCTCTCTGATAATGAGTAGGGTGAATGCACATGGTACTGATTGACACGTGGTTCTTACATGTTTAAAGCTCAATTATTTTCATTCCTGCTAGAAGAATTTTACTTTTCATGTTTATGTGAATCTTATGGCATGTTGATTTAGATTATTTGCTATTTAAGTGCTGTATTTAAGCAAAGGATGTTTATATTTTTGTGACAATAAAAACATGTAAGACATATCCATGATCAAGTGATTTTTTTGGTTTTTTCCAATTTATAAGTATTACATGCCCATTGAGTTGTGATATTCTTAAAAAAAAAATCTGTAGAAAGAAGAATCTCTGAAGTTATCCAAGCTCTCTGAGTTTGCTTTATACAGGAAAAGGCAGTGGAAAATCCTTTGGTTCCCACTACAGTAAAACAAGTAGTCATTTTGAATGTAGGTAGGTAGCAGCAGAGTTCCAGGAGACCTCAGTAAAACATGACGGTCAGACATCAACTCTCTTATTCCAGATAGAACTGACTCACAGGTGGGGAGTTTACAACCATGTGAAGGTTGAAGTCCATTAGTCACTTCAAATTTGGGTCAGCTTGTTCTTTGTCAAGGGATCTGAAATAAAGTCTTGGTAGGTTTATAGCCATGCTATTAAATTACATCACTTTTTGCTGAGTTTCAGTCTGCCATATCATAAGACACTACATCACGTAAGAAATGTCACCAAGAGAAATGACAGAAGGGCAATAAATGGATACAGTTCACATAATCTGAGTCTATTTCCTCTTTAAAATAAAAGTCAGCAAAGTGCAGGACATTTCCTTGTCATTAATGGTCAGAAGGATGTGTTGATGTGGTGGGGCATAGCAAAAGCCCGTTAGGTTACACTGGTCACTCAGTCTGCAGGACTTTGGTCTGTGGTCCTTTGTAAAGGTATACATATAAACATTCATGACTGCAAAGGGACACAGCTTACAAGGTATGGCCAGTGCCATCTCATTTTTCCTTAGTTTTCCAAATTATACTGGAAGTTGCTGAGGTGGTTTTCTTAATTTCTTGTTTGCTGCTCCTGTCCTCATCTTGTACTGCAAGACTTGTGCATAACCTGGAATGGCCAAACATCTCCACAGGTCTCTAGGAATTGAGATGTCTTAGTGCTTTTCTTCACATTGTCTTTCCTTCTGACAGCCTCTGCCAAAAGCAAATTTAGAAAATGCTAACATGCTGTGTATAGCAACCTGCAAATTTTTCACATGCAATATATTAGAGAGTGTCAGAGTTTTAACAAACTGGATGCTTTTTTCATTCCCCTCTTCTTACAGAAACAGTATTTCTGTTACCAGCAGCAGTGCAAATTCCACTAGCAGTCACTGCATGTGTGTTGAGGTGCAGAAGAGTTTTAGGAGGGTCTGATCTTTGCAACTTCTTTTTATATTTCTTCCACAAATTAATATTCTGCAACTGCATAGGAAAAAGGAAAGGGGAAAGTGCAGGGGAAGGGAAAGAGGAAGGGGTAGAGGAAAGAAGAAAGGAGACAAAATTTGCTGTTATCTCAGATAACTAACATGCTTATCTATCAATGGTAAAACTCTGCTGAAGATATATTCTGCTTCTTTGCCATCAGACAGCTGCGTACTAATATCCTGACCTGTTCTTGCTGTGGTTTTTTTCTCTATACAAGCAAAGCAGTTTGTCTTCTCTATTAGTGGTTCTATTCAGGATAGCTGCTGATGAAATTTAGTTATTCAAATATTACAAGAATGTCAACCCAATTTTTTCTTTGATCAGCTGTTCCAGTCTTCACATTAAACATTTGAGGAAAGTTTGTCTTGCCTAACTATATGCCTATTATTAAAGTATCCATGTCTAGCCCGGCTACCCTAAGTTCCCTTTACTGACAATGAAGAGAAAAAGAGCATTTTTAAACTGTGATTTATTTTGTCTTGGGTCAAAACCTGCTTGCTGTTTTCTGTCTTGCCTTTGAAATGTCTATTTCTTCCTAGAGATTCTAAGACATTACAGTGACAATTTCAGATTTTTGGATGACTCTTCCGTAATTCAGACCAGTCTGGCATCTAATGGCAGATGACTCTTCTGGCCTGCAGACAAATGTGTTCATGGCCTCAGGTAAAGTCTTACATTCTGTCCAGTACGTGAACATATCAAGTATTTCTGAATAAATTAAGGAACTCAAAATTCAAAGGTTTTTAAATGATCCTTGTTGGGCAGTGTCTTCCAAACCTTCGGGAAAGACAAGACTCTGGAACATCTGGATTTTATCAGCTACATCCTCTGTTTTCCATAAGTGTCAGATGTCCTTGACTCCACACACCATAGCAGGCAAAACTATGTTGTATTTCATTCTCAGTTTCTCCAGGGAGACTCTAGTCTCCCTGGAGACTGGCCCTTCCTTCTGGCTGTGCTGGCTACCTTCCAACAAAAGCAGAGAAAATTGACTCAGTCGCATATTCACCTGGCCCTGGAATTCAAAAACATACTCATTAAGCATCTTAATTAAGCTCCTTTTCTAAGGCTAAACTCTTCTCAAAGCATAACTAATAAAGAAAGGCTAAAATTTTAACTTGGACACTTAAATTTATGTTGGAATCAAATGATGTTAGAAAATACAGTAGTTTGCTTAATTTTGTTTGCACAGAATAACAGAATTGCTAGGGTTGGAAGGGACCTCTGGAGACCATCTAGTCTCTTTATTGAAGAGATTTGCAGAATATTTCCTCCATATATGCTAACAGATTTCCGGTGCACCAGTGAAGACATTTAAAGCCAAGGATTTGGCATAAATAGAGTAGATTAGGGGGCCTGAGGAGCCTCAGAAAAGGAGGATACAGCTATGGAGGACTGGAGGCCCAGTGGTGACCTGAATTGGTCTTAAACCCTCCACAGAGTTTAGGATCTGGCCCTGCTCCCACTGGCTGCATGGGTTCCATGGTTTCCACCCCATGACTCACACCATCTGAGGCTCCAGCCCCTGGGTCATCTGAGAGCAGCCCGAGTGCTGGCTGGGACCCCAGCCTCTGGCTCAGCCATCTGCATGGTGCTGGGCATCCCTGGTTGTGTCCCCCTTCCCCCCAAAGGAGAGCTTTTAGTCTTTGACACCGTCTGTATCAGACAGTTGCCAAGAGGCACCCTCTCGAAGGCCTTGTTGATCACACAGTTCCAGATCAGCTCGCTCCCTTCTGTACCTCAGGCCAGTTAGCAGCTGTCACCAGGGTTTCCTCACCCTCTCACCTCCTGCCTCAAAAGCATCCCAGAAGTGTGAAGTTAGATGCAGTTGCCCAACAAGTTTCACCTACTGCTTCCTTGTTTTTTTGAGCTCATTCTGGATTAATCCAGTCAAAGCTGGGCAGCTTTAGTCAAGGTCTTTCTCACCGGAGAGAGGTTTTTAGCTAGGCTACTCCGTGATGTCTTGTGATCCTGAATGTCATCCAGTAATAAACAGCCCCTTGCCGGAAAAAAATTAAAGATCCATTCCCTCCTCTCCATTCCTGGACAACAGGAAGAAATTTTCCACATCAAAAGCATAATTCTGCAGTCTGCAATACTCAAGGGGATACAGTGAACATGAATTATTACATTATTTGCTGACAAAATAAGATGTAACTCTTATATAGGTGTTGATAGAGAGGTAATGGTTTATATCAAAATTCTTCTCCAATCTCAATTTTCAGATGAGACATTTTTCCTCTTAGAAGATTGCCTACATCCTTAAACTCCTTTAATTTCCTTACAAGTGTTTTTGACACTTACAAACATTGCAAGCACTTAGTATGTTGCTAAGTAGTGTACATTTGCTAGAGGCTACATTACAACTTCAGTACTTTTTTACTATTATTAGGCATAAATCCAAACCTCCAAAGTCTAGTACATCTGACCTTTAAAGAAGTTCAAATCTGATCTACCTTGAAACAAGGCTGCTTTAGGCTGTCTCTGTTGGCATGGTCAGGTGCTGCAAATGATCGAGTTAATGTGTTATAAGAAATTCTCCACATAGCTGAAACAGTGATATATAAAAAAATCAAAATCAACTAAGGTAGAATAAAACAGACTGTGATGATACCCATGCAAAAGCGGAGTAGCATGTTTCCTAAGCTCTGATCTTCATTAAGGCAACTTGCCTGGACTAGAGCCACACCAGAGTGCAATGACAAAAAGGGCTAAATATTGCATTTGTAACAGCCTATAAAGATCCACAGAAAATATCAGCTGGAATTTGTAAAAGCTCTGCTGTGCTGATCTAAATTACTCTGAAGGATTTCTGAGGATTACTCGGGTTAAAGAATCTGGGACTGATTAGTCTTCTTGACCCTGCACTGACATAGGCCATGGACAGAAGAAGACTAGCAAGAGCCTTAAGCAGCCTGCATAGTCTAGCAGTCATCTTTTCCTTTCTGTCCCTGCTGGAGAAGCTTGGATGAAACACCATCAAAGTAATTGCTCTCTGTGTTCCTTCCTAAAGCCTTGATCCAGTCCTGTGCAACCAGTCATTTAGGTAAATCTAACTACCTGAGGTTTTGCAGAGTTCAAGAACAATTTCTTTTAAATGTCTTGAACAGCTGCTTTTTTTTTTTTTTTTTGACATTGGGTTTGGTTTTTTTTTGTTTTTTTTTAAATCAAACTGAGGCAAAGCTTTCAGAAAACCTCTATTCAACACAGGAAAGGAGTGGAATTATGCAGAAAACTGGATTTTAGGCTTATCTGCCACTGTGTAGGTTGCCTCACTTGAAGAAATCTGCTTTCCAGTGTTTTCCTGTTTTCACTGACATTACCCTTTTTTATACACAAGCACTAGGCTGTAGCAGCTTCCCTAGCTTACTGCTTCCTGTTTCATTTTCCTTTCCCTTTGATCACTGGTGCTAGCTACCTAATAACAATTTTAGAACAATCAATCAGCAGTCTGTGCAAGCAAATAACTTACTGAACACTTGAACCCTGTAATTGTGTTCTGACCTTGGGTGTACTAAAGGTTAGAGTGATAGATTCTTTGCAGCAGTGCCATGCTCTGTAGTTCTGTAAATGCAGTTCACCAGCCTAAGGTGAACTTTACTGCAGAGGAAAGAAAAATCAAGTGTGGCCACATAAAACCTAGCAGTACACAGAGAAGTCAGTGACAGCATAAGGAATGTTGGCAAACAAGGCACACTAATACCTAAATCAAACAAAGCTTGGGGAGGGAAGAAATGTCTGAGGCAAATGTGTAGGAGACTCAACAGTCCTTATTCTGACATTGCAAAAATGTGAAAAGCTTAAAAATACCTCCTTTTCTTCACTTCAGGGTTTTGAAATATGAATTTAAGAAGATTATTAAAGGATTTGCAGTGAGATACTTCCACCCTGATCTTATGAATAAATGTTGTCTTCCCTATAATTAAATAAACCAATAGAGTTGTTCCTATAACAGTATGTGATTTGGGTGTGATTCCTACTGACCAAACTGCATTCAAAGTATAGAGATTCCCACTGGAATGTTTTTAAGATCACTACCTCTTTTGCAGCCCCATTAAGAAATATGCACTGTTTATATTCTTTCCAATTGAAATATTTTGGGAGTGAAGACCAATTGGCTGAGACTCACGGGCAAAGCTCTTTAGATACTTAAAGTGAAGTAATTTGCCCTTGCTAGCAATTGGGATAGGATGATAGTTTTGAGTTATTGCTAGAAGTTCTTCTAAATTCTGAACATGAATACTGTTTCTGAGAGGAGCCTTGCAGATACAGGGAGCACATCCATGGATGTGTGTGAGAGACAGGCATGCTGAGAAGGCAGTAGTGGGCAGAAATGCAATTTCAAGTGACAGCATCCATGCTCCTACATGAGCCTGTCATGGTGATGGATTGCCCATGATATGCCCTGCCCAGATACAGAAACACAAACTCTTACAGTGTACCTGTCAAAACAGGTCTCACATGTGAAAATGGGCAAAAATTTGGGGGAATAGAAGAGAACCACAAGAGTAATACTGATTTCTCTGATTGACAGTAATATTGGCACAATTAGGATTGAATTGTTGTCAAGCCTCACAACAAAAAAAACAAAAAGAAAGAGGAGGAAATTCTTTCCAGCCTCAGAAGAGGCATGATGGAAAGAGGGCAGGAATTTACTTAAAAGTATTGGAAGGGAGGAACGGTGTTTGATCAGTGGCATATCCAATACAGCAGCAGCTTTCTGAGAAGAGCATTGTGATGGAACAAAACTGTCAAGGCTTCAAAAGCCAAGTGCTGAACAGAGGTGAGTAATCACTTCCTTAATCTTCTGTCCTCCTCTCTCAGCCCTCTGTGCAGTAGCCTCCCAGCCAGACAGCAGTGCACCACTGGCTCATGTCAGCTGAGTCCATGGAGATCATAACTGCCATTCCCCTGACCAAGAGATCTCTTTGGGTGTTACAGTTCTCCAGGCTTAGAGTACTTGTTTAACTGACACACTCAGGTCTGGTGATGTTCTGGGATATCTTGGTACATTTCAGCCATCGTCCAGCTGCCCCTCTGGATGACCCATAGGGTCAGTGTCTTATCAGCCCTATAAGAGGGTTTCACACAGCCTGGAAGATCTCTGGTAGCCGTGGTCACCAACAGTTAGGGAGGAAAGAAGATGTTAATCCTCTTGGGTTTGCCCAAGTGGCTACAGGAAGAGAGGAATACCACAGGGCAACACTGAGTACGATGTGAAACAACACTGAGTTAGGCTGTGAAGTGAAAAAGGAAAGAAATAGTCTCTGACAGGATGTAGAATAAACATGTTTTTAAAATTTCAGTCAGTTGTAAAAATATTTTCAAGCTATGAAGCTTGAATATCAGTAGCTGGCAAAAGACAAGGCGAGGGATTGAGAGAAAAACTGATGAAATGTGGTCAAACTTAAATTACCAGAACAAACTTAAAGCACCAGAATACTGATCGTAGCAGAAAACATGGCTGACAATAAAGAAGAAAGCTTTTCTCCAGAAGAAACTTGAACACCTGGCACTGAAGATGTAACTGGTGCCAGGAGCATGGAAAGTCAGTAAATGCAGAAGAGACGATGGAGAAATGACAAAACAAAGCCGTCAGAAGCTCATTGGAATAGGCCACCAAAAGCTTGTTTCCTTTTGGGGATTTTCTGCAGCTGCAGACTTACCAATGGATAGAGAAGCTACAAGTGCTTAGTGGGTGATCTTCACATCCCTGGTCTGCCAGTGCATTTTCTAGGGCTCTGTTCTTCAAGGGGGAAGTGCTGGTGGTTTCCATCTGAAGTGCTTCTCACTTGAGTTGAATGACGTGGACTACAACATCTTGTACAAACTTATATTTCTCTGACAAAGCTCCTTTTCAGACATTCTCTCTTCTAATTGCCAGTGGATATTTTATTCAACAGGCTGCAGTATCAAGTGAGATGTGGCATCATATTCCGTGTAGCACACTGACATGAGACCAGAAGAAATGGACATTAGGTTATATCAGATAATTACCATGCATTAATATAATTTAATCAAAATCAACAAGCACAATGCATCTAGCACAAATGATCAAATGTAAACATTTGAATTGAATTTTCACGGTAAAGTAGCTCAAAATTACTAAGTTCAATTAGTAATTCAGCATGATCATCAGTCAAATACCACTCATATTATAACCTGACAGATATTGGAGCAAAATTTGACTCACATCTGGGAGCCTTGTTGATGTGAAATATCATACAGGCTTGATGCCAGATGTGAAATTATCCTTATTAGGTATTTTTCTTTAACAACTGTGTTTTACCACAGTGATTAGAGCAGATGGAGCATAAATTTTTCTCCTCTTTTCTTTTTTTTTTTTTTAACATACATCCTTTCAAAATCCAGTTACCATAACAACTTGGTTTAACTGTTTTTGTTAAATCATCTTCTTTTTGTATCACACCTAGAATTTTTGTCTGGCTCACAAATGAGCACAACAAATTTTTTTAGTTAATTATTTGTCAAAAATCTGTCAACAATTCTTTTTTGGTGGGAGGAGAATGGGAAAAAAAGAGTAATGTCTTTTTTTTGGCATGTTTAATATCAGCAATAAGTAGACAGAGTGGTATTATAAGCCTTCTACAAAACAATAAAACAGAAGGGCCCCCAGCAAAAAGCTTGAAAATCTCAAACCATACTTACACAGACTTCTAATGATAATTTTTAAAGGACGTACCTTTTCATGAAAATTAAATACTCCCTGTAATTTCACAACACTAGAGCTTTGTATATATTTCCCTCTTTGTTTGAATGGGCCAATTCAAATCTTCTTTTATGATAACAACATAAACCATATTGTAGTAAAATGCCTTCCCTTCTGTCTCCTTTTTCTCTTGGTTAATATCTATATGACTTTGTCAAGTGAAAAGAGAGGCACTGGGAGGTGTGACAAGTTAATATCTAGGAATAAAAAGGTGCTACCTGGCAACATTTCTCTGGAAACTAAATCTCATTTGTCAAGGAACTCTAAAACAGGGGCTGCATTGCCCAGGGGATTGATAATGGCATACAGAGCTTTTCACGGCAAGTCACTAAAATATAAATGCAGCCCAGGTCAGTGGCAACTGAACACTGTTACCACCTGACAGCTGTTTAGTGGCCTGTATGAAATGCCTTACTCTTATCCAATTCCTAGTGGGGAAGTGGCTGCATCCCAAATAGCATTAATTGGCTCCCTTAGTTTTAGCTGCAGCAAGGGAACCAAAGACCATGCAGAGCCAGGGAGCTAGGGCTGGAGGCAGCATGCTGTGATCCACTAGACCAGCTGTGTCTCTGGTTGAACTGGACACTTAGACTACAGCATTGCTGACAGACTGTGGTACAGTCCCTGCTTAAGAGCTGGGAATGAAGGGGCTTCCATGGTAATCCTTTGATGCCCATCTCAATGGCTCATGTCTCCTGTCCTTACAGCAGGTTTTTTCATCTCAAACCTTACCAAAACCATCGTGTTTGAAAAATTAAGGGATTCTTTTTGTCCTTCTATAGGGAAACAATCCATCAAAGGAAGCTACCATATTTCTAAGCCCTTAATCATTCTGTGTGCCTTCTTCTGGATT
This sequence comes from Promerops cafer, assembly GCA_013398275.1. Classification (NCBI taxonomy): domain Eukaryota; kingdom Metazoa; phylum Chordata; class Aves; order Passeriformes; family Nectariniidae; genus Promerops; species Promerops cafer. The sequence continues at coordinate 683,841 of VZSE01012872.1, forward strand.
CTGCCAAACTTTTCTACACACCTCATAAAGTATAATGACCAGACACAACCACCAGACACAATGCTCTAACTGAGCCTTACCAACACTAACTACAGGGTAGTTATTATTTCCCTTGCCATGCATTAATGGTCCTCTAACACACCTCAAGATATGTTTTACTTCTACGGAATCTCAGGTTCACCCATGCTTTCTAGTCTGTAACAGAGTGCCCCTGGAACCCATGTGTTTCTAGCGATTCAGAGTCTATTTCAGCTGGATTTCTACCACTGAGGGCGAGCTTTTAGGTGCTTATGAATGGATAATGTGATGGACCTAAACACTCTTTAAGCTCTTGTTTCTTGGCTCTGCTGTGCCCTTCTACCTCTCTGTTAAAAAATGCTCTGTTAATTTCTAAATCACACTTCAGGTTTCGATTATGAATAAGGCAAAGGAGACACAGAATGTTTCTGCTCCTCCTGTTATTCGCTGTCTTTCCCTGTTCTGCAATAAACACTTTCCTTGCCCTTATGTCCTATGTCTATGTTCGTAAAAGTTTCCTTATAATCTTGCATGTTCCTACTTACCATAACATATCATAGAAGAGTTTGGATTGGGAAGTACTTCAAAGATCATCTAGCTGCCATGGGCAGGAATGTCTTTTACTAGACCTGGTTGCCCAGAGTCCTATCCAACCTGGCCTTGAACACTCTCTGGGATGGGACATCCACAACTTCTCTAGGCAACCTGTTCCAGTGCCTCACCATCCTTACAGTAAAGAATTTCTGCCTGATATCTAATCTAAACCAACATTCAGTTTAAATCCATTCCAAATTATCCTATTACTACATGCCCTTGAAAAAAGTCCCGTTCCAGCATTCATGTAGGCCCCCTTTAGGCTGCTATGTTGTATCTTTAATGTTGTATTTTTACTGTTTCTTACTCTCTTTGTGCTGCTTTTTATCCTATTTCTCTTTTTTAGTGGTGCCTTTTTGAATGTCATCAAAGAGCTTTCTATACAGCTGGAAATAGGCTATCGCTAAACTCAATTGATTTTGCAAAAAAAATAACTCCACCATGCTCCTTCTTCTTAATATTTTATATCAGGGATAATTAACTAAATGTCTATGGTTTAAGTGAGCTAAATGACAGTTAGGGACTGAAAATCAGTTCAGGCACCATTGAAAATGGTCTAAGTGACCTCTCCAGCCTCTGGTCACTACTCTAAAAAGGCATAGAACATCTGTAGATCTAGTGTAATATCTGCCATCTTAAGGAAACTTCCCAGTCTGGCCATTCACGAGGCTCTCTGGCACTCACACGTCCAACACCAGAGAATTTTTGATAGCTCTGAAGCCCCTTCACCTCGTGGGAAGCTCCAGTGATCCAGTGGGTGCCCTGCTTTGCTCCCCACACACCCCACTCACACAATCAGACCAGGTTTACTCAGCAGCTCAGCCCCAGGTTTCCCACAGCAGAGTCTCAGGTGGCTCATTCCATTTATTCACAGCAGAGTAAACAGAAACTGCCTGAGCTAGTTCCTCCAAGGAGGGACTCCCAACAAAGAAAAAAAATTAAGTCCTTGGGCTTTTATATCCTCACAGGCTCTCCACATGCCAGTCTCATTTTCCCTCCTGAGTCTTTGGCTCTTGGCTCACCCTGTGTCCATCCACCTCACTGGCATCACACGTTTTCATCTCCTTCATTATTCAAAAGATTGGCAATTCTCTGGTCCTGCGATGTCTCTCAGTGTCCATGCACCCAGCTGGGTGTCACCTGTCATCTTCACCTTTGTTATCCAAAGGTTGTCAGTTCATGAGCTCTTGTCTCCAAGTTATTCACCTTATCCTGAAACAGATATCTATAGTGAACATCATGGCACTCTAAACTTCTTTGGCTCTTTTGAGAAGCAGATACCTGATAATTCAAATATCCAAATGCAGATATTTAGTGCTTTGGGATGTCATAGGCCCTAGCTGTCCTTCCAGAGCATCATGGACATTCTGCAGGCTGTTTGTCATACTTACCACCCCTGTGAAGGTGTCCCAGACAGCTCAGGAAATTTCAGTGCTACTGCATACCTCACTATGAACCACAGTGGAAAGATGGACCACACAGGATCATCTTGAGGCTGTCCAGAAATTAGGCTTTTGTTCAGTGTGGTCTTGCATATTTGGAATTAGGCAGTATTGTCTAAAGATGACAGGATTCTTAAGAGATGCATAAGTCTCTTTAAATATATATTTAAACAAAAGGGTAAATAGCCACATCATTGAAGAACAAATATAAATAATTCATACACATATAAACCAATTGTTACTTTACCTCTTGTTGCACCACTACAGTTTCAGCTCATTATTTCTTTACAATCTGTCATTTCTCAGTCCACATTCAGAAATAGCTCACCATTCATACCAGTTTCTTAAGCTGAAGTGCATCATTAAGTTTTGATTTGCATATTGGCACAGCTGTGTTAGGTTATGTGCTAAGGCTCATCTGCACCACTGCAAAAGGAGCTTAGGCAGACAATAGCAGATGGCAGCCCCAAAACAGTACCCTGCCAGGCTACTCCCAGGCTTATCCCAGGGGCCATCAGCCCACAAAGCACAGAGGAGCAGAGGGACTTGATGCCAGGTGGGAACCCAAATCAAGTACTCCCAAGGAAGGAGTACCTTGTCTCAGCCCCTCTCAGGACTCCTCCAGGAGACCCATCATTCCTGTAGTTCAAGTGTGGAGTCCAACTCTGTGAATCATCAGGAGCAGCTCTCCAGATTGTCCTTCAGACTAAAGGCTGTTTTACCAGCAACTGGGGACACTGGGATCCAGAAGGCAGCTACTGGGCAGACTGAATGTCTGGATATGGCTGCTGGAGGGATCCACTTTACACATGTACATGTATATTCTCACTCATGAACCTCCATCCTGTCCTGCTGGGGGGAGCAGGGAAGGAGGTTGGTGCTGCCTGTGCCTACGTGGGTGCTCTGAATGTCTGTGTGGCCTGTGCACACACATGTGGTGTAATGGGTGTGCTCTGTATTTGTCTGCCTGCTGGGAATACATCTCTGCCTTGCTAGTGGTTGGACTCAGGGATTTGGCTGTCCTATCACATCCTTAAATGTCCTTTATGAGAGCTTCAGTTTAGTGCCATATTCTTCTTGTGATCGCTGCCTTTTAGGTGTGTTAGCCTGCTCAAGTCACTAATCATCTAATGTGAGGAGGGGTTCACAGGACAACAGACACTACAAGCCTTTTAAAAACTGACTTTTTATCAGTAAATCTTAACTGAAGAGGAATGACAAATAGCTCTAAAAAGAGACAAAATTGCTCTTTGATAGTGTTACTCTTATAACCTTAAGGCCCTATTACAGCATTGTGTCTCTCTCAATGAAAGTCAAAGGATTTGATGGAAAATCATGGTACTAAATGTATTTGGAAATGTTGTAGAAAATATACAATTCAGTAGCAGTGCCATCATTCAGACCCATCAGCTGTGTCTTCTGAAAGGCTGGTTTCTTCTAAATTTGCTGCAGGGACTTGCACAGTTGAATGCTGTAGCCAATCACCTATTTTATGGTCAGCACGAATACGATGAAATATTCTTCCTTCACAGCATGTTTGCTTGAAATGAACTTTTACCTTGGAAGAATGATAGTCTGTCTTCTCACTCTGCAAGATTCTTAAAAGGCTCAGGAAGCTCAAGCAAAGAGGCTTTGAAACTCTTAATCTTCAGCCAGCTTGTGAAGCAGAGATGCATGCTTTGCACTGGAAGCAATCTTATTTTTGGTCATGGACAGCATGGTTTGATGCTTTGGAAGCCTTATGGATGTCATCTCTGGTTGTTAAAGAATTCCTGATCGGTGTCAGGTCATGGTGATTCGATATGACTAAGTTTAGGCTGTGTGTGATGATCTTCTCAGCCACTCCTGATAAGGGCTTCTAGGCAATTAAAATGGCTCTTTGCTGCTGCAGTCTCATCAAAGCTGCTTCCTCCTTCTCTCCAGCTGGTGTGAGAGCTGCTTCACCTTCCCCTGCCATGTCCCACAACGGGACACAGGCACGGGCAGTGTGCTGATCACAGGGCATGCAATGAACAAGGACAGGTGCTGTAAGCTTACAGTCTCTGGGAGCTGGGAACACTAGATAACATCTTTTTGCACTGATCTGCTGAATTGAAGTCAAGATGATTGGGCAGTCCCATATATAAATTGTTTGATTTTATACATTGAAGTATTTCTCCTCTTCCTGCTATTTAACTTCAACTATTTCTTCATCATTGCATCAGTCTTAGCACATAAACTGAGAAGGGGTGGACTTTGCTGTCACTCTTCTCTGAACTATGGCTGTGGTGCAGAGGGAGTCTGTGTTCCTTGAAGAAAAGGCTTTGGCTCTGGAAAGGATTAATGATAACAGCTTTCTTGACTGTCCAACGTTTATTTCACTCTCTAATTGCATGGAAATTTCAAGCTGCTTACTAGGTATCACATTAGAAAGGCTTTTCAAATCCTCTGTATTCAATAGCAACACTGCCATTTTCACCAGTGGGAAAGCTCTTGCCAGCATCTTTCCCCCTGTCTGCTGTTAATCTGTGTAGCTAACCTAGAGGCTGTACAGTCAGTGGCAGTGACACTGGCAAGAAGAGTGCACAATGTTTGCAAAATGCACCATCTTGAGTCTTGGAATAAGCTTTTTCTGAAATCAAAGATTCCTGAGTTCTCTGGCAGGAAAGAGGGAAAGCTGGTCTCAAGGAGCTGTGAGTTCTCTAAAATCTGTATTTTCTGGTCATGGCTCCTCCTTTTGTCTGACATTTCTTGAATTGAAGCATGTTAAGATCTGTGAGTTAATGCAGTGAGCCCTGGGTTTCATGGCAGTGCTCACCAAAGTCAGAGTTTGTCTGCTTGCTACATTAACACTGGCAGGACCTTCATAGATACCATTTGCCTTCCATCTCACATGGTCTTTTCCTGACACAGCAGAAATTGAAACATTTTGGCCTCATGTCAAACATGTTGAAATCACGTATTAAACAGTGGAGTAGAACTGTATTGCTGCTCTCTGCTTGTACCTAACAAATGCTCTCAGCAGCCGAGATGCAGTTATCAGTCACTCGTGCAGACACACACGGTATGAAGAGGATTGCCTGCTGTGACTTGGGACATGGCCAGAGCACATTTGAGCTCTCTCTAGTGCAGCATTCCCACTGTCACCATAGCCGTGGATCAGTAAATGGTATGTTTCACATATGTATCCCAAGAAAATGCTACTGCAGGGGTGTGGAGAGCTTAAAGGCTTGCCAAGCCGATGACAAAAACAAATTTATCCTCCTCATCCCCACCAAAATGAATTGTGAAATAACTATTTGACAGTAATAGATGATTTCCTCTTTATTTAATTGGAAAGGTAACACTGGATAATTTTTTTTTTTTACATTATTCCAACCCCATTATGTTCCTCTGAATTACTTTAACAAGGATATCATATATCTACCAATGAAACTTCCATTTATCAGATTTTTGCTGGGGAGAAGAGGAAACATCGTAAATGTTATGCCACAGATGGCAAACTTGGGAAAGGGTTGTTTAAAATGAGGACGGGCCACTTGTCTCTACATATTTTTGTAGGGTGCCCCCTGGAACATCCTTCATTTTTTTTTTGGTTTATATGCTTTGCCTCTTCCCATTATTATTCCTCCAGAAAACACGTTATTTCTTTGCTTCCCAACACTCCACCAAGGGACAGATCTTGAAGTGGACTGTGGAAGGTATTTCAAACTACACAATCACACCCATCTGACTTCTCCCAGCTTAGCTATTATAAGACCAAAATTGTTCAGACAAGCTTTCTTTATCCTGAAGTACATTATTCAGGCTTCAGAAGGAAAGATCTTGGCTCTTCAGCACCCACTATGGAGACTTCTGCTTTCAAGTTTGGAGGTGCCATTTTCATTCCCCAAATCGTAACAATAACAGCAGTTTTTAGAAAGCTACATTATTTTCTCCCCTCCTTTTCTCTGTTCCAGCCATGCTGTACTGGCTTCCTTCAGTATCAAATATAATTTAGTCATACTAAGCCTGAGCTGTCACAGACTCTTAATGCTGTATCTATATACCTGCTGAAGACTTGAACAAATTGCTCATGAGAAAGACTGGTGACATTTGAAAGAAATGGAATTCGGTAATCAGCAGATTCAAATTAAGATATGACACTTATCATAGATACAGTATTTATTATTTAAAATTTAATGCATCTTCCTGAGCCCTTAAAACACATGTAAGGGAAAAAGCTATTTCAAGCCTTCAATAAAATCACATTTAAGAGAGGCAGATCTGAATGAATATCATTAATATTTCAAAAATTAAATCCCAAGTCTCTTAGATGCAGATTTTCAGTGGCAAGCTATCTCTAAAAACAGTAGGTGAAAAACATGTGTGTGTATGCATGTGTGTGCTTGCTTGTGCAAATGAATGATAAAGTTATTCTCATAACTTTGTTAGAGAAAAATATATCACATCTCTTTCATGCACACCTGTTCTTATCAACTATTCATATTTCCCTACAGCATGTTGACATTGCAGTTCCTTGTTTTGTGGCAGACTGACATCCTTCTGTTTGCAAATAAATACAGTAACATTTTATAAATAATTTTGAAATCGCTCAGTTATCACACTCTTGGAAAAAAAGGGAAAGATTCTAGTTGTCTCCCTTATTTTCTCCCAGGGCAAGGTTGACTCCACAGCTCTCACCAGCTCAACTCTTGCTGAAATAAAGCTACCTGAGCTTAAATTACAACAGAAACTGTGTTGTTAAGACCGACTAAGGGATGATAGTATTTGAGAGATAGCTCACAAATGCACCTGGGAGATGTTGCAAGATAAGGCCGTGGCAGCTGAAGTGGCTGAGACAGCTCAGGGAATCTGTCTCTGTATACTGATGAATTCTGCTTGATTTTCTGAACTTCACCTCTGACCAAAACCTTCAGTGTGAATTAAATCTTTCGTTTTATGGGCAAAAGCAGCCAGAGACAGAGAGACTGAACAAGACCATTAACATTTGAATAACCTTGTCTCGCTAAAACAGGAGATACTTGTAGCCCCATGAGCTGTTAATAACCTTCTGCCTAAATCCCGGCAGAGGTCAGAAAGAAAAAAATTGAGGTGTTCAGAGCATTAGGAACTGTTTTTTATGGAGACATGGTCTCTTACATTTTGTTTAATAGCTGGAAGATTTAGAAGGAGACAAAGCAGCAGGCAGCCTGTACTTCTCAGGTCCTCTGTATTTCAGTAAGATGTGAAAGGCATTCACTTATAGGATGGAAGTGGAGTTTTCAAATACCCATATATTTGGAACCTCTGCATTAATTTAACATCTAAAAACAGTAATTTTCTGGGGTTTCATAGTGCTTAGTTCTCAGCTGTAAAATAGTCAGGCCCAAAGGTATACATGAGCTATCAGTGAAACTCAGTGATGCTTGGCATTGGCCTTGGGGCAAACATCCGAGGTTCCAGGGTGAGAGCCTGACTCCCAGAACCAAGCTGAGGAGTTAGGCAGGGGGATGATAACCATTTCTTCTGTATTAACAGTGGGGAAAATTGTCTTCTGCTGCCCTAAGTCCCATACTAAAACACTGCAAAACTAACACTGAAATACTGTCTCATGCCAGGTATGTCTCTGTCTTGAGCCAGTGGACTTTTACAAAACCAACTAGCTGAGCAACCTTGCAGCTGGGTTCAGAATTAAGCTTTAGCAGGTTTCTCAAAATCTGACTCAGAGAGCCCTCATCTTTTACTGAGGAAAAGGGAAAGAAGTTTGCATGAAGCCTGGTAGGACACTTACCTGGGGTGTCATGCCTCAACTCCTGTACCAAGTACAATATAAGTATTTAGGTAATTGAAAAGCTGAACAGAAGGAGCTAAAGGTAATCCTGCCCAATAGCAGCCGTAGACCAAAATTAAGAATTGTCTCTGGGTAACAGAAAAACAGTCTTTAAACTCAGAGCCAAATACAAGCAGGAAAAACAGGGGTCTGAAGTTGCCTCCAAAATCCAAGGTTAGTCCATCCCTAAGCAAAAGAGACTTACCCAATATATGCATTCTGTGTTTCACTTTGGAAAAGACTACCCTGAGTTTTAAAGCAATAAAATAATAAAATATTTAGCACAGTGAGTGAAGACTGATTATTTTCTTCAGTCCAGAGTTCACAGGCTATTCCTCAAAGATTCTTATTAGCTATTTTGTTGGACTTGATGATCTTGCAAATCTTTTCCAACCTTAACAATTCTATGATTTTACATGGTTCCCTGCTTAGGATGATGTTTTGTCCTGTTGGACCTTCCAATGGCTTATAACAGAGTTTAATAAGAAATTACCAAAATCAGGCATATCCACTAGACTTCGACTTCAGTATCATATTTGACTGCCAGCTTCAACAAGACTTTTTGCATGATTGCAAAAACAAAATCTATTTTCAATACAAAACAATACCTGTTTCTATAAGCAGGGTCTCAGCAAAGCTAGGACAAAATTATTACTCCAGGCTGATTCAGGTTTTGCCCTTTTATCATCATGAACAAACAGACAGGTGAAGTTTCACTTGAGGGTGAGCCAAAAGCAGAGTAATACCAGTTTAAAATATCCCAGGATGACGTAGCACTCCTGTCAGAAAAGTCTGGGCAGAGGTGTTGTTGTGTCCCTCCTGTGTGAGGACAACATTTGCAATTGGGACATCACATCTCAGTGGAATCCCATATATATCACTGTAATGCAAATAGAAGAAAGTCCTCATGATAAGGATTGATACCAAGAAAAACAGATTTAGGCTGAGATAGCTTTGGTGATTACATATTTTCAGAGATAATTCAGTAACATTTTAGGATTTTTTTTCAGGGGATATGATTTCATGAGAATGAAACTGGAACAAAAGAGCACAATGTCAGAAGGAGTTTATTACTCCATAGTAGTATATAAGAAGCAAGGGCAAGGCACTTTTTAAGAGCTCTCAACAGAGACTTGGAGGTTTTGTGATAAAGGGAGGGAAGATTCAGCCTTAAAGGACAATGCCACAGAAAATGTAGAAGCTGACAGCAAGATGATTATGGGGTGAAATTTAATAGAATTAACAAATGTTAAATGGGATTAGTTGGCAGATCCTGAAGATTTGCCTGCTTACTTTTTATGACTAAGATTAGAAATACTGGCAAGCCAGTTCTAGTTGTCTTACTAAAGCCACCAGGTCTACATAACGTCCAAGTTACGTTGAAATCTAGACCTTAATTAAATCTCCTAATTTAATCACTAAAGCAAGTAGCAGATGGAGAAATTAAAGAAAGAACACAGAGAGATTAGAAGGTTGAGATGCACAGTCTTTTGCAAAAAATAAATATGCTTTCAAATTACTCTACATAACATAAGTGGAGCTTTTACAAAGACTTTTGTGGTACATTTTCGTAAGAATTCCCATTGCCATTGCCCTCATTTAGAATATTTTAAGTGTTTTCACATTTGGATATGTATATGTGATATGATTCCACACAAGCATCTTGGAGAGTACTTTCCTGTTCCTTTTGAATAAGGAATGAGGAAACTGTATTTCTAAAATTAAACAGCATTGAAAAAAAATAATGCAGCCAAAGGTGAGTGAGTGATTCACAGGGAAAAATTTGGCTGAAATGTTTTCCCTTTTATTCTTGCTGTTGGAGACTAGATTTCATAACAAGACTTGGGTTTATTGTCATTCAAAATTACTTGTGAATTATTTTTTTTTGGACTGCTGAGCCTTTGAATACCAGCTTTTGATATTTTTTACTCAATAGACAGTGAGAGGAAAGATTTTGCATATGTTCCAGTGTGGTAGAGTGAGGCATAATAAGCTTCTTTTACTGTGAGCATATTTTATTTTCCATATGGAACTTGGGAAAAAAAAACTTGTAAACAGACATGAAGCAACAGATGACAACTCCATAGTCAGCCTGTTGTTTTTTATGAATGAGACAGTCATCATGCAAACACACCAACTAGAGGAAGAGTCAAAACACTTGAACTAAGATTATGACAGAAGATCTCGCTTCCATGAATGAACATAAGAGAGGGTAGAGGAGGTAATAATAGTGTATAGAAGTCTGGGCTACTGGGAAAGCAGAACTGGCCATATATTTACCAACTGTTTTACAAGAAGACCAGAAACTGATACCCAGGATGATGGCATCAGCTAGTTTGCACCCACCCTTCTTAGGCACATTTGTCTCAGTAAAAACTAAGTTGAGTGGTAGAAAACAGAGCAAGGGAAGAAGCTGGGGATGATGTCAGGCCCCTTGCTTGAAATGGATGCCTTGTCCTCTTACTTAGAAACACAAGTGTTTCCTTTAGATCATAACTGGAAGACATAAGGCATAGGAGGTTCTGAGAAAGAAGCCCCAAAATGAACATGCTCTCAATTTTTGTGTGTCTGAGAGAGTAAAAATGTATCTGTAAATGAACATTGTAAATGAGAACCTCTTATACCAAGAGCAATAATGTAAAAAGTAATCTGCCATGTCGGGAGTCGGGTTGTGGTATTTTTGCATTTCTGGCCCTTATTCTGGGTACCTTTAAACAACTATTTTCTGGAAACAAAATACTGGGAGAAAACTGAGGGTGACTCGATATGAAAAATTTTAGTCGAGAGTTGTCTGTGGAAAATGGTTTCTCATGTCTAAAGCCTACAAGTCCTAGGTTATAACCCTGCCTTGGAAAGTTATTCCTTCTGTAAACTCTATCAACTCTTTCCGTTTCTTTCCACCTCTTTATCCCTTCCTATATATCCTTTCATCCAGCTTACTAGTGGATAGGAGGATAAGGAAAGAAGTGTCAGAGCTTGGATGTTTTTTTCACCATGCACTACACAGAACTCCTACAACAATTCCCCACAGAGCACAACAGGGAAATGCAATTCTTCAAACACAGATAAATAAGGATGATTATTTCCAAAGAAGATATGAACACCAAGAACTTTTAAAATTATTTCCCTTTGTGGATTCCATTAGTGACCAGTAAAGAAGCCATGGCTTACACTGCTGTAAAAGTGCCATAGCATCAAAAAAAAGCAGGGACTAGAATACACTGGGATCTTGCCTCACCTTTGAAGTAGTGTTAGCCAGCTGACATGGGGTGTCCAGATGAAGATTAAGTGTGAAATAGCTAGTGAGCTGGAAATAGGCCATCCTTTAGGTGAATTCAGTGTCTCTGACAGAGCAGATTTGTATTGTAGCTGCTTACAGTATTTGCAATTCATATTATGCAGGCCAGTGCAAACTGTAAAGCACATCTTGTACAATCAAGCTGTAATCAAAATTTACTTCCACAGACAATCCAAGCATTTCAGCTAAGAACACACTTTTTAGAGTGTTCTTGATAGTAAATTCTAAACATTAAATTACCACAGCAAGCTTTCATAAAATGATGTTGATTATGTTTGTATCCTAATTTAATTACTATTCATAGGAAGTATTTTTTGCAATTTGCTCAGCTATGATATCAAATGATTTCACACTCTTATACATTTTACTTTGTACTTTATAATTTGGCCAGGCTAGCAGGATTAAGTAGTCCATCTAATAAGGAGAGAGGTGTGCTCTTCATTTCTGTATCGCAGAGGCATTTAAAAAGAATTAATACAAATGGGCAAAAAAGGAAGAGACCTTTGAATGTAAAATAGTGTAAGAAACATTAATGATTTGGTATTATGATCCTATACTGATTTTGAGAATGAAATATTTCAATGAAATAGGTGACAAGGCTCAACTATCTTGTACTGCAAGATCCTGCAGTGAGCCACTTTTGTAAATCAGTGTATTCTGATTATACATAACTATTTTAAATCTCATATTCATTTCAAGAATATTAATTCACTGATTTAGTTTCAGATATGTACTCAAAGCAACAACTTTTTACCTTATCATAAGTTCTTAGTTTAATACATTCAGTGCATTGTAACCAGATTTGTTTTGTATTTTAATGCTCAGCATCAGTCATAACAGTTTGGTTTGGAATTTGAACAGGAGCCACACATTCCAAATAGGATTCCACTGTTGGTTAATATTAAGTTTAAAATATGCTTAAAATGAAGCAATACCCAGCTGTCTTTGTATTTATTCATTGTGAAAGCCTAGCCTTCCAAAAGATAGGTTACAGTGATGTGAGGTTACATCTTTTTGTCCTTAGGGTTTGGAGACTGAACCTTAGAGCTGCCAGACAGATTTGGGAAATTTGATCTCACTGCTTAAGGCTGTGAGCCACAGGATGCTCATCACCAGAGCCAGCAGGAATTCACCTACACAGGTCAGCTGGTAGGAGCCCATGTGAATGAGAACACTGATCATTAATGTCACCCCAGAGATGTGAGAGCCTTCCTTGCTGACAGAAATAGATTCCACTGGCACCAAGAGCATACTTTACTGATAGGAGAACTGCGATTTGTAGTATGTCATGGGGGCAGCAGAGCAAGTTTAAATAGGATACAGTGGTGTCTGATTATTTGATAAAATAACTACTGAAATAAACCACAAAGATGTCACATGCTCTGGATGACTAAATTTAAAGCAAATCGGACTGATTCATACATTGCATATACTTTTTAAAAAGTTCAAATAGGAAGTTTTTACCTCCTTTAGCAGTTTGTAAAAGTGATAGGTGAGCATGGGAAGAGCGAAGGAGTTTTGATACCAGGTGATCCATTGCTTGATTGTATTATGACTAACATTCAAAAAATATTTTAAACTGATCAGATCAGTTCAAAGATCTACTTCAGTATCAGCGAAACAGAAAGAGGTTGGAATCAAGGGTGACATACAGGACCTTTCTTCTGGAATTTTTCTGGGTGCTTTTTCAAGTACAGAAGAAAAAGAGACGACAGATTTTGTTTTCCCTTCTGAGATTCACAGTGTCAAGGAATTCTCCCACTGGACACTAGTAATAAATAAATTTGGGCTGACCTAGAGGACATACAAATGTCAGCATCCCCTCAGCCAAGACCTATTAAACTGAGGAATCAACACAGAAAGCTACTGAGGGTTCAGTGATATACAGTCACAACTTGTATACTTCTCACCATCCAACACTGCCTCCAGGAGTGTAGCATATCCAGAGAAGGAGAAATAAAGAGAGTTCATTAACAAACAGATGATACTCTCTTAGGTATTTAGCAGTTAAGGTGTTGTGGTTTTATCCCCATCAACCAAGCACCACACAGCTGCTCACTCGATCTCCTAGCAGCAGGGTCAGGGAGAGAATCAGAAAAGCAAAAGTGAGAAAATTAATGGGTTGACTTAAAGATAGTTCAATAGGTAAAGCAGAACCTGCACACCCAAGTATATTTAAACTTTAATTAATTCACTGCTTCCCATGGGCAGGCAGGTGTTCAGCCATCTCCAGGAGGGCAGGGCCCCAGCAGAGGCAATGGTCCATGGGGAAACAAACACCATCACTCCAAACATCCCCCCATTTCCTCCTACTTTACCCCCGCCCTTTATATACTGAGCATGATGCCATATGGTCTGGAATATCCCTTTGGTCACCTGTCCTGGCTGTGTCTAGTCCAACCTCCCATGCAGCCCCAAATTCCTTGCCATCATGGCAGGATGGAAAGCAGAAAAGGCCTTGGCTCTGTGTAAGTTCTGCTCAGCAAGAACAAAAACATCTCTACATAATCAACCCTGTATTCAGCACAAACACAAAACAGAGACCCATGCCAGCCACTGTGAAGAAAAGTAACTCTATCCCAGACAAAACCAGCACTTAAGGCCACAGGGCACCAAGAAGTCTATTTTACATACTTGTATCATATAAAAACAATGTCACATCAAAGTTTTGTTCCTAGTTGTTCTGCAGCTGTAAACACAAAGGAATGCTGGCCAGTTGCTTCTATAAGTGTCATGCTTCACTTAAGAAGAGCACAGCTTAAAAAGAAAGATTACATACAGATATTATAAATACAATATATTCCAGTGAAGTATCTCCTAACCATAAAAAAAAAAAATCATGCTGAAAGACTCTGTGAAGCTGAAAGAAAGCCTCATCATGTTTGCTAAATTTCTGGATGAAATATTTAGACATATCAGTGAACAAGAGCATAGAAAACTCAAGTGTAGATAAGAACTGCAATATTAAATGCAGCATTTTGCCTTCCATCTTCCAAGATGAGCATTTGCTCTGTTCTACAGTGCCGTCTGTATAGAATATGGAATAATTCCAAAACTTGAGATCTACTGCCCAAAAGGCAGGTGGAAATTTGAATTGTAGATCAGAGTTAAGTTTTAGGTTAATTCTTCATGTTCTGAGTGAACTGAATGAACTCAAGTTCAGAGTGTACACCAGAGTATCCAGTGGGTATCTGCACATTTAATAAATCCACGTACTCATACACACAAGACCAGCACATGCAAGACATATAGTGAGTAATCTTGAACCCAACTATCTTGTTAAAGGACTCTGCTTGCTTGTCATGTGTATTATTAGAACACAGTTTTATTTAGTAGGCAATCTTTTATACATTGACTGGTCTTGGCTGAAATATCAGTTTGAATGCCAATAATAGTCATTCCAAAATGGAAGTACCTAACTGCACAATGATCAGGTAAGCAGGTTGCTGAAGATGTATGGACAACTTTAAACTATAATTGTTCAGAATATGCTAAGCTTTATTGGCCATTTACAGTACTGTCTACCTCTGTCAGGTATTTTATGGCATAATTTCTTTCTCCCAAATGTCTTCTTTCAATTAAGTACTACCATTGTGAAGTTTTTTTTCTGGTCCTCACTGCTTCTACAGTAATATTTTCTCATAGTGATAGGTACAAAATTTGCACTGTGGGAATATTACCAGTACAAAAACTGGCCAATAACTTCTATTATCCCAACAGCTTGAATATACACAACTGTACCAGATCACACTACATGTGCTCTGTAAAATCAAGCATCCATTCACGTTGTTCCACTTGCTCCCATGGCTGGCATTGATAAAAATCAGTAAGGGTTTCAAGCTCATTGGCTACTTTTTTGGCAGTCTGCTGAATTCTTTCAAAGCAGTAATGTACTTTCTCACTTTTAAATTAACACTAAAAAAATAGAGAAGGGTCAATTTTATTGCAACATCATAAAAAAAGGTTCTGTTGTAAGTTATCTGAAAAAGCCCAGAAAATGGCCATCTCATTCATCTTTTGCATTCTTCAGAGTTTATATTTATTCATAGTTTTAGGATTACAAAGGGCATTTCCATTGCCCTAGGGACATACACAAACTATCTACATTAGAATTCTGGTACTGAACTATTAAGGACTTACCACTGGAGTTTTACTCAAATAGTGACTCTTCAAGAGAAAACTGGGTGCAGTCTCTTGGAGTCAACAGTGCTTGTGCTGTCTAGATTGGTATGATTTCTCCTAGGAGTAGAACAAGCAACAGCTAAACTTCAGTGTGCTCTTTCCTGGGCAATCTTTTGTGCCATCTGTTTGTATCGTCATAGCGAAACACAACTCCAGGCCGGTGCCCAGACGTGCCACCTGATTCATACTCAACAGGAATCACAGCGCCTACAGTTCTGCAGTCGTACACCAAAAAAGAATGGTGCTGACCAGAAGCAAGTAAGCAGGGGGTGGAGAAATCTTCATGGTTCTTGTTAGGAAGGGGCCACAATAGCTTACCCATTTTAATGTTTTTATGGTATTATTGAAACAAAGTAGCAGCTTCATTCATTCCCATCTTTGTCATATTTACTACTCACACAAAATCTGCACAAAAAGGCGCTAGCGATAACTTCTATCAGTTAATAATTTTCAACTGAGTTTGTAAAACACCCCTCAGAAACAACAGTGATTTGAGGATTTGAAAGTAAAAACATTTACTCAAGCACTGTACAAAAGAGCTTGCTGATAGTGTCAGCTGGTAGGGCACAGCAATGACCACTAGCTTTTATGTCTGCTTTGCCAAATGGAATTGGTTGCAATACAATTCTCCTCTATGCATTTACTAGAAGTGTAACTGAGTGCTCCTTTTTTTTTTTTGAGTGCCCCTTTTACCTTTCTGAATAAAATATTTTTCATTATACAAGTGGCTCTCCTACTATAAAAACATGATTTTATATTTATTAGGACAAGATGAAAAATTGATTTCTTGTGTGAGGATTAGCTAAAAGCCCTAACAACAGAACCTTTCTCTAAGGCAAATCCCTTCAAAACCAAGTTTTCTCCAAATTCTCATTGTTGTTATTATTAGCAACACAACAAACAATTTCAGTGGCATAGCAGTGTATTCAAAAACAGACTAGAGGTATAGACATGAATTTATCTAGCTTGCTTAGTATCCATCAAATTGAAAGGGGAAATATAGCTGATAAACTTTTATTCAGTTCAGTTAAATGAGACGCTCTTGCATATTTTGTCTTAGCATATTGCTCCTCTTCCTTTCCTCTCCTCAGTGTGAATGTTTAACCTCCACTAGTTGCACTTCTTTTCCAATTTCCAATTCATTCACCGCATACCTTATAACATAAATAGTTTTTTTAGGATAATGTTAATGGCACCTGATGCGATATCATCTCACCATGCAAACTATTACTGCTAATTAAAATAGGGCCACCTGGCCCTGCTTGTCCATGCTACCAAACTGCCAGTTCATCCTTTAATTTGCTTTTTTTACTGTTCTATCTACAATACACATCCCTGACAGAAGATAGTAGTGCTCAGCACTATGGTGTGGGCAAGTCTGTGGCATGAAGCCTGAGGTTATTCCTTGGATTTCTTCTTATAGTAGTAAAGGCATAGCCATATGGGCTTAGAGTCTCTTTAGCTTCAGTGACGATATATTTAATTTTGATGATGTGCCTTGGGTTGCAAGGAGGATCAGTGCTGCTAAAATAATGCCTAAGTACTGCCTAGAGTCCACTATAAGTCCTTAAGGACTTTGGGGGATTCAGTTGAGTCAGGCACCTTAAGAAAAGGGAGATATCCCAAAGAGGAGGAATTTGCCAAAATTTGGGGTTAGGAAAATTGTCAGTTACAGTCTAGAAAGTTTATATTTAAGAGTACCAGGAAAATTTTTTATTACAGTGACAAGAGCCAGATTAAATCTGAATTTTAATATTAGCTGCGGGGATGGAGCAGAAAAGACTTTTTAAAATATTACAGAGAAATAATCTGCAAATTTCTTCTATAACTCTGGTCATGGGTATATCTATAGCTACAGGCAAGGCAGTGGTGTTTCCCTGCTATTCCCTGATACTTCAGTAGTGACATTCCTTTAGTAAAGGACTGGAAGGCCTTTTTTGCTGTATCATGCTTGAGCTTGCAGTCAGACATTCACAATGAGATGTGACAAAGACAACATGGAGTTTGAGATGAGGCAGGGAAAAGAAAATAGAACAGGGTAAAATCTCTGAACTCTGTCAAGGCTGAAGAAGCTGGGTGCGAGATTTTGGATTTCGGTGCTTAAAGACTGGATGGATACAGGCAAATCAAAGAGAAACCCCTGAGAAACACCAAAGTCTGAGGAAAAAGTTCAGGAAAGCCCACCAAGTAATGGAATTGCTCAAGGAACAATTTGTTCACCCTGGCAGCCATCCAGGAGTGAAAACAAAACAAAGAGATAGTGAAGGACAATGACAGCTGAGAAGGAAATGGAGCATTGCTTCCATCATCTGAGTGAAAAAGAGCTTTGGTGAAAGTAGGATTTGTCAAGTCTGTAAGTTCACTAATAGGTCTTAATGGTCCTGACCATCTTAACCTCGAAACTGAACCAAGGTGCATTAGATTAAAAAAAAAAAAAACAACAAAAAGAATCCCATGACCTGCTTTGCCCTAAATGACTGAAATATGTAACACATAAGAGCACAAAGCCATTGATAATGTCCTAGGTTTGCTTGCAGGAGGAGGAGCCTAGAACCTGCAAGTTTGGCTAAATTGCTGTTCCACACCATACACATCAATTCTGGAGGATGTGGTCTGGCTTTTAGTCAGGAATAACTGCATGTCCCTGATGAGCTGCAGGATTGGCCACCATCTTGCCTTTGTCTCAGTGGCCACACAGAACTGAGTTGAGGCGGTGAACGCCTTTTGTGTGCAAACCACGCTGTCATTTGAATACTTTTGTTATTAATATTGCTGCAGTTACTGTGCCATTCTTATTCCATCACTGTTTGCTTTCAGTAAATTGTAGTCTCAATCCACACTCTCTGCCTTTGTCTCACTGGAGGGGGCAATGGAAAGGGAGTGGCTTATTTGGGTTTAATTCCCAGCTGCTTTTAAACCACCACAGTGTTTTTTACCACTTTTAAAGTTCTACTGGGCTAGGAATAGAACAGCTTTTTAAGTTCAACTAAAAGTATCTGTGACTCTTGAGTTCACAGTCATTTATTTACCCGAAATCACCTTGGCCTTGCTATCTGTTCTTTACAATAAACATTGTGGTGAAGTTCAAAGATGCTGTTATAGATACTAGTAAAGCTGCCTACGCTGTGAATGACAAATCCATCTGGGATGGTATATTCTAGTGGAAAAAGTCTTAACACTTTTCAGCAAGGATCTGTACTGATCCCCATTTTTCAGTTGCTAAATGCACTATAAGTGTAATGTGAAGTATGGAGTTAATATAAAGTGATTTTACCAAAATGGCAGAAGTCCACTTGTGTTCGGAATATTCCCTTTTCAAATTAAAAAAGAGATATGTTTTTAAGTTCAAAAATAATGTCAGTTAAAAAATTATTTCTAACAATTTTCACAGAGAAACAATAGAAAAATATAGTCAACAACAGGTGTAAGCTTCGGGGCAAAGTCTAAGAATAAGAGCCACAGAAGAGCAAATCTGCATTTCCTTATTATTTTACCCTGTTTATGACAATTTAATCTGAAAGTATTTTCTCATTTTTATCAGGCACAAGAATTAAATATTTCAGTTAAGCTTTCATCCAAATTTTATATCTACTGAAGAAAAGATAGTTGACTGATGCAAAACTTGAATCAGTTTTACAGATATAAACACTAAATTTTACATAAGACAAAACTGATTTATGCTAGCCACTCATTTTTCAAGTTAACAGGAAACTACAATCACTACATCAAGATTTTAAAAGCTGGTACTTAATGCATAAATCTATATGTGTCTCTAGCATGTTTTTCAAAACTGGTCATACCTGTTGTCTGTGACTCATTATGTAGACAATCAAGGACCAGACCCAGGAGCAAAATTAAATTATTTGGTCATATGTGTGTTTCTTGAGATCATCATTAGAACTCTTTCTTTAAACAGTGGAGACAGGCAAATATGTAACACAGCCAGGCCCTTTCCTTAGAGGGAAAAGAACCACCTTCTGGCCAAGTCCAGCAGAAACCTCCATAGGGATGCTTTTAAACAATCTGAATCTTGCCTGTAAAGTTCTTAACTAAAATAAAGTTATTTTTCTGAGCTCAGCTTCTAGCAGGATATAATTGAAACTAAAAAGTAGTTTCACAGGTTTGTTGGGATATTAAAACTTTCTTTCAGAATAAGAGGTAGTACAGAAGTGTGCAGAACTAAAAGAGATAGATTACTGATTAGAACTCAAATGCAAAATGCCTGAGTTACACACCCTGTCAAAAAGCTCCCTAATGTCATCACCTATCCTGGCAATACCCAAATGTGAAGGAGAACTGAGGTGAGGGGAGGCTAAGTTACTATTTTTTACAAGAAGTAATTTTAAATTCAAGGAAGACATGAAGAACACTCTCACCCTAATATTTCAATCCAAACCAGAAATTATACTGTGAATTCTAGAAAAGCTAAGAGCTCAGAATTTATGCTTTTTCAGCAGCAGTGATTTTTATAAATGGTCATAATAGTAGGAGTGGTGACCATGCACTGTTGAATAAGGACCAAGTATTCCTGCTTGGTTACCAAGGCATAGGCAGGACATTGTGACAGTTCTTTCAGAGACAGACATAGTTATATCAATGGTATGCTCCTAAAACAAGTGGTCAGAGATTTACAGCTTGAGTTCACTAGAAACTGAAGCTGACCTCTGTGCCAAATACCCTGATGCAAATATTAACCCAGGACTCCACGAGCTATACTATGTGTTAGTGAGCTTGCAGGCAAAGTTTAAGTTGTTGATTTTGACTAAAAGAGCCATACATTAGTTTAGGACCTCACAGAGTCCATGTTCACCAGCTCAGATAAATAAACAGCCAACAGCCTATTTGACAGGCAGTCTTTAAATTGACTTTATTTTCAAATAAAAAACATTAACCCTCAACTGAGCCAGGAAAGAGCAAAGCCTGCTGCCCCTGCTAGTCCTTGTAAGTCTTATTTCACACCAGACTGCATCTAAGGGGCTACTTCTGTCTTTCAGCTTGAAATTATTCTAGTTGATCCCTGGTACCTTAATGATTTTTTTAAGGAAACAGTGATAGGGCAGCTGCTTTTGTAGGTGCTTAGGTACTATTGTAAAAGCCCTCCATCTTTTNCGGAAACAGTGATAAGGCAGCTGCTTTTGTATTGTAAAAGCCCTCCATCTTTTTCATCACTATTCACCTCTCCATGAAATAAAAGACACTTAAACAGCTGTTAAGTCTTATGATTTCCTGAGAAAAGGCAACAATTGCTTGAGTAGTCGAGAAGCAGAGACAGGATATAAATAAAACACTGCCATAATTTTTATCAAGGCAGTATAGGCAGAATAAGCACAGCAATCCCTAGGTGATGCCACTTGATAGTTTCAACTGCCCAGGTGACAATGAGGCACTCTTTTAATGTTTCAGTGTACTCCTCTGGAAGAAGGTCTTGGCTCAGACAACAATAACTATCGTTCTCAAAATCACCTCCTTTGAAAATACCTGTGTGAAAAAATCTATGTTAAAGTCTGCATTTTCAAGAATTAAAGTGTTAAAAAAAATATGCACACAAAAAGTCTGCATGGGCAGCTTACCTTTGCTGAAGTGTTTTGTTCACCACTAAACACACTGTGGCTATGAACGCTCCAAACCTACAAATGCCAAGATGAACTGGTTAAACTCCAATTCAATGTTAGATGAAGAAACTGAATGTAATTTTTTTTTTATTCTCCTCCTGCTATCCTAATTCTGAGACCACTTTTTTTCTGATTCCAATAATGTTTTTTCATTTTTCCCTCTTCAAATTTTGCAACATTTGAAGATAGGAAAAGAAACCATATACTGTGATTAGCATATATTGTGACTGAATTTAACCTGGGGTAAAATATGTCAAAGTCCTTTTTAAAAAAAAAAAAAAAGAGAACTTGCGCATAATATGTTTCTTTTAAAACCATTATTTCTGTACCAAAAAGTGATAGGAGCACAGGAATTGCATACTGACAGCTAACCACTGTGTACCACTACCAGCAACGAGCAATCAGCTGGTAAAAATCAGATCCTCCTAATTAAATGTTCAACATACTTAAAGGGAGACCAGCAAACATAAGGAATAAATAGCAGCATTCCAAAAAAGGCAAGCTGCCAAATAACTATCATAGCTAGCTTAAAAAATATAAATGAAAAAGAGATCCTTGGAGCAAACCTAGAGGCGGGAAATCCAAAGAATCACAGAATTGTCAAGGTTGGAAAACATCTTTAAGACAATTGAGTCCAACTCTCAATGTTAGCCCAGCACCACCATGCTCACAACTAAGCTATGTCCCCAAGGGCCACACCCACAATTTTTTTTAAGATCTCCAGGGATGGTGTCTCCATCACTTCCTTGAGTAACCTGTTCCAATGCCTGACCACCCTTTCAGTGAAGAAATTTTTCTTATATCCAATCTATACCTCCGCTGGTCCATATTGTGGCCATTTCCTCTTGTCCTGCTGCTTGTTACCTGGAAGAAGAGACCAAGCTTCACCTCACTACAATCTGCTTTCAGGCGGTTGTAAAGAGCAATTAGGTGTCCGTGCTGGAGCCTCCTTTTCTCCAGGGTGAACATCCCCGACTCCCTCAGCCACTTCTCATTGGTCTTGTGCTTCAGACCCTTCACCAGCTCCGTTGCCCTTCACTGGACCCTCTCCAGCACCTCAACGTCTCTCCTGCAGTGAGGGACCCAGAACTGGACACAGGATTTGAGGTGTGGCCTCACCAGTGCCAAATACTGGGGGACAGTCATTGCCCTGGTCCTGCTGGCCACACTATTGCTGATAGAGGCCAGGATGCCATTTGCCTTCTTGGCCACCTGGGCACACGCTGGCTCATGTTCAGCCGCTACTGAGCAGCACTCCCAAGTGCTTTTCTGCCAGGCAGCTTTCCAATGTCTCTTCCCCAGCCTGTACCACTGCATGGGGTTATTGTGACTCAAGTGCAGGACTAGCACTTTGCCTGGTGGAACCTCACACAATGGGCCTCAGCCCATTGATCCAGCCTGTCCTGATCCCTCTGCAGAGCCTTCCTGCCCTCCAGCAGATCAACACTCCTGCCCAGCTGGGTTTTGTTTGCAAACTTGCAGAGGGTTCACTTGATCCTCTTGTCCAGGTCATCAGTAAAGGTCCAAATGCAAATATAAAGAGAGAAAATGAAAACCTAAAGAACCACTTCCTTTCAATGCACTGCTTCTGAGCAGCAAATTAACTTTGTTTTAATCCTACCATCCCAAGACACAGTATTTGGCCTCTAAAGGATCTGAGGATTTTTGCCAACTCCCTCAGGAACTCAGATTGCCTTAAGGAAAGTGAAGGGATAGCAAGGCCTTTGAAGGACAAATGGTCACTATAATTAATTTTTTTTTCCCATGATGGGTCTGCACTTATTGTGGGAACCCAAAGAGATCTCCTACCCATGGCCCTACAGGCCTTGTGTGTAATCACAGAGAAAAGCTCACAAAGCAGATCAGAAGAGGATTGTTACGGATAGAGGAGTCTCTGGAGAGAGCACACTCCAGACACCATAGAGTTACTATGTCAGCAGAGAGGAGATCCTCAAAAAGATTATTTCAACAAACAGGTAATTTTTCAGCTGATATAAGTGAAGACCTAGCAATTAGTCCAATAAAGAGAAGACACAAACCTAAGTCCTCTTTCATGTCAGCCAAATGATGCATAATTCCCAGAGGAGAGGTAACATGGTTTCTATCAATATTTCTGTGGTTTTGACTTAAACAAGAAGTTGCTTTTTCAGAGCCAAGTCATTGTTCTTCTTCATTGTTCTTGGTGGCTTTTGAATAATTATCCTCTTGGTAAAAAAAAAAAAAATATATTTGTCACAAGAGGTGCTATATTCTATAATTGACAACACACACCCCAACAGGGAAAAGGAAGCAAAGCAACTCTTTTGTGTGAAAAAAAAAATTGTCTTACTTCACAATAGGATAGAACATACTCATTGTCCCACCCCATAGTCAAGTAGGAAGTAACAATGACAATTTTTTCTAAGATGTAGCATCTGTTTTTTGTATATAATCCATAAAAGATTTTCAAATGCCCTTTAAGGAGTCCTAAATCTTCTACAAATTGGAGTCCTCCATAAATCCTCTATTTCTTAATCTGTATGACATCCTATAATGGACTAGTCTCAGTAAGAATTTCCATATGTCCTTGGCTTGGGCAGGAGGAGGCAAAAGAAGGCAAGAGGAAAGGGGAGGTTGCAAAACAAAAAGAGAAAAAAATAAATTTGTGTTTATATGTTCTGGGTTTTTTATTTAAACAAAAAAAATTATAGATGCAGGATGGCTTTCATTGCATTTATATGGCTTTCCCAAGAGATTCAACCATTGTTCTAGTATTTTATGCAGAAGTTTCCCCCATGCTAGAAGACATGAGCCACAAAGACAATAAGGCTCATATCATCTGAAGTAACTATCACTGGATCCAGCCTCACCCTGGCACTACACCTTGAGGAGTGAATCTACTCCATGAAAGGTAAATGCAGACAACTACCTCATCTGAACTGTGTAATTTCCCACCAAATTTTCAGAAAGAAGGCAGCATGGTATGAGAATATATTTCAAGATCAGAATGTGTTTAATTATTTATCTCAGAACTCTTCATGCCTTCAGGCAGATTGTTTTTTTTCTCTCTGAATAAGGCTAAACAAGATCCTATCATACAAAACAAGAAAGGTTATTAAAAGCTCCTGTTACTTGAAATCCTAATTATTAGCTTAAATGAGCTTTCTGCTATTGACTTGTATTAGTGATTTCATGAGTGTCCCCCCAAATACAATGCTAACCACAGGTTTTTCAAACATGGGACACTGTTCAGATGGGGGGAGAAGTTCACTTAGGCACAGATCTACTTCTGACAGGTCTGTAAACAGAATTAGGGTAATAAACCATAAAGTATCTTTTGGGGAGAAAGGCAGCCAGTAAAGAAAAATCAGAAACAGCGAGACTCTGTCAAGTGATGTATTTTCTTACTAATAATATTTTTTAAACCCTCCCCCTTCATATTCTGTATCTCCTCATTTCCCTACTAATGAAGGAAACTGCATAGTAGACAGGTCTTTGGAGGCTAGGAGCTGGAATACATGCACCAAGAAGCAGAGCACTGCCTTGAATTTCAACTTAATTTTATGATATTTCCATGGGAGAAATTACTGCTGGATACACGCTGGTGGATGTCTTAGGTCTGTCCCTTCCATTACCTACCTGGCTCCTGACCCAGGAGCACAACCTTTTAGATAGTGGCAGTACAGTGTGGAAATAGCTTTCCCTAAGGAAATCTCACTAAAAAAAGGCCTCTCTAGATGTGTTGCTAGAGGGATGACAATATATGCCATTATGGAAGAATAATGGGAGCCAATTATGCCTTACACAACAAGAAAAGTGAACCTCAGGTCTTTACCTTGGCCTTGCAGTTCCAGATATCCATTCAGTGATTATGAAATAATAGCAGCTAAAAACATTTCTGTTAAAATAACCAGATGAAATTTTAGAGTATGACTCTTACGCCTCCTCACTGTAACAAACAGTAAGGAATAGTTATATTATTGGCAGTGGAGGCATTTCTTAGATTTTCCTTCAGTATGTTTGCACAAGCAGTATAAAATCACAGCCAGCACTTTGGAAACCTTTTTCTTTCAGAAAAATGAGAAGAGAACACGCTGGTCAGTTTTCTCTAAATGTGTCACAATTAAAAAAAGCTGAATTTCTAGGACTGTCATTTAAGCATTATTTCTCTACACAAACTTTGCACTGGTGACTGGTTATCTCTATTCAGGGACTACACAGCAAGAATGTTATGCAGCTTGCTTTCACCTTAGTTTTTTGCCAATTGGTAAAGACCACATACCAAGAAATCCCTGGGAAAGCCTTAGTGCCAGAGTGAAACATCTCACATTGCAGCCTTGCATTTTGATGCAGGATATGTGAAGCCACCCCAATTTTCTCTAACTTTTTTAGACTCTGCGTGTGTCAAAACCTCACAGTATTTGTGAATTTCAAAGTAAGCCTTGAAAAATTAGTAATGCGTACATTTTGGTATCACACCCTACTCGTTCCTTTCAGACACATACATTTTTGTCTGGTTAGTTTCTGCTCTCCACCCAAAAAGTCTGCTCTTGCTAAGATCATAGTAATTGCATGTCAGTGGCTGTATATTTCAACTGAACTTGTCACAAAACAGGAAAAAATTCTGTGGGTCTGGCAAAAAAAACCCACTTTGAATCTCTAAAAAGAAGCCTCATGAAGGCTTGCACAGAAGATCATATTGGAGCATTTTAAATTTGCTATTTATATTGTGTTTTTATTAATAAAGGGCAACTTTTTAATCATAAAAGCTTTCTGTATAAAATTATGCTAAATCAAAAGACTTCTTCATTTTTATCCTTTAAACTAAGAAAACTGAATAATCTAGCATTTTTAAAGGTACCTTACTTCATTTAAAAGTTAACTTGTTCAAATTTATCCAATTAAAATACTCTAAAAGACTCTAGAGAGTCTTTGTCTTGCAATTGTCAGTGGAAGAGATCTAAGAGTGAGACAGAATTTCCTCTCTGCAAAATGTACTGATGCAGGCTCTGCATCTATAGATGCTAGTCTAACTATACTCCCAAGCTTCAAGCTCAGAGGTGATTTATACTTCTGTCTTCCAGAGCGTGGCCTGAATTTGCTTGCCTTTGCCTGAAAAGCAGGATGTAAATCAAATTTCTTGTGTTTTCGTCAGAAACAAACTGTGCTCTAAGAGGATGCACTGAGGTACTACCAAGCTCTCAGGAAACACTGGGTGGGGTTGGGGCTGGGGCACCTCAAAGTATGAAATTAAATCAAGGGAAGCAGAAACATTCCATTAAGCTCAATTCGCACGGCATCTCCCACAATAATGTCACTTTGGCTGTCCAGTTCTTCCATCTTCTAGCAGTGAGTGCATCAGGGTGGCTGTCATTTACTTCCCAGAGCTTCAGCATAGGCTGTTTCCTGCCTCGTCCAGGAATTTTTAGTCTAGGAAAGCCCAGCTCCCATGGAGTGCTTTGCCCACATCAGGGGCGGTGGAGCCTTTGGCTGCCCAGCAGCGCTTCACTCACACGTCAGTAACTAAGGCTGCCATTCAACAAGCAGCCTGTGTAATGCTCCAAGGCTCTGGGGCTCCCGCTCACTCCCTTACTTGCAGGAAGGAGTGCCAGAAATAACACTGCAGCTAGCAAAAAGGAATTTTTCAACTCACAGATTTACAAAATCCAAGTTCTTCAGGACTGCTTGCTTTCCTTTCTGTCTCTGTGAAGATATTTTTTTCCCAAAAGAAGTCATAGTCTGTGTCACGCCCACTGGTACAGAGACAGTCTTTTCAGCCACTTCACTTTATTTAAGTCAATTAGCCAACCTGCTCAGTTTGAATAATAATAATAATAAAAAAAATCTGCAAAGCAACCTGAAAAACAGAAGACAATCTGTTCAAATTGAGATATTTTTTGTGATTTCTAATGCGAACCTCATACTCCTGGTCTAAGATATTTTTCTGTTCCTCCCAGGCAATCCCAGTAACAGCTGTCATCCTTGGGCATTGGTAGCTGCAGAGTGCTGCAAAGAGAGACACATGATTTCAACTCACTTTTCACTCCACTGCTTTGGAGAAATGGGCGGGCTGCCAGAGAAGTGACTACTTGTGTTAAAAAAAAAAAGGGCTCCTTGTTTCACTTGTATCCTGTGACTTCGTGCTGGACACAGTGCATTTAGGGAAATGTCAATGATCCTGGTAGCTTTTCCAAGAAAGGAAGGAGTAAAAAAAGTGTCCTTTCCCTCACATCTATCTGTACACTAAAGCTAATTTTCCATAATTCTTGGAATATTGGTAAATTTCCAGATGGCTGAAAGGAAAAATTATGCTGTGACAATATCTTAAAAGGATTAATGAAACCTGAGTCCACAATAAGGCTGTCAGCAGGACTGCAGTTCATGGTAAAATGAAACAGGAAAAGAGAGAACTTAATTAATACTACATTAAAGGAGCATAATGCAATTAATGCCAGTTGCCCTGGATTTATGGAAGATAGATTTTGTCAGAGAAAATTTCTTTTCTTTTTTGATGAGGTTACAAATCTGACTCATTAAAGTAATAGTGATAATGTAATATACTTAGATTTCTGTAAGGCATTTGACTGAGTACTACATAATATTTTGATCAGGGAACTCAAATGATGTAAAATCAATACAGCAGACACAACATTAAATAAATTAAGAGCTGGCTAACTGATAGGTTTCAAAATGTAATTGTAAACAGGCACCCACTTCCATACAGGAGTGTTACTGATGGAGTCCTGTGCAGATTGCATTTTGGGCCTTTGAGGAACCTGGTAGGGAAAAAAAAAGAAAACAAATAAAAATCATTGCTGATAGAATTTGCAGATGACAAGAAGATTAGTTCTCTGAGAAATAATGAAGAGGAAAGGTCAGAGAGCCAGCTGACTCTCCTTGTAAAGTAGATGGAAACAAAGGATATACACACACATAAAGATTTAGAAACAAAGACAATAAGCTTTATAGATTTATGACATTTTTACTCTTTCCCAAGTGTTAAACTTCACATTTTAATTAGACCATTAAAATGTGAAACTGGATGGTCTAAGCCGCATCCTAGTGTATACAAGTGATAGGCATGAGTTCTGGAGGCATCAGGTAACAGTAATACTCTTTGCATGACTTAATGTTGTTTAAATATAATTTGATTTTTACATAAACTTGTTCAACTTTTCCTTGGGAGTAGAGGGGGGGAAACTACCTTCCCATGCAGAGTCCTTTTTTGTTCAGAAGTAGGTATCAACCTTCCTATTAACTTCAAAATGGAGCTGTCAGCTCTGAAAATACTTTATAGAAAAAAAAAAAGCTATAAGATGAAACAATTCTCAGCCAGATGTGGGTTTTAATGGAAAAAGAAAAGGATTCAGTTTAAAAAAGTTAACAAAAAAAACCTATTAGAGATGGGTAGAAATAAGGTGCTAAGTATTAAAACATTCAGAAGTTATTTAGAATAAATATTCAGGAAACTGATGGAAAAGGAGTAAGTTTCATAAGCTTCAACTCTAAGGAAATTAAAGTGAGTGGTCAAGATGTGAAATAATAAGAAAGTTATGCTGCCTCCTAGTCCTGTTATACAGGTGACAAAACCAGATCATTAGAAACAGAAAATTACTTTGAGATGCTGCAATTATTTTTTTCAACTCTTTGCTGCCCAATGTGATGGCCTAATTAGTGGAAGTGATCAGAAATTCCCTGTAGGCCACCTCCAGAGACACACTCCCTTCCTGTAGTCTCCAGAAGGGCTAGAGAGAGGCTGCCAGACCTGTCACCTCCTGGTTTACACCCCATGTTTGCAACACCCTGCCTGGCCAGCTGAGGGACAGTCAAGCTGCTGAAAGCTTGAGCAGCCCTGAAATCCACGAATTTGTTTAAACCCACTTGTAGAATATAATTTAGAAATTATCTGGACAGGCTGGCTCTTTCTCTTTATTTTCTTCCCCCTTTCACCCCAAACAAATCATTACATGGTTTAACTTCACAGAGACACAGGAAATTGGAGTTTCCACAACAAATTTAAACTCAAGTTTTACAGCTCCAGTGCACTGTCTGCCACCAGAGGTAATTCAGGTACATTTTTCCACAGTCATTGTCAGGATGTAGAAGACTTTTTCAGCTCTTACCTAGCATGCCATTCTGTGCCTGCAGAATGTGGGACAGGGTGAGGAATGGTAAGATGAAGATCTTGGCAGCTGAGGATGTTCAAACTCAGATTTTCTGGAAGCTCCTGAAGCACAGATATATAGATTAGATATAGATATAGATATAGATATAGATATAGATATAGATATAGATTAGATATAGATATAGATATAGATATAGATATAGATATAGATATAGATATAGATATAGATATAGATTTTAGGAAACATACATTAACTATGTATTTTTGTAGCAAGAGTCACTGTGTTGGTATTTCAGCAGTTTTCAGGGTTTCTCAGTCAAGCCCTTTATTAAAGAAATTGGCCAAGCCTTGTAATTTCAGGTTGCCAGCTAACTTGGGAAAACAACATTGTATGAGTCTACACTTGGCTCATATTTTTAAAAGCTGTCCACAAGTGTTAGAAACAGAAACCTTGTATGGTTTTTTTAAGGGAGAAAGAGGTTCCTCAATGCAGTTTGTTCTGTGAATGAAGAAAATGGAGGCATTTTGTTAGGGTGTAGCTGAATTATGGTCCTAATACACCTTGTAAATACACCTTCCTAGTCTTGGTGACTTTTGCCTTCTTCTGTTCTGAAAGAGCATTCGGTTAAGAATGAGACAAGAACTCAACAACCTGAAACAGCAAAACATAAATGTTCAAACAGATCTGCTGCTTTTGTCTGCCAGTCTTTCTTTGGCAAGCTTGGGAAAGTACTTTTCCTTTGAGATCATCTGTTGCTGTTTTGATTAATAGATCCTTCTATACATAACTTAGTACTAACCTCTCCATCTTAAATTAGTATAATCCTTAGAAATATGCAATTGAAATTGTTACCAGCAGTGTCATTACAGATGTTTTATTTGACTGAGGACATAGTTTAAACCAGCTTTGCTGCTGAAGAAAATATACATGCAACTGCAACTTAACGTTTCAGAACAAAATTCTGAAGAACTTAGAAAAATAAGTATTTTAAAGACAGATTCCAGAGACTCTCAGGTTCTCAAAGTCAAGTTAATAACAACAACCTTATATTCCTCTTCTCTGTATAAAAGGAAAAAAATCAATTGAGCCTAAAAGATTATATATGCTGAATATGCATGAAGAAAATGGAGACTCTCATTATCCTAAGAGACAAAACCTAATCACACATCCTCTGTTGAAAGCTCAGATGGTCTACTGGGAACCCAATCTTCGCATATGTAACACTTGCAAGCCTCTGGAGATTAAGCTGTGTCTAGAAGCCCTTAAATCCCTGTAGCATTTTCCCAAAGAGTACATTCTCTGTCTTGCATATCTCCTGAGATCAAGAACTCAAAATGCATTTGCACGTCCCACGGCAAAGTACCAACTTGTCAGATTCTTCTCACATGCCAGAAATAGGAGCCTTGTGTGTTAGCCCTTTAGTAGATATATATGCACAGTATACAGGAGCTTTGGATGAAATTGAGACACTGATCCTTTAACTTAAAAGGCAAATTACAAGTTGTTACTGATGATTATAAATCTGCCAAAGGTGGGATCCCACCTGTCCGAAGTGAAGTACTTCACACAGATATGATCCGTCTCTGGAAATCTCCACAAGCCTTCCCCAGTGACTGGACAGGGATTCAAAGCATCCCAGTTAGGGGCTTCAACAGACACCAGAGAGCTGTCTAGTACCTAGGTCAGGTGGGCTGAATCCACCCCTAATTGCCTGAAAACTGTCCTTTATCTCGTTCTTCCCTCAGGGTCTGTTTGTATTCAGTTTCCCTCCCACACTGCTGAGCTCCTGAAGCAGAGATTTCTTCTGCAGCCTAAGCTGCTAGAAATGGCTAATTATTCTTTTTTATAACCTTCTGGTTCCTCTGCCAGGTGACATCTTCTCTAATGCTGATCTGGAAAAAACAGATCCTAGGTAGGTGACTGTTGTTCCGGTGACCTGCTGCCTATTGTACCAAATCTGAGTAACAGCAGCTGGCTCGTTGCTTGAAGCAATTATGCTTCAGTGATCCTGGAGTCACGTCCATTCCTCTGCTCAGGCCGACGTGCAAGGAGACAACAGAAAGGATAAAAAACCAACCTCACCAAGACCGAGATGGCAGCTTTCCAACAACATAGACATGACACTCACAAGTCGTCCCTCACTCTCTACATCCTCCTTTTAAAAAAAGTTATAAGTCCTACAAGCACTACTCACTTAGATTTATATAGACATGGAAAATCTAGGTCATGGTACTCCTTACTTCTCTCTTCTCCAAGCTCTGTAGCTATTTTATGGACTTAGTAAAGGCTAACTGGGCTTTCATCTTTGCAGTGCCTGACTGCTGGCAGAGCCTCTGCTTAAAGCCCCATCCCTCCTGCCAACATCCCTCTGGCATAAGAAAGGGATGGTAAAGGGCTTTTAGAACCTCACAACTTCTTCACAGAGTCTGTAGACTCATTAATGTAACTGGTAAGGTGCAGAGGAACTGAAAACACCTCCAACTATTGACTAAAGACTAAGCTACCAGCTTCCATGGTCATGGGGACAATAGCCACCATTCACCTACTGCCACATCTGTAACAACACACCTCTTTCAAGTAAAGAGGGCTGGATGTGCATCAAGGTATTAAAAACAAACAAACAAACAAAACAAATGCACGCCAAAAATGAAAACACAAAAACCCCAGAAAATCTAGGAATACAATAGATACGCAGAAGAAACATGCATCAAGCTGGTAAAAGGGTTTAACAAATGTACAAGCAAAATTTTGTTGAGAGTATGCTTTACCAGGGAAGTCACAGTACACAGAGGGTGACTAGAGTTCTGTTACATTAGTTGCATATACTTTTTTTCCAAATACAGCTTGTTAACTTTAATTACATCTTCTAATAGAATGCCTGTGCAGAAGTTTTCTAACCCCAAGCCTGTCCAAAGTTTTATAGTCTAGCTAGAAACTTCTAAAAATATAGTATTTCTAATGCAAAACCACAGTCTAAACTTCAATAACTGTGATATTAAGCTGGTGTGGTTGGGGTAAATGATACACTGTGATGACTTAAAAGTGGAAAAAAACAAAGAGAATAAGCAGAACCCCAACTGACTGAAGCATGACTCAGGTAGGGGTCCCTGCTTGAAATTCTTCAGGACTGTTTGTGCACACAGTGGAATGCTCCAAAGTTTCATTGGTCACACCTTTCTGCAACATCAGCTGTTTTTCTGCAATACTAATCTGTGCCATTTAAGAAAAAGTTTGGCCTTAGCTACTTAAATCTTTGTAAAAACCCCTTACTTTTCTTCACCATGGCCAATCTTTCAGGAATATAGCTAACAAATAAGAACGTCTCTAACAGCTAAAGGATCAAAGCTGAGATTGTATTGCTGTTCTTCAGAGAAACTGAAAGTTTGATTAACTGAATCAAGTACCATTTTAAGGGCTTCTCTTCAAGATAAATACTTTTAAAAAAAGAGGCTGTTGTAATAAAATACAGATCTTTTTTCCTTTTACAGAGCAGTAACTGAACATTTTATGACTTACGCAGATTCCATCAGCATTTCTAATGACAGCAAAAATATTTCTGGAACAAGACAGGTTTCCCAAGAGGTTTACACTGTGAGATGAGTAAACTTTCTGGATAAAAAACCACTATGTAAATAAAGATGTCTTTAAAAAAAAAAAAAAAAAAGCATTGTTACCATCAGAATAAATTTGAGGCCAACATTTCAAAAAAACTGAATACTAGGTGAACTTCCAAGCCCATGTTATTCACATGAGCACAAAATGTTTGCAAAACATATGCACAGAATGAACAAGACAAGGACTGTGTGTAAATGAGTTGCTCATATTTGCTGTATCAATGCTAAGAAATGAATCAGCACATAATGTTGAAAAATAGAAACTAAAACTTCATAGATTATTAGAAGGATAAATAATACCCCATTTCTAGCAACCTGCTATAATTTTCTGCCTCAAACGATGAATCTGAATTATTCAACTGAAGATACCCCATGGGGCTATAGTAAAAAGTAAAATCCTCTCAGTTCTTTTTTAATCGCTTGTTAAATATCAGCTCTTTAGATGATACTGTGTGAAAACAAAGCTCCTATAAGTGATTATCCTATGAAGTCTCCAAGACATTTCAAATCAGTTTTTCTAATACTTGGACTGCTATAACACTGAAGAACATTGAGCCAAGTCAGAGAGAACAGTTATGTGACTTTTCAGCCCAAGCAGAAAGAAAATTACATCTGTAAATTATGGTATGATCTCTGAAGCAACACAGAGAGAGTAAGAATAAGAAGGGTTTATGAACTTAAGCACATTTCTACTTACATCATGGACAAGTTCAATACCTCAATATGGTTAAGGTACAAAGTGAAATTAGTAATTATTTCTACAAAAAAATATAAAGTCTTTCTTCCTCAAATACATTAACTGTTGAGGGTTTAAATTTTTTTTTATGTGTCACAACACATAGCATTGCCTAATAAAGTGCTTCCAGTTCATGTCTTCATGAATAAGATTTCTACATATTCGAAAGTGATCTGAAAAAGGAGTGGAGAGCAAGGTGACAGAATTCACCACATGCTGCTCCTGTCTAACTTAGACAGATGATGGTACACCCAAACACACTGTCAGGTTTGTCCTCTAATATTTTCCAGGGTGCTTTCTTTTGGGAACCATATCATGAGAAATTTAGCTGTTTTTCTGAAGGCTCCAACACTAGCACTCAATATCTGCTCAGGCTGGAGTGGTGAGACCAAAAGATATTAAATATAACAAATCAGTAAGACCTCTTCAGGTGGGAAGGGAAAGCGTGGGCAAGCCGAAGGAGGACAAGAGGATGGGCTGCACAGATACTACACACAAAAATTCATGGACATGACGCATCACACACTCAGCAAAACGGAGCTAGTGGAACCAACACAAGAGCTAAAACAGTAACTTACAAAAAAAGCAGACAAGGGACTGTGCTGTGGTATCTCTTTATGGTCTGAGGTACAGACAGCACCTAATCTGCATCTGCAGTTTGTGTGCATCTTTACTACCTTAAGCACGCTACAACTCTGAACAAGGTGAAATGAATTTCATCTTTACATCATGTGTTTTTGCTTTTGCTGAGAATGAAAGGATCGGTTTAAGCATAAAGCTGTAAGCTAGAGCTCCTCCACACTACCTACTGCAGCCTCAATTCCAAGCTTGACAGAATGTCTCTAATTACACATATCATTTCAGAAACACTGTTTTTCACAGGGAAGCTAATGTAGGCAGGTAGGTAATCAAGCTTTTCAGCAGACCAGGCAATGCTCTCTACTGCTAAAAATACTCTTTCATCAGCACAGGCATATTACATGTACATTTAGGTTTAAATCAAGACTGAAACTGTAGATATCAAAGCTTTATGTTTAGTATTTGCAAATATCTCAGTAGTGTTGGATTTGGTTTGAATCTCTTTTATCTGCTGGTAGGAACTTAACGATACTTGCCTATAACTAATGTTAAATTTAGTGAATGTCTTTGAGCCTGCTCCAGCCAACAATGCTGAGGCTGTGCAGTGTTTCAGTAGTCAGTGGTCAGATCCTTTACCATAATCAAGCAAGGATGAATGAGTGTTCTGAAGATCTTCCTATCCCTTCAGGGGTTTTCAGTAAATCTTTTATTCAAGTTAGATGGAATAGTGAATTCTTCTAAGAACCAGCATGGCACACAATTTGAATTTTCGCAGATCTACTCTGAGAACAATACTAACTTGAGTGTAGAATTGTACCTGGATGCAATCATTTAACTTTACAGATGTCCTTAAGAAGACAAGACTATATACATATAAAACAAATACCTCTCAGATTCATATGCAGCTGCCCTCTCTGCTTAATGGACCGTAAGGGGGCAACATCCAGTCACTTGTAGGTAGAATCATATTAATGCTATTGATTTCCTCTTAGAGAACTGCATTTCCCATTCCCCTTTTGGTGCTTACTTTTGATAGTGACAAATCTTCCCCAGATGCAATAACTTGAGTTGATTACACTAAAAATACCAAAACTGTTTCCAAACATTTTCATGAGAAATAATTGTGTCTGAACAGCAGCAGCTGCTGAAACTTCTTATACATGTAAATGAGTGCACATTCTCTTCTCAGTCTTATCTTTAGATATTTTTCAGGTAAGCTTTATGCCACGATGTGAATCACAGAATCACAGAATGGAAGAGACCTTCAAGATCATCAAGTCCAACCCATGCCCTAACACCTCAACTAGACCACGGCACCGAGTGCCACATCCAGTCTTTTTTTAAACACATCCAGGGATGGTGACTCCACCACCTCCCCAGGCAGACCATTCCAATACTTAATCACCCTTTCTGTAAAAAACTTTTTCCTAATATCTGACCTATATTTCCCTTGGAGCAGGTTTAAGACTCTGTCCTCTCGTTCTGTCAGTTGCTGCCTGGAGAAAGAGACCAACCCCGACCTGGCTACAACTACCCTTCAGGAAGTTGTAGAGAGTGATAAGGCCACTATCCTAAAGAGGAACTGCCCTATGTGTATCCCACTCAGAAGAAAGCCCTGTAACAGGCACATTTCAAACGAAGAGGAGTAGCAGGGTTTTGAAACTTTACCAGCAAATGTTTAGTGCCTTGGGGGAAATGTTTTCTGCATACCCTTATATCATTTAAAATGCGCTGAACTCAGAGGACAAGAAAAAGATAGCATATTATCTGGAGGGTATTGCCCACAACTGCAAAAAGGGGAGATTACAGGGGAAGTCCTGCTATAGAAGAACTCGGTTTTCAAAAATCCAGCTGTTCTACAGTTTCTGACTTTTTTCACATTTATGCTGTAGAGCTCCACTGTAGTTTTCTGCACTACAACAGCTGGGATATTCCTGTATATAAGTGGTTTGCCTATCTTGGGATAACAGAAGCCACATAAAGAATGTACTTCAAGAATAGAATTTCTGATTGAAGATGTGTTTTCATTGACCTCATTGGACAATGGACCAGACCCACAAGCATTATTAATCCCAGAAAGAAAGTTAATCAGTTAATGACATTTAAGACTATTTCAGAATTGTTATTTCTTTTCCCACTGCCTTCAGACCTTCTCTGTTTAGAATTTGTTCACATCAAGGTAGTGTGGATGCTTGTTATCCCTTGAGAAGGTCTCCAGTAAGCATGGATTTTCAATGGAAAATTATGAGAACAACAGTCTTCCTCACGTGCCTGTGGTGGTTGTGTAGGACCCTGTAGCTGTGAGGCTGTCCCAGAGAGACTGTTGCTGCATTCACCTGTCTGTGAATATGGCAAGCTTTGTGACCTGAAACAAGTCCTGGTCATTTATTTCATATATTCCAATATATTCCCTCATTTAAATACTGGAGCTGTCTCAGGTTACATCCGCACAGCATGGTCCCAGACATTTCACAAGTCAACTTTCCTCTGTCCTCCAGGGATTTCAGGGTATCCTGTGTCCAAACAATACACTTCACAAAGTCTTGTTCCACCAGCCAAATACATCCTTCCTCCAGGCAACCCTCTTCTCCCTTCATAAGGGGAAGCACATCAGCAACTCATTCACCCCTGCTTCCCACATCCTTCACTGCTAGTATTGCTTTTGGGAGCCTCTGTGTCTGGCTGAATAAACACATTTTGCACAGGACTTGGGAAACACAACAGTTGATCAGAATTAACACCTTCATATAGATCAGATGAAAAATTCTTTCCTGGACAACAACTATTAAAAAGGTACAAGTAATCACTGCAAATAATCCTCAAAATTCAGTGCTATAAACTTCCAAGCAAGTTACTACAAGCAAACATGACTTCAAAATATATCTAAAAGGCAAACCTTTACCCAAGTCACTAGTATTTAAAAGCAAGAATAATAAGGGAGCTCTAGGCATTTAATAGGAATCCTCTGATTTTGGGCAATAGTACTATATAATGCAGTCTATAGCTATAACTGGGCAAGGATTCTCCTCTCTCTGCTCATATGCACTTTTTGTAGGAGAGGATTTTTGTACAGTAACTGTGGTAACTGTGAGTAGCCAGAATCCCTGTTTGGCAGCTCAGAATTCCCCATGTCCTGCCCATTCCCTCTTTATCATTCCCCTGCTATAATTTAAGTTGAAGTTTGTCAATGTCCGATACTTTCTTTTGCACATGGCCAAAGGCTAGAAAATGCCAGGTAATGCACAAGATTACCTGGAAAAGTAGTTCTAACAGTTTGTCTTTCAAAATGGCATATCATTTCTTTTCCAATCTACAAAGAACTGAAATAATTATGTAATTCTTTTTAGAAGGGCACTTGGTACAAGCTCCATTGTCTATGTTATTAAGGCATATAGATTTAAGGAGCCTCTCAAGAGTCAAGAGAGTAGTAAACTGAGACTCAAAAAGTTGAAGAAGTTTCCTATTGAAATATTGACTGAATGAATCTGGTATGAACTAGAACTATCCCACTTAATTTCATTCATTTTATAGGAGAGAAACATGGTAAAATTTCAACCTTAACCATTAAAGAAAAACACCCTAAATCCTTTGTTCATTATCTGCAAGTCCATCCACACACAGAAAATACTGTAGAACAGTTAAATCACCTCAATAGCATCAGTGATGAACAGAAATCTTACTCAAAGTAAAAGTAACTGATTCTTTTATGGAGCAAGTCACTGCAGCAGTATGAACTCTGAAACTCAGTCAGAAACCAGACAAAGCTTTTCTTCCTATTCTATCCTTTTCTTACTAGTAATTTCTTTCCTAGAGGCATTCTGGTCTGATTCCAATTCTGTTTTCACATGTCTTTATCCACAGAACGGATAATTATTATACCAGGAGTCCCAGAAAATCAGTTATCTTTATTTGTGAATAATAAAAAATGAGTTGATGCGAAAGCCCCTGGAAAGGAAAAAGACAAGCTAAAAAAAACCACAATCCCCTGAAAGCAGTGCTTATACTGTGTGTGCACATTCACTATGAGATTTAAATATTCATTCAATTTTTCTTATTATACTGACAAGGACAAACCTTGTCCAGGGGTAGGTAGCTGATTTTTCATAGAACCATAGAATGGTTTGGGTTGGAAGGGACCTGAAAAATTATGCAGTTCCAAACCCCCTGCCATGGGCTGGGACACTGCTCACTAGAGGTGAGATTAATCAAACATTAATCAGAGTCCCATCCAGGCTGGTCTTGAACACTTCCATGGATGGGGCATCCACAACTCCTCTGGGCAACATCTTTCAGTGTCTCACCACCCTTAGAGTAAAGAATTTCTTCCTAATATCTAATCTAAACCTACTCTCTTTCAGTTTAATGCTATTTCTCCTTGTCCCACCACTATATGTAAAAAAATCCCCCTTTGAGGCTGAAGGGGAAGCAACAAATAGATGTGCCAGTTTCCTAAAACTGTAAAAGAAAGTTAACTTGATAACTTGCTAAGAAGTTTTTAGACACAATGATCCTGGGCTTGGTCACAAAAAGGCAATAGGAAATTAACTGCAACTGCCCTAGGATAACTGGACTCAATGGAGTTATTCTGGTGTTGAAAGATTGTTTATCACCTCCACACTGATCCTTCACAATGATGCTCATACCTTGGTTTAGCAAGATGAAGCTTCTGTCACACCAGGGAAGATGGTAGTGATCACCTAGTGCTGAAAATAACTCAGGGATATGCACAACCACAATTAAGATGTACAAAGCAGGCAAAAGAAAATCCTGCAATTATAAGTGGAAGTATCCAGACATTTTGCTCTTCTCAGTCAAAAATTAAAATATTGGTAGAGACACAGATGTGCTTACCAGACTTCAGTGGCTGGAGAGATTGTACTTGCTTATAACTAGCATTAAAAATAGCATAAGAAATTTACTCTGGCAGGTATTTTTAAAATGTTGTAGATGCAACAAAACTCACAGTTTTAGGGTTCTACATTTCAACACTTTCTTTTTCCCCTGCTGCAGCCATATCAGTCAACAAATTCACTTTGATTTGTTCTTTGCCAATTCACATAAGTGCTTGTCACTTCCATTGGACACAAGCAGTATTTAGGTACACACAAAGAAAATGAGGTAAAAGCGGTGAGACAAGAAACAGGGAAGGGAAAGTGTGCTTTTTATTGCAGCACACAGATGCACCTTTCATTCCAGGTCCTACTGCTTTCTGTCTGCTCTCCTGGGACTTCACACTCTGCTGAACAGAATGCCAGCTTCCCATTGTTACTAGACAGCAGTTGTGCCATACTGCGAGTTCAGAAATTCATGAATCTGTAATGCAAGACAGGGACAGCTTTTCCCTACTGTATAACTCCAGCACTGCACAAAGGTCACAACACCAAAAGCCTGCTGGAATTAAATGGTGTCTCTTTGTTTCATTTTAAAGCCCTGAAGGGATATGATCATACAAAATATTAAGGGATATTAAGAAACAATTAAAGCTGTTGTTTTTTACAAAGCCAGCAGCCCAAGACACCTAAGAGTGACTGGTGTAAAAGAAGGGTCTATTTACAAGAAGTTCAGTTCTCCCCAGGAGGAACTTCCCAGACAGAGGGAATCGGAGCCATATTTATCTGGGACTTTCTGCCCTTCCACCTAAGGCTTTCATCTCTCCTTTATCCCCAAACCTCCTTACTACACTGTTTTCTTTAACTGATGTGAACTGGTCAGGATTTTGTTCATACTGTTTAAGAGACTACAATGAGTTTTGATACAGAGCAGTGCCTCTCACATCCTGCATTGTGCACTGCAGCCCAACTGTATTTTACTGTTCAGGGTTTGCCAAGCTTTCAGAAAACAACGATGAAAAGTACATGTTTAGGATAATATATCAATAAGGTAATATAACAAATGGGACTATCTGTAAGAACAAATTAAAAATATACACATAGTCCTTTACAACAGAAACCAAGTGTAACACTTCCATCTACATCATGCCATTCCATTCTGACCATATTTACGTAACACTTTGCTATGCTTGAGTGACTTTTTATCACTGGACATTTGAGTGGTCTAAAATGGACAATATTCTTAACTTAAAGACACTTAGCCACAGCACTAGGTATGTGAGACCACACAGTGAAGACTAATTCAAGCCTGGGAAGCCAGAATACAATTTCTAATGCAACCTTACCACAGAGACTGTCTCAATAGCTCTAGTGCCCCAGGCAACCAGGAGGTGACAGGATAGTGTTAAAATGTGATATTTCCTTCACCTTGGCTAATCCTATGCTGGGTACACAAGGCCACACAAAAGATTTGGCAGTGTCAGTGACCCCTTTTGCATCTGGGATCTCAGGGACTCATTTGCTGCTGCAGTTCAGCTTCACTGCCTTCCGCTTCTGACTGAACCTTGAGTTCCTACAGCCTCTTCTGAAATTCAAAGTGAGTGACTTTGCCAAGGTCACACGGGAAGCGCATGGCAGAGAAAAAGGCAGCGCTCTTTACACACGTAACATCAGATGTCTTAGCACTCAGATGTTTTAAGGCAAGTCCTGGACTCCAGCCTCAACACTGTGTTTGCTTATTAGCTAGAAAGCAGGAGAGTGGAAAGCCCAAGGAGCCTCACATGGACCTGGTGGGAGGTATCAAGTAGGTCAGTTGGGCTATTTCACTGCTGTTCTTTGTGTTCTATAAAAGATAGTACATGTGGTAGATTAAATGAAAGACCATACTTATCATAAAAGTGCACTTCTGATTGTAAAAAACCTTGGAATTATGGCATGAGATGAACAAAGAAAGTGCTGAAAGAGAAAAAAAATAGTTTAGAGTTATAAAACTCTAAACAAAAGCTTATTCTTTATTAACACATATTTATTTTGAATGCCTACTAAAACAGATCAAAAAAATCTATGTCAAACATTCAACACCTTTGTCCTTTGGGCAATCCTTCATGATTCTTTGCACTTACTGAGATGGAAAAAAGAAAAACAGAACCAAAACCAATAGAAAAAAGATGCATTGCAAGAAATACAACTAGCTAAAATTTATAGATCAAATAGGAGAAGTATTATAAAGCTCCTCCAGATCTGCAGCTGTCTGGGTAGCAGGACTCCCTTGAACATCTTAAAGCATAAGACACCAAAGTAACTAAATCCTTCTAACCTGGAGGAAAGTTGTGAATCCATTTTCTCTGCAAAATTCTGTGAGGAAAGTCTAGCTTCTGCTACACAATCAAGTAACAGTATTCTTCTGCTGCCTATGAATTTTTTTCTCGGTTTTGGTTTTATTTTTTATTTCATAAATTGTATCTAAGTTAGAAAAGTCAGACAAAATTAGAAAAGTGTAGTAGCATTTTTTTGTACAAATTCATGGAAGATACAGAAAAGAGAAAACATCACCATAGAAGGCTGAATAGCTTGTTCTCACATGTAGCATCTGGAGAATAACAAAAAGCCAAATAATGGGGTATGGAAAAATGATTCCCTTTTTTTGTAAAATAACCAACAAGGTTACAAGGAAAAAAATATGTTCAGATTCACTGTGAGACAGCCAAAATCAAACAGAAAAAACAAAGATAATGTGTCTCTTGGAGTCTGATAGAGAAATTAGTTGTTTATGACACTAATTTGTACAGTGTCTATCACCATTGCCACTAGGTGTTCTAATTACAGAAAAGTAATGATGCAAAAGTTGCTAAACAAATGTTAAACACAACTAGTGCAAATTCTGTAAGCCCTAAGGGGCTGTTAGATCTAAGTACTGGAAGACAGAAATAGGAATTAACTCTTCAGAAGGGAAGGAAAATCTGGGGAGAAAGAGCCTTGCTCCAGAGCCCAGTGTACAGATTAGGGCTGCCATCCTTAATGTGATGCCTCCCTAGCAGGTCCAGGAATCTGTGCTATTATTTATATTATTAATAAAACCATTTAAATCAAAATAGTTTTTCCGAAGACTCTAATTAGTATCTGTTATTATCTCTATTACATTTGGGCTTGAATAGTCATGAGGACGTAGGGCTTTTCTGACGCAGAATGCGCCAAGTGTAGGAAACTATGTTGATAAGTGCATTAAATAGATTTTCTTTCTTTCTTTCTTTCTTTCTTTCTTTCTTTCTTTCTTTCTTTCTTTCTTTCTTTCTTTCTTTCTTTCTTTCTTTCTTTCTTTCTTTCTTTCTTTCTTTCTTTCTTTCTTTTTCTTCTCTGTTGATTTTTCTCTTGGCTGACAGCTACCAAGACCAAGCACATCTCAGCCAAGCAATGGAGGAAAAGGAGTGAAATGGGATTTCTCAAACAACCAAATGATCCATAGAGCACTCAATGGCAGGCAGATGTTTTCTACATTAAACTGAGCCTCTAAGAAAACAATAGGGCAACATATCAAAATTCTTATGTAAATTTCTCTGATTCAGCTCTTTCTCTGAGGCCTGGGGACAATTAAAAAACCTGAAAGATAATTCACATGCTCATCCCAATACAGTACTCATCAAGAAAAGCTCATCACCATCATCCATAAGGATTTTGCAAGGCTGATTTAGTCTTCAGTAAATCTTTCTAAGCCTGAAGAAGTTAAAAAAGGCATTTAATCTATGATACTTTAAAATAGTATTTTAGCTATTTCTAGATGGTGGCATGTTTGTACCACATTTAAAGAGCTCAAATATTTCCTTTTTCCTCTGTTTACTTTGTGACAGCCTTCACAAAGTCTTCACAGTACTCTGAGGCTGGGATCTGGCTGCTCTACACAGAGTATCTCTCTTTTGTTTTACCAGGTGAATCCAAGGAGTTTCCAGTGTCTTCGCTCCTTCATTTTGAGAATTTGCAACCAGAGAAAATACAGGCCAATGGTATTTCAAGTCCCAGGTGTGGTTTACTCCATATGCATAAGAAAGCACTGAGATGTAAGAGGTGAAAGAGGTAAATTAAAGCAACAAACCAGCCTACTTTCATGGTTAGCTTGTCTAGACCACCCTGGCACAGGCACGATAAAAGGCTTTCATTTGCACCACCAGAGATGTTTCAGTGTTACCTTTGCATTATTCTGAAAGACTCAGAGCTCTTGAATTATGCCTTATGTTATTCCTCAGGTGTCTCTAGTATCTTCAACGGGAAATGTTCCTCCATTCAGGGTTTCTCTCCTTTTTCTTTCTCAAAAGCTGCCACAACTTGCATATCTTAACTCCTCTCCAGCTTATTTATCTCTATAGAATTATCCCTCTATCTCTGAGCTTTCTTGTTTCTCAGGACTTGTTTTTGGGGTTTGTGTGTTTGTTTTGGGATGCTTTTTGGGGATCATTAACATTTCTGAAAAATCAGACCTATGAGATGCATCTGCCCTGTTATTAGAGGGAAACCATGTGTATGACTTTGAGACACC
This sequence comes from Promerops cafer, assembly GCA_013398275.1. Taxonomy (NCBI): domain Eukaryota; kingdom Metazoa; phylum Chordata; class Aves; order Passeriformes; family Nectariniidae; genus Promerops; species Promerops cafer. The sequence continues at coordinate 727,169 of VZSE01012872.1, forward strand.
ACTTTGCCTGTCCATGAGGCCTCATGAGGACAATCTCTGAGCCAGCCCAGATCACCTGGCTTTCAGGGAGTAGAATTTGGCTTTGTTTAACCCATTAGAGCACACCTTGCACTCGGGCCAGGCGCCTTCATCCATCCCACCAGCAAAAGCTGGTGACATGACAGGCAGCCCTCCTTTGGGCTCTTTTGAGGAGGTCTGGTGGTGTTAAAAGAAATATGAGACGGAAGGCAAGGTTCCTGCAAAGGAAGCACCATGCTGTGGGAGGAATTTGTGCATATGTTTTTTCTGGGTCACCATCCCTCAGTCAAATGCCTATTGTGGTGACTAGATATGAGAAATAATTTGCATTGTGTCACACTTACTTGGGGCCAAGAGGATTCTCCTCGACAGCCTCACACTTCCTTTACAAAACCCTGTTAGGGTTTCTCATGGAGTGACCCACCATTCCACAGGAATCTGCTATGGGAATCTCTTGTGGGAATACTGATGGATATAATGACAGGCCCACTCTACTTTTGCTCAATAGACAAACACAGAGTTCGTTCCATGCCATCAGCCACATTTGGCAAAAACACAAAAAAAAAGGTGAAAAGATAAGCTGTAAAAATTATAGAAGCACAACATTCTTTTCTCCACTTGGTTTTTCTACAAAATCACTTCCACATCCTGGTGTAAGACACTGTCAGATCTGTATCTTAACAAGGCACAAATTTCAATTAGTTCTTTTGTTTCCCTAATTACTGGGACTTGAAAATACTGTAAATCTAAAGCCCATTCCTGCCAAAGATAAATTCCAGAGTGAACTGTCATTTCCAAACCTCATATGCAAAAAATATGGCTTTGGAGGAAAAGAAAGAAATATTTTTGTGGTAGTTTTTTCTGTTCTACCAGAAGAAGAAGCTGTTTGACATTTTGACAGAGGTTTGGAATATTAGAAGTAATTCCAGTAGACATTAGTAGGCAAAGTGCAACTGAGGAGTATGTTCAAGGAGGCAAATGCACATAATTTATTTCATGGTTCCATGGTTTACAGAGAGAGAGAATGCAAAGATATAATATACTGCTTTGCTTACAAAGCTCCACCATTAATGAGAAATATATTAAAATATGGCAAGGAATCATTTTCCTCCCACTTTTTTTCTCCATTAAAAAACTTACTTTTATGTGAGTAATATTCATCTAATGGAAATTCTTACTCTTTTGCTGGCTTGGACTACTTTGATCCATTGATTTTTCTAAAACTGTTCTTCCAGCGGGAAGTGTGCAGAACTTGTTTATATTGGGGAATTTGAAGGGGGGAGAAAAATAACTTTTTAAAAAGTTGTGCTTTTCAGCAACCCCATTCAGACAGGAAAATTGATTTAGTTCTTGGAGAAATAAAGGCAGCAAGAAATTAGTTGCCAACTGGCCTCTTTCCTCTTCCTGGATTACACAGCTCACTCCAGCCCACAGGCTTTTTTTCAGCATTGAAATCAATGTTTCTGTTCATGCCTCATAGCAGAAGCTGGCACATCTGTCCTACCTCGATTTTGCTAGCACAGATAAAAATCAGTAGCAAGATGCAGAATTATGTACTTTTACAGCTACACCACAGTACAAACTTGACAACATTGTCACTTGTATTGGTTGTTATTAAAGCTGCTGGAATTACATCAGCACAGTGCTCCAGCTAAAGCCACGACCCTGTCTTAATTCTGCTGTGTAGCTGCAGCCTTATCCAAACCATGATAGGGCTATGAGAGGTATTTGGGTGCTCAGTCCCAAGACAGCTCTCTAAATGTATGCCTGTCTGCTAATGACTTGCTAACAGACAGCTTCAAAACATGCACTGCACTTCAGGGCATTGATTGACTAATTCTTCAGCAGGAGATAGCTGAGATACATATCCAAATTTCTTCATTAATGAATAGGGAGTTTAATACTGCATCGAACTTAATTGCACATCTGGCACATCATGTAGGTAATGCCCAGTGATACAGCCTCTGTTTTCCAATCTGTCATGATGTTTTTCATAGGCAAGATCTGAACACAAACAGGGATGGCAGATGTCTCCAGCCACTGCTATCTTGGAAAGTGTGAATTTTAGGAAACTGTTAAAAGAGGAGCAGAATTTAGGCCTTACTCTCTAGTGTATAAATACAGGACCAGGGGTTAGGTTATGAGCTCAGATGTAAAAAAAATACCTGAGACAATTATTTATTTGCCCTGTATTGAACACACAGGACTGGTGTGTTGAACACTAGTTTTGAAAGGACCTTGATGCATTCCCATGTGCACTTCACTACCAGGAAGCAGCTGAGTTTAAAATCTCTGGTGGCAGAAGGAAAGGTGCCAGGAAAACTTCAGCTCCAGATGTGAGGAGATTAGCCAGGAGGGACAGCTGTGTTTTGAGTGCATCAGGCAAAGCATCACTGGCCAGCTGAGGAGGGACATTGGTTGTCCTGTTCTACTCTGTGCTGCCATGGTCTCACCTGAAGTGCTGTGTGTGGTTTTGGGCACCACAATATAAGAAAAATAAAAAGCTGTTAGACAGTGTCCAAAGGAGAGCTATGAAGATGGTGAAGGACCTTGAGGGGAAGCTGTATGAGGGGGGGGTGAGGTCCCTTGGCTTGTTCAGCCTGGAGAAGAAGAGATTGAGGGGAGACCTCATTGTGGTCTACAACTTCCTTCTGAGGGGAAACGGAGGGGAAGGCATTCTTCAGGGCCAGGAGTTGGACTTCAATGTTCTTTGTGTGTCCCTTCTAACTCAGGATATTCTATGTTTCTGTGGGCATACCAGGGAGAGTCTACACTGAGAATAACAGAGCACTGGAATGAGACTGTCAAGCCAACAGAGGTAGGTGGGGGAATCTCCATCACAGGGATGCTGTGATAACAAGTTGTGCAAAATTCAGTCAAGATGTCAGCAAAGTGATAACTAATCCTGTAACATTTCCAGCTTCAGGGCAGGAGGATGAGCAGGGATTTTACAGAGTCCCTCAGAGGTATTTACTTTTCTGTGATTGTAGGAACCAATCTGTAGCTGACATCATCAAATCCTTCTTGGGTACACAAGTCCAGTGTGCATATAAAATATACCCTGCTGATTAGAGGTATTGTTATTAAGCCGTTACCTTTCATCTGTTAATTACTAAAGACAGCTCAACTGTGGAGCATTAATAATTCGTATAGGTGGTAAAAGCCATGGCTACAGTTGCCATGGCTTCAAAAGGAAAGAAATCTAAAGGAAGTATTTTGTGGAAAAGAAGCAACTCCATAGAAATAAGAAATTAGTGGCATCGCTTGATTCAAAAATAAATGGAGTATTCAGGATTAACACCACACAGAGTATTGATCTGACTTCCAGGAAGACAGTGATGTTCTAGACTTCATATTCACCCTCTCTTTGATAAAAAGGGTACCATTTTATTTTGTCTAGTGGAGCCACTGATGAGACCATAGTATTCTCTGCAACCTCACTTCTTTAGTATCTGCATATGTGACTCCCAGGGAAAGTTTTTACTGGTGAAGAGCTATGGTCTGGAGAAAAGTACAGTATTATATGAAGTATTATGTGATTAGCTGCAAGCAAACTTTTTCCGAAAGCATTCATAGGAGCCCTGTGTACAGTGCAGAGGAATCTCAAAAGATACCCTTTAACATCACTGGAGAAATCATGGAGGCTTTTTTTTTTTTTTTGGAACATTGACTGATCTAGCTGAGCAGATGTCCTGCTAGAGGAGGAAAATACAGCAATGATTGCAGATGACTTGCTGCACTTCTGACTTTTCAAATCCCAGCTGTCCAACAGCAAGATTCTGTCTCTTATCACAAAAAAAAATGCACACCAGCAACACTGTCTGCTTCGCCTTCCCTCCAAGTAGACATCATGGTTGGAAATTCTGAAGAAAAGCAGAAAGAAAATATTCTACTTGGAGTGGAAGGGAAGACAGAACTTGGAAACACTAGTTTCTCTGCAACATTATTTTCTCTCTGGTTTGGCCAACACCTCACCCAGGGAAATCTGATCCCATAGTGTCTTACACAAAGATTTACTAGCTGATAGCAGAATCTGTGGGTGTGTGAAAAGCCTGACAAAAACGGTAAGAATTTATTTATGGCTGCAAATATTACATCCATATGGGAAAGTTCATTCGTCTTTAACTTTTTTCAGACACATTAGAGACTGTTATTGATTTAATAGTCTAGTGGAACATAGAGAGAAAAAAGCATAACAGGAGAAAACTAATTATTATAATATGAGCAATACATGTATAATTCCATTTTAAAAATTAGTTACTTCTCTTTCTCTATCATGATTTCTCCCTAGACACAATTTTCTGTTCATTAGGAGATAATTACCTTCACTGCCAAGCAGTTTATGAATGCACTGTTTATACCAGGAGAGAATTTGAGAGTTACATTTCTTGTCCAAAATATTATTGCTGTTGAGGCAGTCTTACTGTATTATATCCAACAGGTCACTAGACATGCAAGTGGATCCATGTGCAGTTGGTAATAGTTCAAAATTATTTTATTCCCAAAGGACATATTTTTAAAAGATGGGTTTGCTGATTAGTCTTTTCATTCCACAGCAATACTATCAACACATGGAAAGACATGCCAGCAAGAGCTCTCTTACTTCACCCTCCTCTGCCTCTCATTCTTTTTAGATACAAGCAGCTTCTGAGTAATGTGTCGTTTCCCACACAACATTAAAAAGTGGCACTACAGAAACAGAGCACCAAGCTATCTTGCATTTGAGGAGTGCATGCAGTAATTAAACTTCACACCACCTTTGCAAGTTAATTACCATCATCCTTATTTCAACAGATGAGAAAATGAGAAACATGGGAAAGTGAGACCATGCAGCAAGCCTGAGCTCAAGACCCCCTCTTGTTCATCATTATTCCTCCCTTTTGAACTGTGGCTCTGCATCACAATTGCTGGCTGGCAGGTAGCTGGAGAGAGTGTGCACAGCTGCATGGAAAACTCTACCTCAGTCACTGGGCTCCTGCACCTTAGTCCACAGAGGAGGAGCACCATGGTAAGAAGGAGGCCCCAGCAAGAAGGAAGCCTTCTTCAGCCTTCTCCATCAAGCATGCAAATATCAGGCAATAGGCAATGTGGTCCATATTTAGCCATCTAAGTACCCAAGTTGCTCTTTTGCCTCCCTTGATAGTCAGCAAAGGGCTTGGTACTTCCAGAAGAAGATTCAACATTCTTGAGATCTGAGTTGCCACATATTAATAAAAAAAAAATTATATCCTCAAGAAAATAGCCTGTCTCCCAGTTAAAAAATTTAGTGACTCCAATTTTTCCTCTCTATTATGTCTCCTCTACTACTTGCTGAAAGTGCTGATTTGGCACTGGGGTCTGAATTTGCACATTGTAATAGTCATTATGCAGCAGTAATGTGTAGTAATCTCTTTACCATAGACTTTCTAAATCCTTCATTTCCACAAGCTCCTGGAAGGCCAATGCTGTAAAGCTAGGATATGCTTCTTACTTGAAGAATCTGAAACATTAAAAAAGATGCACAGCACACTATGCAAAACAGCCCAGAAATTATTGCAAAACTATTTTATTTTCTGTCTTGTACAATAAAGCATGACAGAAAGAAAAAGTTCCCAGAAAAATGGAACAATGGAGAGTAATATAATCTGTGGGGTTTGTGTCCTTCATGAGCTATTTTTAATGGGCCAGACAATGAGGTCATTTTTCTGATACTGAAATTATGATTTTACATAATCAGTGGAGTGCTATTAAACAAGGACCTAAATAAAGGCATTTAGTCATTCACTCTACGGAGAAGAAAAATATAAAATATTTGTTTCTGTCTTATAAATTTCCACTCGATTGGAAATTCAGTAGGAAGCCGAATGTATGCCACAGAAATTACTTATTCTTTGGTTCAACACACACACTAAAAGGTTGAGGAAGTAAAATAAAATCTGAGGGGAAAAAAGCATCACAAAATGAATAAAATGGGGTTTGGATGAAAAAAAAAATGAAAATTTTCATTCAGTTGGAATTGATAGGTTTCTTTTTATTTCCAGATACAGAAGAACTTGAAAAAAATATAACAAAATAAAGAAAAGGGAGAAAAGCATGCATGAAAAACTAGTTCTTGGAGCCATTAAAAACACCACAAAAAGCATGCAGCAACATTTGTCACCTCTCTCCAGAATAAGCTGATTAAAGCACTCATCTGGGACCAATTTCCCCTTGTCAGGAAACTTGGAAGAAAGACCTGAGATCAGGTTTCCCTCCTCTAGACTCCCAACCTATGGAGTCCCCTTCTTCATAGTGAATATTTGTTTATAATGATAGTTAAATAACTAAATAAGCAGAATTTGATTGTTCAGTGGGAAAAGTCTCCTTAGAAGAAAGATACTCAAACTCCCTTTCAAAATCAGGTAGGGTTTTGGGGTCTTCAACATGTTGGGCCAGTATCCTAATCACCAGGATTATGAGAGCTGGAATTACTTCAGCAGATGCTCCTTTTGAATCCAACTCAAAAAAATTGCAACATTATGCTTGGAAAATGCTGAAACTAATATGTTTGACATTACCAACATTTTTTTTGTTTGGTGTTTTTTCCTTTCTTTGCTTTCCTTTCTTCAATCAGAGCTGTTCTTTCAATTTGATGTAAATTTGCCACTCGTTTCAAGTAGAATTGTGAATGTTTAATTCAGAAACAGAAACTGTCTAAGTTGGAGTCAGGGGTGGTCTCAGAGCACCTCTGCCTCTCAGCCCAAACATCCCTTGCTCCTTTACTCTCCATACCAATCTCCTACCCTGCTAGAGCTACAGATCTGTGGCAGCTTTCAGACGTATCCCTCTATCAGAAACTTGATTTTATCTCAGACTTAGAAGGTTAAGGAAAAACAGTCTAGTCTAAAGCTAACCTTTTGGCAAATTTCCCCTGAAATTCTGTAAAAGCTTGTACATGTGTTCTTGAGTCCCTTGCACATGAGGGACTTTCCTTAACTGTCTACCTGAAGCCATCTCATGAAGTGAGCAAATAAAGTTGCTTTGCTGGATCTCTAATACCAGAAGAAGTCTCCATGAGTCTGAGACAACACTGAGTGTCAGGATCTGCTGTCAGGGAAAGGGGCAGTACAACATCCAGCCCATCAGAGAGGACCTGCATGAAAGACCCAACCCTCTCAAATGAGCATAGCAAGAGTGATTTCTGCCCAGCTCTTTTTGGTGCTTCTCCCTGATCTTTTTCAGCACTTTTTTTTCCATGTGCTTTCTGATTGTTCCTGTTTTTTGAATATCCTGGCACATGAATATCTGTGTGCATTATGATGTGAATATCAAAAGCATGGAAGTGGCCTCACTCTCTGTATCTACAGCTGACGATGAGGTTGTAGTTGTGCTAGCTGATTTCATGTCTGTAAACTACCTGTGCAAAAGCATTTAACCACCTGCAACAGTTTAATGGTAAGCACAGTTAAAAGGCTTAGACTTCCCCGACTTTGCTTCAGCTCAGCTCTAACAAAGGAATAACAACATACGAGTTCTAGCAAGGGAATTAATTATTGTTATGGGTAGGGCTGGGCCTCCTGGAAACTGGTGGGTATAACAATCACCCCTCAATGAAGAGAACTTTAAAAACTGTTAGGGTATTCTGTGGAACTGTTTACTCAAACATCAGAGACCTCACCAACTCTCCATTGACAAATTATTCAGATATTTGTCCAGGGATTGGGGTTTTAGACTTGTTTTAGTGGAGGTATCTATCTTTGAGAAACAGGAAAAGTACAGGAGAGCACAAAGACATGGCATAAATTACATTAAAATGGTTACCCACAAATGGGAGAAGGAGCATGACAACAAACCAGAAAAAGCAGTGTGATACACAGAGAGAGTGCTGGGGAACAGGTTTACTATGCTGGAGAACACACACTATAAATTGGTCAAAAAAAGAGTTGAAGTGACACGGAGTATGAAAGAAACTAGCTCTGAGGTAAAGCAATGCGAGGTAATAGAGATATTTGAGAACCAGATAATAGAGAAAAATGTGAACTGAAGTGCAGGCAATTCAGCATCGAAACAAAAGATTGCAGATATGCATCCAAAAGGCAGATAGAAAGAGAAAGGACAAGACATGCATATCAGTATCAGAAAAAAAGGAAAATATTTGGAGCCCGGACACGATTGTAGGCTCTTCAATAGGAAATCCATCAAGTCTGATGGTCAAGCACATCCAGGGCACAAAGGGATGTGCAGTCTGCCAAGAGGACAGGTACACAATGTGGACCTCAAGTAACAAAGGAACTGGGAAGGAGCAGCGTTCATTCTTCATGCTGGAATAAGTAATACTGACAAAAATAAAACCAAAGAAAACTGATACTATAGACCGGCCTCCCAAAAAAAGGAGTATGCTGCAGGAATGTGGAGATACAGAGCATGGGTTTAAGAAAGCATCTGCAGACATGTTTTTATCATTTCTGTTTGTAACACAGGAGGTGATTCAGTGATGTTGGTAGTCTCACTGCTTCCAGAATCCTGAAGAAGATGCTGTGGAGGCAGGAGTAACACTGATGATCCTGGGGTCTTTTGAAATTGAATGAAATGATTTTGCAAGGAGATCATGACACAAGAGACACTTGTCCGCAGTTCATGCACGTAAATATCCGCTAGTCTAAACTATGTTCTCCCAGCAGTCAGTAGTGAAAAGATGCACTTACAAAGGATTTATCTCATCTGTCTTGGGTGCCCATTTAATACAGAATGACTTGCCTTTTCAGAGAGACCTCTCTGTCAGATATAGAGGAAACTAAATGGTTTAAATTTAGACAACAAATGTCTGCACAAAATTTTATTTATATATGTATATGTATGGATTTAGATTAGATTTAGATATAGATTTTGCTTCTGTTTGAGACTGTAAATAACAGTGTCAGAGAAGCTACTTTAAATAGACTTAATATTTCTAGAAGAAAACCTCATCATCTGCATGCAGTGTTAATTGGCCTGCATAGAAGTAGCATATAAATATTTTTGTTTTCAATGACTAAAGTCAGAGGGGAAAAGGAGTGAGAAAAACACTTTGAAATATTGAGATTTCAATGTTTTAGTTGTTATAAGATCTGACCTTTTAAGTGCTAAAAATGTGAAATTTGAGGCTATTCTTGCTACTAATAATATGTATGTTTACATGTCACATTTGAAGCTCTCAACACACTTACAGAGAATGTTAAGTGTTGCCAAAAAGTATTTTCAAACAAATTCCTGGAAAAGAGGCAATTTAGGTTGGAGTCGTGCTGTAATTCAGATGCCTACCATTTGGACATTTGAATGCAATGTACTTACACTATGTTCTTTTTACATTTGCTAATAGACCCCTTCTCCCAAGTGCAATTCATCTTTGCTAAGACAGGAATTTATAATAGGTCAGAAGAATGGCTTTCCACCTATTTTCCTCCATTCATAATCAATCGAGCCTAAGGTAATTGTCTCAGACAATTATATATATTCGGTGTATAACTTTTCAATATCCAAAATGAAGGAAGACAGTCCTACTGTAAATATCCCAGAAAGAGTCAGATCTCTCAAGTATATGGTCTCCCCATCCCCATGAGGTCAGAAAGTAATGTTGGAGCAGAGCTGCAAGTCGAGTCCAGCATAACATTTTCTGTGCTGTGCTGCCTCCTGTTCCCATCCCTCTGTTTACAACCACAAGCAAGATCAAGTCCAATTTATGTAGCTATTTGTATGCAAATTAGAGGATACTTTCAGATGCATTCAGCTCCATGTAGGAGGCAGGCAGCATTTAAAAATGTGGTTTTTTCCCAGGATGATAGTGAAGTTTTCAGTTTCTATTTTGTTCATCCTGCATTTGTTGGCAGGATGTTGTTCCTGACACTGATTTATAAGCATTTTAAAGCCCAGAGAGTCGTACACTACCTTGCACCCAACAGAGACTCTAAGTTTCCTCTCTTTCTCTGAGCTCTGCATCTTAGCCTCTCCAGTAGCCTTGCTGGGTCCAGATGTCTCCTCTGTCTCCCCAGTCACAAGCCTCAAGAGCCTGTTCCAAACTGGGCACACATGCAATTCCTTTGCACCTCTCCTTCTCCCATCACTGCCTTATAGGCTCACTTACTTTATCTCCCTGTCCATTATAATTTCTGTATTTCCAGGTCTCCCATCTGTCACCTATGACAATGTCTATGCTGTATCAATCTTAGCTTTATTTCTGCTTGATCTTGACTCTTTCTGTGTATATTTCTACTTCCAGTATCACTGTTTCCTGCCCCACACATCTTTGCTCTTTCCTCTCCCTCCCCATATATCTCCCTCACAACATAATTCTCTTGGTTCTTCTGATGTTTCCTCTCTCATATTCATCTATGCATTGAATTAGTTATAAGGAGGAGAAAGTAGATGTTTCTTTTCCAAAATCCAAATGTAGAAATCTTTTTATCTTGATCACACCAGAGTGAATCTAAAGTAACTTCATTGAAGTCAGTGGAGCTACACTAGCAGGAAATAAAAGTATGATGGTTGTATAGATCCCTGATACTTGCCTCAGCCCTCTAAAACTCCATGGATAAAATAAATTCTTTTCTGTCAGGAAATGGTTCAGGGCAATAGAATTCATCATCTCCCAGTATTGTTGGAGCAGATCCTGGCAAGGTTCCAGTACAGAATAGCACTCTCCCAGAATAGTTCTCTCCTGAGCACGTCAGGAACCATGCTCAGTTTGAATGCTGACACCTGGTTTGGAAGCTAGAAGGTTTAATCGTATGGTCAAAGGCCATTTCATGCCAGCTGGCCTCTGTGTCAGAAAACTGCCACAAACACATCTGATGTTCTTAAAGCTGTATCATTACAGACACTCCACTGTTTCATACTAAGGTCCTATCTCTACTGGACAGACCTTAGCAAACCATTCCACTCTGGAGCAAACACATAGTTGTCTTGGTAAGCATACCTCAATGCAGAATAATCTACCCTGAGGTCTAGATCCCGCCCGGACTATGGCTAGCCCACACCTCTTCGGCCAAAAAACATTTTGAAGCACTCTGTTATCAGTGACAAAGATAGGCTAGATATAAGTGAAGGGATGCTCTCCAGCTGGGAAGGGCAAAAGTGAGGGACTGGCTCCTCCTGACCACTCAGAGGAAAATACAGGACCCTTGGATGACAGCCACGAAATCTCTAGCCATCTAGCCATCCTCTACCCTCCTGCAACATCCTTCTCGTCTTACAAAAGACAGGGCTCTACTGGCCAAAGGCATAGTCTGCCAGATTTTTGCCAGTCATACTTCCTAATTACTGTAGGTAAACAAAAATTATCTCCCAAACACCTTTTACCACAAATTTTTGTACATCAGTTGCTATAGGCTATTATTTACTCATTGTATTTACTTTCACATATTTGCATGTTGTCTTTGATACCATAAAGACTGAAAATAGCAAAATTATATGTGGTTTGTTTTGCACTACAGACTTTAATTTTCTGGTAGACTGAAGGACCAATCTTACACCAGTCAATAACTTGCAGGCTCTTATTTAAGTATTTCCACCAAGAAACAGTTTATTCCTATAGTTAACAAGCCCTCAGCAAACTGTCCTAAGACAAAGCTAAGGACAAGTTAATGGTGTAATAAATCAGTCATTACATTAAATGATCAGTTTCCACTGTACAGTATTATTGCTTTATTGACCCCTACTTAAAGATTTATCGCAGTAGTACTTTATTGTGGTTATAGGACACATGGTTGTAATACTACAGGGTGTAGTTTAGCTTATGCTTCTGTTTTACTTTTAATTTCATTTAGTGCTTGCTGTGGACAAAGAGCCAAAAGTGTTGGAAGCGCAACATATGAGGACAGAGAAGGTCACTTTTGCTAAATGGAGACAGGACAGTAGGCACTGGGGGAGTGAAGGAACCAGAGGGATGCTTCTTGTTTGACTCTGAGCTGTAAAGCAAATACAGGACTAATGAGGCTGTAGACAAGGACTACTTCTACAGTTTTCCCTGTGCAAGAAGTACTAGCCCCAGCTCCACAACCAGGCTATTTCCTCTTCCTGTCTCCACCAATCAAGGGTTACTGTTTCCTATCTGACTGAAGATCTACTTTAATTATTATTTCCTTAAGTGTTTCCATCAAATTGACAACAGGTTCCAAGAAAAGTACTGTGCAGTTCTTCTGGAAAGAAACTGGCTTGCTTTGGCTGTCGCTACAAAGATGTCACATGCATCTGTACTGGAAAATATGAGACAGATCATAAACTAAAGTAAGAGCAGCAAAGAACAGGATAAGGCTGTAAAGCCAGACACCATCTTGGCAAAAGTGAGGATGTCCTATCTCTGCAGTGGGACAGAATTTTCTTTTTTATTACCCTTTTTAGGACCTTTTCTATGTCAGATGGCCGCCTCACCTTCGAACAGCAAAGGCCATAGGTAATTTAACTGTGCAGATTTGGCCAAAGCACTTGAATCCTCCCCTACCTCCAAAAAAAGCTTTAAAAATTAAATTAACCCATAGGAAAAATTAGGAGCTCACAGATAACCTCATAGTTGGGTACCTGGGGAAGTGGTCAGTATACTGGGAAGCAGGACTTCCTCTCAGGAATCTTAGCCAGCTGGGAAAGCAGTCAGGCAGAAACCTTGTGAAAGTCAAATGCAAAGCTGTAATTGGGGAGGAATAAGCCCATGCTACAAAACACACTGGGGTTCCCCCAGATGGAAAACTGTTTGCAAAGAAGAACAAGATCTTTTTGGACACCATGTTGACCAGTAATGTCTCCTTGTGTAAAAGAAAGCCAACATCTTGGGCTACATTACTGGGAGGTTGGCCAGTACATCTCAGGAGGTGGTCTTTTTCCTCTGCTCGGCCCAGGCAAGACACATCTGGAGTGTTGGGTCCACTTCTGGGCTTCTCAGTGCAAGGGAGGCATGGGCACACTGAAGCGAGCACAGCAGAGGTGACTAGCCTGGTTGGGGGCTGGAGCACATGACATACAACGAGAAACTCTGAGACTTGGGACTGTTTGCCATCAGGAAAAAGAGGTTATTGCTGTCTACAACTACCTCATGAGAGAGCACAGAAATCTTTGAAGCTGGTTCTTGGAACCGGTTCTGCTTTGAGCAGGAGGTTGAACTAGAGGCAGATGTCTCTTCAACTGAGTTATTCTTTTTTCATGTGACCCTGCTGTATGAATGCAAAGACAGAGAGAAAACCTGTGTGCACAGAGACACCTCTGTCCACATGGTGGAAGGAGAAGTAATCTTCCCCTCAGCTTATTTCCTCTCCTCTGCAATGCCAGACCTGTGGGCAGGAAGATGAGTTGGTAAACAAGAGTTGATGAACAAGTTCATAAACTCAGTTTCTGTGAAGAGCATTGAGAGGGCAGAGAGATGGAAGTTGTCCCTTTGTTTTCCCTCAGAAATAAAGTGGAAAAGTTAGGAGGCCATTCTGAAACAACCAGTTCCAGAGGAAGCACGGTAAGCAGCTAAAGAAACACGGTCTCAAGGCCTGCAGAAAGGCACGAAGCTTCCCTGACTTCTCAGCAAGAATTTTTGGTCAAAGATCATTCTAGAGATTAAAAAAAAACAGGCAGAGAGGGAGGGTGAGGAAGAAGAGAAACAAAATGCTATTTTCCAACTGGTGAAATTATGTGGGACAAATTTGTCAACAAAAGTTGCTCAGTTCCTTCACAGGTATTTTGCTTTCTTGTGACATCGGTTCAAAAAGACCATTTAGAAAAGGATGACGTCCTGGGACACCCTATGTAGCCACATGCCAAAGGTGCTGATGCCTGTTTCTTATCTGCTGTAGACAAAAATATATAATGAGCAACTCCACTAAGTGGTACAAAGGAATGAAGAATCAGGTCTTTAACATATTGATGGGAGGCAGGCAGTAAAACTGGCATTTTGGACACCAACATAATTACATAGTATCCCTATAAGAGCATGTATAAAGACAATTTTTCTATTTACAGACTTTTTTTAGTTGACTTCTGTGCTAGTCAGGATCCTCAACTGCAGCGGTCAAAAACATAACTGAAATACATGCAGACATTATTTTAAACATGCAACCTTCTTTTAAACTGGTTCTGTCTGGTAGCAAAATGTACCCAGCCACTGAGAAAACATTCTGGTGGTTCATTCTGTGCTGAACACCAAATTTCTTGTGCTTTGCTGGCAGCCCTACCCAAATGAGACATTTGAAGTTAGCTTGAGGTATGTCTACATGATCAGCAATCACAGCAAGAGATGATGTGAAATACAGCCCCACTCAGCTCCATGCATAAGGGATTACCCTTTAAAAGACACATTGGTGGCAAACAGATGTTATCTCCACATGCATTCCACCTCTGGATTTTACTAATCTATGAGTTCAGAGCTTTAGATCACAGCCAGAGTCAAAATATAGAGAGATGTCAAATCAAGTTATCACAGCAAGACTTATGGCATTATTAACATTTCATAGTACTTAAGAAGAAAGACATAAACATTCAGTAAAAAAACTGGAAAAAATGAAACTAATTTTCTTTCTTTATCAATGCTTCATCTATTACTGTTGTCTTTACAACTTTTTATCTGACATACTTTAATCCTGTCTAGAGGTAAGGGAAACAGAAAGAAGCAGAACAGCCAAAATATTAGGATGCTTTATGTGAAAGATCAAAGTCTTACAAAGGGCAATGGTGTATTCTTTGTGTGTTGATCCAATGTGCACAAAATCTATTAAATTGTTACTTTTTCTAGCCATTCTATATTTGCAAGCACATTTTCATTAAAAACGGTCTCTGTTTGCCTTAATTCACTAATGTAAAGAAACAGCAGCTACTACAAGGAAGGAGTTCACATAATGTCAAACAAAATAGTCCTAATCCTACATAGAGGCAAACAGGAGAAATATGTGGGGTGTTCTCAAAGGGCCCTCCAGTGCCCTCCAAATTCATGGAGTAGAACTAGTCAGAAAATTGGACAGGTTGCTGGATTGTTTTCAACTTTCTTTGAAAGACACTTTAAAAATACCTTTCTCTTAACCAGAATCTTCAGGAATTTCAAGCACAAAGAATTCTTTAAAAGAAATGACCATATTTTCCATGGGGAAGCATACTTTTCCATTAAAATAATTTAAAGTTATTAAAATAAACAATCACAAGTGTTTATTGGAAGTGCCAATAATTTCCACAGGAAAAAAAATGGCAAGATTTTTTACAATTTGTCTGAATTGCTGTTACATTGCATCCAATTTGCAAATCCTGTATATTTTCAAACTCTCTAGGTTTGGGACTGGTGTCTTATCTCTGGATCTCAAAAGCAGACATCCCAGGTGCAGACCTGCTGCCTTAACACTCTTTCTAAGCAGCAAGAGCCCAGAATCCAGCCATCTGAAACAGCTGGATCACATACAGTCAGCAAGACTTTTCCTTAATCCTTGTTGGCATGGAAAAGGAAGTAAATACATATTTTGTGAATGTGATCTTTGCCAGTGCACAGGCACACACCTCATTATTCACAGGCACAAAGATTATGGTCCCTGGCTCCTGGTCCCCACTGCAGGCAGCAGTGTCTTGTGACTTTGCTCCTGACAATGAACAACAGAAAAGTAAAACCTTGTTCTGCCAGACTGACAGGCAGAGCAGAGTATGATGTCACTGGCAGTGGCTGCTAGCTCAGCTCTGGTGCTCACGTGCCCAGTCAGGGTTGATGGCCCTCGTGTTAATATTTTGCATACTGGCTATAAATACTACGCTACAAATTGTCCGTGACACTTGGAGCTGTGCGGCGCTATATGGATGTGCTCAGCTGGACAAAACACGTCACATTCATTCTGCCTATAAGACAGATACAAAAAGTAAGGGAAAAAAAGTCTGGAAACTATACCTCACACATATATATATATAATTTTATATTGTACTGTGTATGTGCCCATGTGAAAAACCACAGAACCTTGAACAAACGCAATTTATTATTCACATCTGACTGCTTTTCTTGAATTCTGGTCACTAATTCATCTTCCTTGGGAGCACCTCTTAATGTTTCAAACTCTACTCAGCTTTCAACAAATGGTTTAAAAACAAATTTTCCATCTCCCCCTTCAAATGCGGGCTGTATTCCATATGATTACGCTTTCCTGGGGTCTGGAATGAGTCATATTTAGTTCTGGAACAGTTGAAGATTAATTCAACACAGTACAACTCATTCAGGCTGAAAATTCAAGCTCCATCACATCAGAAAACTAAGAATTACAATTAGAACATACCTAAGCATTTTTATATCTTTCTTTTCTCAGCGCTATATTTTAGGTATAAGCTAAAGAACAAAAAAAAATTAGTTTCTGTTCTGTATGGAAAAGCTAGCATCATTTAAACAGTTACTAGGAAAGTGACTTAAGTCACTGAAGCCTGTTTGGCTGGATATCTGGTACTAGGCAAGTCTGGTCAGATTCATAGTTTTCATTGCAACATTCCACAGTAGTCAAAAAGAGAAGAGAACAAAAAAACGTCATTATGTCACTGTGTAATTTTATAGTGCACACTTTTGTCACCCCATTTCCAAAGCAGTCTAACAGAGTTATGAAAGGTGGGGAAAGGGGCAATATGGATCATCAGAGAATGAGGCAGCTCCCATATAAAGGCTCATCCCAGTAGACTATGTGAAGCATATGAAAAAGGTTTGCAAAATCCTAAGTACTATGGAACAGATTAAATAAGCCATGAGCCTTATTATTTCTCATAAAATGAGAACTAAAGAGTTCCCAGTGAATTTATCCAGAGCAATTTTAAAAGCAAGCAGAAGGAGATGCTTTCTTATACAGCACAGAGTAGCATCCTGGCATTCACTGACAGCCTGTGGAAAGAGACACCACAGGAAAAAGGGTTTAGAAAGTGATTGACTGACTGCACATCAGATAGGTGGCACCTCTGTATAATCATCTGCATGCAACTCGCATCTCCAAAGCCCCAAAGCAGCTGATTTCTGTGAGCTGAGGAGTACAGCAAATTCAAGGTCACTCTGTTCATATCCTTATCCTGTCACCCTTTCCCCTAGCATCTGTCACAGGTCGTGATTAGAGGCAGGAGGAGAGATTTCTAGGCTGACCCAAACAGCAGTGTTTAAGACTCAGAATGTATATTTGGTTGATCGATGATAAAATTATTTTGATGTCAAGTGTCTGAACACAGAGGGAAGGATAACCCAGGAACTACTCTGGAAGGGAATGGAAAGGGAAAGTGAGCTTTTAAGCTCCTTTCTGTCAATTCATTCAGAGACAGCTTGACTGCATAAGACATTTAGGAGGGTACTGGAGATTTATATTTGTGCACCTGCATCCCTTTCAGAGAACACAGGATAGGTATATGCACAGAGTATACGTATGAAGCATTGTTTTGGAATGAGCTGAACAGCAGACACTGGCTTGGACAACCTAAAAAATATTTTATCTCACCATCCTACAGAAACATAAAATGAAGCAGGTAGGTACAGGAGAGGAGGGAGGGGAGGGGCAGGGTTTTACTGCCAGCTTACAATCCAGACAGCCAGCAGCAGAAAACACAGCAAGTTGCAGATTTGAAAATGGCTAGTTATGCTGGCTGAGCTGCCAGGAGGACTCCTACCTCCTCCACTCAAAGGACTAAGTTATTCCATGCTTTTCCCTGCTCCTACCTCCCAGAATAATTTGATGGGGCCCATGTGTGCTGTAAAGTCGATAAAGCAGGTGGACTGGTGAGGTCAGTTACCAGACAGAGGTATACACAAACTGAGTTGGTTGATGGCTCCAATTGTTCCTCATTTTCCCAAAAGTCAGTGGAGGCCAGTTAAAATAAGGCCGACATGATGGTGAAAGAGTGATTACCCTGTTTTCTGCCAGCATCCCTGGAAACGCAGCTCATAAAACATACTGAATCATATAAAAGTCTTCAAGGATTCAACAAGAGATGGGAAAATTAATCTTTTCTCCATTGGCTTTTTTTTTTTGCTAAAATGATGAAACCATACTCCTTGAGTTCTTCTGAAAGTTAAAGACTTTTATTCAAAGAGGACCTGACTCTGCAATCCAGTCATGTTGAGTAACATTTCAAGGGGATTTTGCTGTGACAGCTTGAACAAAAATATATTGTTTTCCTATTAATCAGGCCAGCAGAACGGGTCTTTCAGCTTTTGTCACTGCTGTTGCAATTTTCAAGCTGGCAATCAGGGGCAATATGAAGTGTCAAGTGAAATATTTTGTATCCCTTATTCAACAGTATTCTAGAAACTACATGCCATGCCAGCTTAGAGGACACATTTCTTAGAGTAAGAAAAGGGTTACAATAATAAACTTTACTTCCACCCTAAAAAAAAGCAAATGCATGGCACTCCACTGCTAGAATGTTGTGGAAGCAAAAAGCTGTGAGGCTGCACAGTATAAAGCTGCCAAAATTATTCTTTTCAAAATTTATTGTTATCACCTCCACAGTCCTGCACCTCCAAAACCCAGTAGTTTCATAAAGGGCTTCTCTTTGCGGGTCAGGTAGAGATGTAATCTGATGTTCCCTTACAGACTGTTTAGGAAGTGTTGTCTCAAGTCAGAAAGCTTTCCCCTTAGCTCTTTTTAAAGACTAAAATACATAACACTGTAAAAGCAGAAATAACCTTAACATAGGTGTTCTGAATGTAGGTTATTTCTTCTAAAAGCATCCCATAAACCACACTACCTTTTCCTGTAGTGCTCCAAAGAGGCATCTCAGGGCCCACCTCTTGTGGAAGGGAACCAGGAAGATTTGGGTTGCTTTTAACCAAGGCAGCAGTGGTGGCAGTAGGGACATAATGCTTGGGTTGGCAGGGGACAAATCACAGGGCTCAGAGACAGAAAGGGTCACTCCTGAAGCGTAGGGGAGAGCTCTGCTGCTCTGCTTGATTCTCCTGGGAGGGCCAAGTTTACATTTGCTCACCTCAGCCCCACAGGGGGAAAATAAGGAGTGCAAAGCACCGCACAGCAGTAAGAACATTTTTTTTCAGACAACGTATTTCCTCATAGGCTCTGCAGCCTCTATCTGTGTCTTTTTCAATGTTCTTGGTGTTTGAGGCTATAAAATTCCTCATCATGAGGTTTTTAATGCAAGACAGACTTTCCTACAAAATGTAGAAAAGTCACTGTTCGCCTCATAAGTACATGAAGCAACTGATATTTTATGGTGCCATCCATGCCTCGTCAAGCATTAATGTATTCCTTGTAAACACATATTCTTTATTTAGTTAGGACAATAACAGTGCCACGTGCCAGACTCACCATTAAATCCCAGTTCTTCTATTTGTAATGGGCTGTAGCAGATGTTTTATCCTCAAAGAATATCCTTCATTCCATTTTCAGTGCTAAACACCCCAAAAATCCTACATTATTGATCTGTACCAGTTTTCCCTCATTGCCTTTCAAATTACCACACAGATAGCACTTTGCTGCACACGTGTGAATAGCTGTTGGTAGGCAAGTAATTTATATCCTGGCACAAGAATGACTGAGAATCACATCAATGATTTAAAACGTAGCCAGTGACAGAAGGTGGGAGGGTGGGAGAGCGGAAGAGAGGGAGAGGAAAAGAAGGGAAAAAACCCTAATAAATTATGAGCACATCATCATAAATCTCCCCCAGACTATAAACATCTCACGCTTTAGCAGCCTGAACCAGGGCTGTTTCAAGAGCTGGATGTGCCACCTCTGCTTCAGGGCAGCCACGTGCCCTCAAGTCAAGTGTGGGCTGCGGCCAAGGCTAGGCTTGAAGAAGTACAGGGATGGTTTAAGGACCACACCAACCCTCCATGCAAATGCCATCTTAGCCACAGGAGTTCTTCATTAAGGCTTCAGGAAATCCAGTTTCTACCCATTAGCCCCATGAATATGCTTGGGTGGTTGCCAGAGCTAAGGGTGGGCCATGAGCTCTCTGCAACTGCCTCCTTTTTTTACCTTGTTTTTCACACTGTGAAGTGAGACCAGGAGTAACCAAATAAACTGCAGTTCAGTTAGTTTCATTTTATTTGGTTCTTTTAAGAATAAGAACATCATATTTTCCAGAGACTACTGTGTGTAGCTCAGCCAGAGGTCTAATAAACATATGTCCTCTCCTAAGAGCCTACCAAGACAGATAAACCAACCTGCAACTTTAGATCTGGCACAACATTCTAACCTATCCACATGAAACCTTGTGCAGCTTGGCTTAGAGCACAGTCTGTGTCCAGCCTGCTTTCTAGAAAGCTGGTCTGCAGCTGTGTCTGGGTTTGGGAGGAAGTGAGTTTTTTGGGAAGTTTTAGTCAAACCAATCAGTGGTCAGATTTGAATATTGACACCTGGTGTGACCACTGAAGACGTGGATCGGCTCTGAGAACACACGGGGTTAAAAGCAGAGATTTCCCAGAGTTGGCTCACTTTTGTCCCAGCCACAGGAGGGTGCACATCTCCTCAGCCCAGCCACAGGCTGACTGGGGAGGGGGCCATGGAGGCCCAGGCTGAGGTAGGCCAGAGCCCCAAAGAGAGAGAGAAGGTGGAAGGGAATGGAACCGGGCCAGCCCCTGCAGGACCAAGGGGTGGAGAGACACCGAGGTATCTTTTGTTTCCCCCCCCAGAGGAAGAGAGAGAGAGAGAGAGAGCCTGTGCTGGCAGAGGAGGCGGGGGGTGGGGGTGAGGTGCCCAGTGTGGGAGTTGTCGCCATGAGATTTCAGTCTCCTGAGGGGCAGTGGAGCTCAGACTTTTAACCTTTTCTTGGGCGAAGGAAACATTATGAAACATTAGTCCTCCTGTCTGGTGGTTTGAGAGAGAAGAGAGACAGTCTGGGACCTGAGATGTTAGAGGAAGATGGGAAGAATCCAAGGTGGGAGGAGATGATGGAGTGGCTTTTGGCTGGACTTTTCTTGTATAGTCATAGACTGAACCAAGTTACCTGTAATACATGAAACTGCATTTAGGGGGATGTGATGGCTTGAGCCAAGNGCCATGTGTGACATGGAAACATGGGGAGTTTCAACCCTGTTTCGTGGGGAGGACTGTGGTACAAGAGAGACTCCTCTCTCCCCTGATGGACTGAGAATTGATTATCTGAGTGGTGGTAACTTGATCAGGCTTCCAAGGTTTTGTCTCACTGTGGTTTGGTAGAAATTGGGTGGGAGGAGGAGGAATGTTTGGAAGGTTTTCATACTGTTTCCTGTATGTTTCTGTTATTTTCGTGTAGGTTAACAAAGTTTTTTTCCCTCTCTTTCTAAGCTTGAGCCTGCTCTGCTCTATTCCTGGTCACATCTCACAGCAGTTATTTAAGGAAAATATATTTTCATGGGGGCACTGGCATTGGGCCAGCATCTGAAAGCACAAGTTTATAAAACCTTGTCTCTAGTACACATAAGCCACCAAATCCATCGGCACATGCCACCCTGTCCGTACGTGCCTGTCTTGTACATCACCCTGTGGGTGGGACAGAGCCAGAATGTGCCATCAGGCTGGGAAGAGGTCTCTGTCTGTGCTTTTAATAGGTTTCATTCAATAAGGCTTCATCTGCAATTGGGAAGCTGAAATGTGAATAAAAATAACTCCTCTCACAAATCAAGCAAATAGATATTTCCCTGAATACTATTAGTGGGATTCAGCTCAGCAGAATAAACCCACAATAAATATAATCAGAGATACACAGAGAATGTCTGTTGATAAACTGCACTGTAATTTTATTTGATGTTTTCTTATAAAATTGTGGGTTTCTACCTGCAGTAGTTTGATTAAGGAGTATATATATTTACTAACAGCAGTGCTGCATTTCATGTCTAGACAGCTTTGTGGACATCAGGTGAGATGTTTCTCCTTCATGTGCTTTTATGATTCAGAAAAAGAAATGTGTATTTACTCTATTAGTGTATTTACTCTATTAGTGCTAGACAAGATGCTAATTGATTTTCAGGTTACTCCTTTCATTTTCTGATTCTTTCTTTGACTATACAGAGTTAAACAACGTTATTTGTTTTACTCTGGGTGATTTACAGGTAAAAATTTTATTGACCTTGTTTTTCAAACCTATTTTCTGCTGAATGTGCTGTGCCGATTTTACTACTGATTTGTATTAGACAAGTTTATATTTCACATGGAAACTATATTTGCTTAATCATATGTCCTTGATACTTAGATGAATTATACACTACACAGGATAACTGTAATATGTAATATGCAGTACCCCACATGGCAATGTGTAATGTTGCATGTTGTGATATGTAATTATTCAATAAAATGATAAATATATTGCATTGTGAGACTGCTAAAAAAGGCAGTGTTATTGGATAACAAGTTCTCCATTCTCAGCTAAGGGACAGGATCTGGAGGGTCACAGCTGTAGTTTGGAAATTCATTTAGGCACAGCTTAGTCTCAGTCACCTCATACATGCTCCTCACACCACTGCCAAGCCAGTGTTGCCTCATGTTGCTTGTCAGCCTCTGCCATCCTTCCCACTTGCTTCATGCAAAAATGGCCCGATTTACTCTTATTCTAAAGAAGTTTTGATTTTCTCTATCCTCCCTCTAACCATAAATCAGCTTCCTACATTCCCACTAATCACAGCATCTCCTGCTTTGAGGTGCTGCTGACAAAATAACTTGAGATGAGATATCTATATCATTTTCATGGACTAAGTCATACCAGCAAAAGATTCTGTGTTCTGATTTGGGGGCAGCTGAACTTGTCCTGATTCAATTCCAGTTAAATGAAGCTTCAAAATAAAGGCTCAGTTTCAGGATTGGTCCTGATGTATGGAGCAGTTGGCAAGGATTTTTAGGTTTGTTTTGACTCAACTGTTTGGGTCTAAAACATATTTTGACTGAAAAAGACAGTTCTGTGTCCTGCTTTTGGGGCACGGGGGGATTTGTGATTGTGAAATTACATCTGCTAATGCATGGAGAATCCTATGGGACCTTAATAGTGGTGGTTTTGTCCCATTGTGAGTTTAGAAAAATTACTATCATATCCTTTATTAAGGTAAACCCTTAAATTAATTTGTTAAATTGCACAAAAAAATGTGTTTTTACAGAGGGAAGAAAAAAGAAGCCAGAAGCCCCTGTGGGTACTTTCTGAACAAAAAAATAGTGAGAAACTTAGAATAAACCATATATTCAGCAAATGCAATTCAGGAAACCAGTTGTACCAAAGGCTGCTTTATGGTGTTAGGTGCTGAAATTATGGCCCTGTTAAAGTCCATGATTGTTTTGCCATTAACTTCAAGTGAGCCAAGATTTCATCTTCTTGGCCTTCCTACTGCAGAAAGAGGTTTGCTGGAGGAATTAGGGCCGAAGTGCCACCACAAAAACAATACAGGAAAGTGATACGAGCAGAGCTGCTTCAGGTGGTAACTCAAACTACCAGTCTGCATAGGTTTGGGTGCTGACAACAAGTGCACAAATGTCAGGGAAAACAAAAGCTCAGTTTTGCTCTGAAATTTTCATCAGATCTCAACAGCACCTCAGTATGGAAAAAGAGGATAGTATTTTCTTAATACAAGACCAGAGGCTCTCACTTTCTGCTAAAGTAGAAGAGAATGGGAATTTCCATCTTGTTGGCTAGTGAGGCATGCAGGGGTATTTGGGCTTTGTGATGTGGACCAGCTGCTGGAGAAAAATCACTGGTATAAGTGTGGCACGGGCTTTCTTTGGCCAACACAGACAAAAGGCTGTTCATCTTTCCACTTTTTTTCAGTTGATCTAACTGGGGACCAGTCCAAAAAATGAGCTGTGCACCATTGTCTTCTACCCATCTGAATGCTGGAAGATATGATAATCATTAGCAAGATACTATAAACATTAGGAAGTTCTGTTAGGACAAAATATGCCTAGAAATCATTACAGGCAGAGACAGAGTAAGTTTAGCAACTCATACTTCCAGTTCTGTGCTCAGTTGCCCTGGCCAGACTTCCTCTAGTCAACATAAATGGTCTCTGAGTGCTGGTGTTTACAGCCCAGATGTGTTCAGAAGCATCACAAATCTGAAAAGAAAAATTTCTGTGGTATAAGGTGCCACAGATACATTTTACTGCAAGGAAACCTTTGTCATTTACATTTTTTTTTTCCAATTTGGAGAAAGGAGGGAGAGAGGAATAGTCATCATAAACTGGGAAATAAATTGGGAGAGCAACACTCAAGTTAAGTCACTAGGGCAAGTCAAGTGTGTCTGAGAGAGGAAAACCCTGGGCCAAAGGAATATACAGCCTTGCAGAGCTTAACCTTGAAAAAAGTGCCTGGAGAGATCAGCACAGTAACAAAAACAAACACACATGCTGTATAAGGAATGTTAGGTATGAGGGCATCTCAAATATGTGTCTAAAGAGCACAGAAAGTGCAAAAATGAAGAAAAAAAATGTTCTGTTAGCTGTGGTTTTTCCTTTAAACATTAGTGCATCTCAAAACCAACATTTCTTACAGTTTCTTTCAGTCGTTAGCAGTGGATGCCAGGAATGCAAACGAGCAGCTGCCCTTCCCAGCCCCTGTGTTGGATTTTACATAGTTGAGAGAATCTTTAGACCTTAGAGCATATTTATTCTTTGATTTCTTTTGCTAAAACAGCCTGCAGCCTGAGCAAACACTGAGGAGGGCATGGAGCCAAGTGGTTTAGTCTACATAGGCAGCTTTCTGTTTCTCCAGCCTTCATTCAGACGTACAGCTGAGCAGTTAGAAGAAGTGGATGCACCCTGGAGAATCGCTTTCAACCCACGCAAACAAAGCTGAAATCTGTGAAGTTTTCTTCCCACGTCCAGATTCAACTAGTTCAATTATATCTCAGATGATTTGGGCAACATATTAAATAAGCTGTCAAAAGCACTTGCCACCACCCCAGTCCCACGAGGTCCAGGTCTGATCTCTGTGTGCTTTATGCTAGCACAGGTTTTTTGGCACTAGCAAATATCAATATAAAGTTGAACCAGAATGACCAAGGGCCACAGTACCAGCTTGACTTCGACCGTCTCGGATAAATAATTTGCCAAACCATTCCTCACCTGTAACATTGGCTTGAGCTCATACAACCCCGAATCACATTAATAATTCCTGTCTATTAATAACCCTCTGCCCCAAGTCTGAAGCAAGCTGAGAGAAACCATAAAAACTGAAGTACACCTATGTACGTAGCCCACATTTTATGGATAGCCCCTACTTGTACTGCAGACAACTTTGTCATGGAGAGGAATCAAATATAAACAAGATAGCTAACTTTCAGGTTCTTGATTTCAGTAATTTAAATCATTTTAGTGATATTTTACTGTTTGGTTTTCTGCAAAACAGTTCTGTATTTGCAGAGCTTTCTTTTAGGCAGCACTGCTCTAGCTCCCTACAGTCCACAGGAGGTCTGAGTAATTACCTTTTCTGTTGGGATAAACCTCCTATTTTAGCTTTATTGAGAGTGTAAATAGAAATCAACTGCTAATCACAGGCTGAATTTTGCCCAGCCTGAGACAATGTATGCCTATATTTGGATGGATGAATGAAATATACTTGCAGAGAATCCACTTGTTTTGTTTTAGTTGTATGGCATATTACAGACTGAAGCTACTTAGAAGTTTAGAGGAAGAGCCAGCGGTGAGGGGTTCATGAGTGTTTTAAAGCTGAGACTGGTGAACCTGGAAGTGTATTCCACCTCTCCCTGAATGACACACAGCACTAGTCAGTCTACAGATACGAAAGACAAATATATTGGCGCTGTCTAAAATGAGGTGAAGGAGTGAAGAGTCCTACAGCATAGGTATTTTAGGTTCTCAATTTGTATGTCAAATATGTGTGCCTAAATATATACCTCTCTTATTTCAGTTTTGGAAGCCTAGGCTTAATATTATCACACAAAAGTTTGGAGATAACAGAGAACAAAGGGAAGAGGCAATTTAAATATAATTTAATAAATTCATATGTATCATATCTACACGCACACTACATACATTAAAATATGTGTTTAGGACTTCTTTCTATCCAAACAAGCTTGAATTACTAAAAAGGTCTGCATATTAAATGTTTTGTACAGAAAAAGTGTTTAGTATCATCTATTCATCCTCTTTATGCAGGCATATCTGGTTATCTTTTTTAGCTTACACAGTAGGTTGATCAAGTTTTAAGCCTGATGTAATAAGATAACAGAAAGCCTAATATTGGAAACACTGTAGGAATAGGGAAGGAAAGGCTATATTTCAAAAGGCCTTTGAATATTATTTGTGTAATAGCTTTTCAGTTGAAATAAACTAATCCTTAGTATCACCATTATAATGACTGTATTTTCCTAAGGCTTTGTTTCCTAGAGCCTCAAAACAGAAGCCTACACTGTCATTTTCCTCTGTTTGCCATGAATAATTTTAAAGTCACAAACAGTTGATCACAGGATCTTATAGAGCAAAATGATTGTGGCAAACATGCCTAACCTAGAATATGTCTCCATGAAATATATAGCAGAGGGATAGTCCTCCTATTTAATCTTGAATCTATATTAAGGCTGAAAATCAAATTTTTTATTTATCAAATTCTTCCTTGTAGGTTATGCCTTTTGATAGACCAATATTTTCTCCTTTTACACTGCAATGGATCTAGACTACATTAGGAGATACCCAATGTTTAGCATAGGTAATAAACTTGGATTCTTTAGCACAACTTTCTAGTAACCATTTTTGCCAATTTTCCTCTGGGGCAATTAGGTTTAGGCCTCAGTAACTGACTTTTATTTTGTCTCAGTAGCTACATCTGCAGTGTATTTAAAGCAGAGGTCCAAGGCCAGTTTAGATTTTCCTGTAATAATATCCTGTGCTCACATGAGAAAATGAAGAATTGGGATTTACCTTTGCATTGGCTTGAACAGGACCAACAAGACCTGCCCAGTGGCAAAGTGAGGCAGGGAATTAAAAAAGGAAAAAAAAAAAACAACAACAAACAAAAAACCAGGCCTTAGCTCTCTGCAAGGCCCTGGCCTTTGGAAAAGCAGCATAGGTGCAGCCAGTCTCAGTATCTCCTTTTCCTCAGTCTATTAAAAAATTGAATTGTAGAGCTGTGCTGTTGCAATGCAGCATGGACACGCAGGGAGCACGGGCTGGGATCCCAAAGCACTGCAGGTGGCTGGGGACATTCAGCAGGGTCCTTTACACCACAGCACACAGAGCTCCTGGGCTGCAGCTGGGGCTCTGCTTAGCTTTGGGCAGAACAAGCCAGTACCTGTCTGCTCTGTCACACCGACACAGCCCAGGAGGGGCAGCTGCTTTGACTCCTTGCTCAGTCACTGACTGCGAGACAGAGAAGCCTTTGAAATTTTAAGTTAATGCCAGAACTGCTAGCAACAGCTTTTAAAATTCTTGCCAAAACCATGCTTTTTTATATGCTTGGGGACACACATTTAACAGAAGGGAGAGGCACAAAGAGGACATGAAAAAAGGAAAGAGGATGGGTCATTTTTTCCCTTCAAGAAACAGTGAAAGTTATTATTCTCAGGTTGCTCAGCAATTCAGGATTGCATCACAAACAAAACTGTTTCAAAATCAATATAAACTGTGGAAAACTCTTATATGAACACTTTTAGATTTTTTTTGTTAGATGAAACAGGGCAGACAGATACCAACTAGAACATGAAGAGAGCAAGAACTACTAAGTGCATCTTTTAGTGTTTAATTTTTTTATTTTAGTTTTGCTCTGATGAAGTTGGGCTCCATTTTGAAAAGGTGTTATAGTAAATAAAGTGTTGTTAGTAAATCTGACAACTCTGTAGTAACAGCTTTTTCCTGCTGGTGAAAACTGTTTTTTTTTCTTCTCTATCAAATTTATCAGCAGAAGAATGATATAAACCTGCATTCTATTTGTTATTAAAAAAAAATCTTTTTTTTTCCAAAAAATGGCATTTGATAATATTGTCTAGTTGAGATAGTACCAATTTAGGACACAAGTTAGGATCTCTTCTGCTTGTCTGCTGTGTTCTGTGAAACAAGATGTCTAATCTCTTCATTCCTTAGTTTCTTCTGTAGCCTAATTTACAAAGTGTTTGGAAAAGTGTTGATGTAATACCTGAATTTTGTCTTTACCTAAGAGAATCAGGTTGGACAAATGTCACTGGTGTAAAAATTAGTCTGTCATATGTTTGAAGGAAAAAGATCAGTGTTGATATGCAAATAAGTACAGTTATCTTTTGAATCTCAGCTGAGATCCTGACAGCTGGGAAAACCAAACAAACATTTGTTTTGAAATGAAACTTGAAAACTAATGAGAAAAAGTCCTGAATCATTCCAGTGCTATTTATACTATTGCTTCTCACAGTAAAAGCATATTTTGGGCCATAGGACATGGTGAATTATACATACCTCATGTTGTAATAGTCAGGGAACCCCCAAATATTACATGAATGAACAGAGCAGTACAATATGCTCTCACACATTTTAGTACAGGAAGCTAAAAATTTACTGCTATTCTCCACTGTGTCCTTTATTTTGCCTGTATTTAGCATCAGCTCTGATTTCTCACTTCTGCAAAGGTGAGTAAAAACACATTTCTAGCTGGACCTTAGGCCTCAAAGACTTAAAAAAAGCTTCTGCACCCTGATCCAGACTAAATTCACAGTGTGATTCTGGGATACAGCAGAGCTAGCCCAAGTGGCTGCTGCACAGCCAGTTCTGACTCTCCCCATCCAAGGCACACAGCCCATCCCGCTTCCCTGGGCTGGCACATCTCAAGGCAATGGACCTAAACCAGCAGGAAAATATTCTTCTTGTTATTTTACTAGATACTCTGCTGCCAATGAACTCCCTGAACCAGCATGCCACAAGATCATCAGTTTTCTGGGCTGGTCTAAGGGCACAATGGGATGGAAAGGTGGTGAAAAAGAAGCTGTCTCCCCGTAGCAGCAGCTGCCAGTACAGTTCATGAGCACACCAGTCAGTGCAGCCTGTGTCCACCACCACAGTGCTCCTTAACCCTGCCCTGGGGCAGCCTCCTGCTCATCTGCACCACACAGCCCCAGTGGGAAGGACGTGAGCAGCCCAGAGGGGAGCAGGTGGGGAGGGGAAGGAGGCAGGGAGGGAGGCAGGGGGGAACTTTGTCTTCCAGGGGCTCTCTTCATTGTACCAGCAGATGTGGTTTTGAGATTATGGGGTCAGAAATCTTTGTGCAGTACTGCTGAGTATTCGTAATTAAGGATTTTTCTCTGATTTTTTTTTCCTGGAAAATCTTGCTGAGTACTAGATTGTCCTCTATGACTTGAAATTATTAATATGTGCAGGTTTTTAAGATATATAGCTGCTTTTTGCTGTTGAAAATAACTGTTCTATACTCATAAAGCCTAAATACCTGAAACAAAAATTTCCAAATGGCCCAACCCATTTTTTAATTCTTTTTCTTTCAAGTTGTTCCCCCTTCCCCACAAATTTTCACCTATTCATCCTGATGAAGGCTTGGAAAAGCCTCACACATTCTCTTTCAGACATGCTTCCTGTGCATCTGAAGCAACATGAGCAGTAGGAAGTGTCTCTGGGTTCTGCTACCCCTTGAGCCAGCTGCTGGAAGCAACTGCCCGTGAAGGGGCCAGAAGGAGCATGAGCTACAGCCTGGATGCACCAGAGCC
The DNA here is from genome assembly GCA_013398275.1 of Promerops cafer. Classification (NCBI taxonomy): domain Eukaryota; kingdom Metazoa; phylum Chordata; class Aves; order Passeriformes; family Nectariniidae; genus Promerops; species Promerops cafer. The sequence goes on from VZSE01012872.1 coordinate 756,692, forward strand.
CCAGCAGGGCTGTCTACAGCCTTCACCACATCTCGGAGCATACAAGTGTTCTGGGACCTGAATCCCCAGACAATTTTTTAGCAGGAACCACACCCCACTGGGAGAAATCTGAAAAGAAAAATCCAATAGCGAGGACTTAAAGAAATGCATTTATCCCTTGTTTAAAAAAGATGAAGTGCTGCAGGGAAGCATCGGTCTCTAGTGGGCACTTCCAAGCTGTGGCAAGTTTTCTTTGTACTTAGGTAGTTGGCAATAGATCATCTACTGCTGTAATAATGTGATTCTGAAGTATGATCCCTGATGCTGGCTTGGAGTTCATGGAAAAAAAAACCCTGCTTAGTTATTATTAACACTCTCTATACGTCTTACAGACAGATGAAAACTACCTTTACAGGTGCAGGTCTCCTGACAAGACAGTGATACCTGCTATTTGTTGTGCTGCTGCTGCTGAGACTGTTTATATTAAAGCTGGCCACCATCAAATTCAGGGACAGAATTATTTTTGTACAGTTGGGGCTAGCTGTTCCAAAATCAGTGGCATATTTTACAACATATTTGAAGTCACTACTGCTTACAATTAGACTGGAAATTCATTGGGAAAATAGTTAGGTAGCATGACAGACCAGATGAGGTAGGAGGCATTATTTTATCTCTGATGTGAATTATTTTACATTTCCTTACATGGGTGTCATCCTCAAGGTAATGGAGTGAAGGAGAATGGTCCTCTTTGTAACAGCTGAAGAATGGGAAGTTGGGACAAATAGGAGTTTTGCCCAAGTGCCTGTCAGGGGCACAGACACAGACAGTGGAGGGAAGCTTAACACACCATTATATAAAAGAGTGAGAGGTTATAAATACTAGGTAATCAGGTTTTCATTTTTATGGCTCTACACATCTATCCATTCCTTGGACACAAGACTTCATTATTTAAAGAAAAATGCTGGACAAAATCATAAAGCTCCAGGTGCTTTTCAGTTGCCTCAAAATTCCCTGACTGATATTAAAACCAAAATGATATAAAAACAAAAGAAAAAAAAAATGGAAATGAGACTCAGAAAAAAGTGTTTCTAGAAATGAAGTATAGCCTTAGACAAGCCCATTGAGTGCTGAATTGTGATGTTGATAAGCTAGACTTGTGTTAGAGAGTGCTAATAAATACAAATAGTCTAAGTCACGAAAACATGCGGGTGGACATCTCTCCTGATCAGCCTCAGAACTGCTTTAACGTAGTATTGAGAAAGAAACTGTGGAAAGGGAGGCACACCTGGCTGAAACACTTCTGGCCAGCTTTTAAGGCTCATCTTCTGAATACCAGCATTGAGACAGCTCTCTGTCAGCACTTGGTGTGCTGCATTGGCAGGCAAAGAGAAGGGAACCAGGAATCCAGCAATATCTTGATCCACAAGGAAGTTGATGCTAATCCACGAGAAATTAATTTTCAGACTCAGAAAGGTGAATGCCTGTGCTGTTGGTTAACAGCCTCCTTGAAAACTAAAGTACACCTTTGCCTACCTCTTCACACAAGTTTCTGAGCAAGTGAAAATTAGGATTCATGTGGGTAAAAGTTCCTCATTACATTCATTTTTTCTCCTGAGCGCTGCTGGTCAGTTCAAACTGCGCCATCTGTGTCTGTACGTACGAAAGACATTTCCAGACAAACTTCCCTCAGCTTTCCATCCTTCAGGTTTTCTGAGATTATAGTGTGGCCTGAGCAGAGGGGAGGGATGGGGTGTGGTTGTACCACCAGAGAGATGCCTTGGCTCAGTCTACTGGCACGTATTTCTTTCTTTCTCCCTCTCTTCTGTCACTTCAGTGACACAAGTACCATCCATGCACTAAACATGTCATTCTTCACCAGTTTAAAGCCTACCATGGGCCATTCCTACCATGGATCAGATTTTTAACAGTGCTCAGTAGTGACAGTAAGTCCTGACAAGCTACCCCATAACAAACTGCAAGTTTGACTTGGCAAGTAGAGTCCTGGTTTATTGCTTATGATAAAGCTTGTCCTAAAGCTGGACAAGGAATGATTTTTGGTTTGGTGTATTTCAATGGAGAATGTCTCAGAGTACTCAGTGGCTACTACTGTGGCTTTTGAAAACATACTGCCATGGCAAGACACTCGGACATAGGGGATTTTTTTAGGTTCTTTCCCCTCACATCCACTTTCTCATTGTTTGTAATTTCTCTGGCAGATGAGCTGAATATCAAAATCTTACTGCTGGAGAAAATATACTGTACATCTGTTTCCAAGTTCAGAAATTGTTGAGATCATATTATTTGTGGATCTACAAAGACATTCCCTTGTTCTAATAAAGAGTAATGTCAGTTCTGTGCTGTTCCTGCTGTACATAGTTATATTATTGCTGTTTATATTTCCCTTAATATTTCTGAAAATCATTGCACTTCATCTTGATCATCAAGTTGGTGTGACACACCACACCATGTAGCTGCTTAATTATGCATGTGAGTGTTCATTTTATCAAAACTGCTGCTTTCATGAGCAATTCTCTAATAAGGAAATGACTCCTGTACAGGTTTTCTGTGAAACACATTGATGCATGGCTTTGCAGACAGACACACCACAGTGTTACAACATTTACATCATAGCGTGCTGCAGCCTGCCATGACACGCAATGAGAAAATAGAAAAATACTGCTATTATATCATGCTAACATTGTCTACTGTAAAATTTCTAGCAGCCACATTTCCCCAACAAAGCACAAGACTTACCTTCTCAAAACCAGCCTCATCATGGAGACCAGAACAAAGGAAAACCCTTGAGGGAACTTCCAGCCATTACAAAGCTACTGTTGTTTGTCTGCAGCTTTGCTGCCTTCAGTGTCACACCTATGCAATGGCACTGGGGTAGAGGGAAAAGCTTCCTCTTTATCAAGGTCATGAGGAATTACTTCTCCAACACAGTGACCCAGTACTCTGAGTCCAGACTGAACTCAACTGACCTGCATACCAAAAATCACCCCAGATGGACACTCCTGGTGGTTTCAGCATGCAGCTAGTGATGGAGTACTCCCCTTACTCCAGGAGCTGGCTCTATGGATATGGCAGGACACTGCACTGCCAGAGTCTGTACTCTAGGCATTGTGAGGAGAGAATGAGTCATTCTGTCCAATTGCTTCCTACAGCTTTCAACATTATCTGACCAAAATATAAAGAAAAACCTATGTGATTGTCCTATAACTTCTGTAGGCTGAAGGATTACTTGTCGACTACCTCTGTCTCCTTTGATTTCTGTATTAGGTAAGTCCATTCTCTTGGACAAGAAATGTTATGCTTCCTAAACTATGCTTCTGCAAAGAAGACCTGAATGATTTGCTTCTTTGGCTCATTAATTTGTCCTTGCACTTGAGAAAGGACAGTGCTGCTTGTGAGTTGAACACCCACTTCAGCTGATGAAGAATGGCAGAGAGATGGCTTTATCTCCCTTCTGTCCACACTTCATATTAAATTTCCTTGCAGATTAAGAATTATGTAAAATGCTTAAATCACTGCAGAATATTTTTTGTGTTGTCCTGTGGGTAGGAAGAAATATAATACTGCAAAAGGCAGATGGACAGAACAAAGAGCTAGAATATGGCAAAGATAGGTGGGAAAATGACACAGTGATGAGCAAAGCAGCAGTACAAGAGCCTGTAGATCAGTTTGGGAAGTAAGTTACAGGGAAGTAAAAAGTCATTATGAATATGTCATTTTCCTACAGACAAGTGTCTGAGAACCAGATTAAGGACATTTTCCAAAACAATGATAAGCTTATTTTAGTAAATAATGGAATAAGTCAGTTTTTCCATATCTTTTATCTGCTTTTCCATTCACAATGACAGCAGATGAAAGAAATTCCTCATATGAGGTGAGTCCCAATGTTCAGCAGGTCCTAGTTGTGGACCTCCATTTCTTCTCGAAGCCAGGCCCCCTCCTATGCTGACAAGATGTATTGGGACTCTGCCTGCCAAGGACTCACATTTTACCTTTAAATCCCTGTAATTTTATGTGTTACCCTAAATACCTTATTTTTCATAGCGGCAACCTTTTTTTTTTTTCATTTTGTTTTTTTTTTTAGTAATTTGACTAGCTGTGCATTCATTCCATTTGGATAGAATTTAATTACCTAAATTCTGTACATCAATATATATCAGACTCTTCCAAAAAATGCAGCTTCCCCCTCTTAACATTCCATTAAATCTGACTTTAGTTACTTCTGGGTTTGAATTTTTGATAGCTTTGGTGTCCATAGTTTTTGGAAATTAACATATCAGATGGATTATCTCTCTTTTTCTTGGCCTTTATGTAAGATCCTTTCCTATTAAATACAGAAAATCGGGATTCTGTACTATCCTTATTACTTAGATTATGACAGCTGATTAGAAACACGATTGCTGTCTCCTTTTATTCCTCTAAACAAGAAAATCTGCCCAATTGCTAGAATGGATTTACAGTGATTCATAATGGACTAATCATTCACACAACCCTATCAATTAACAATATTACACCAGGGATTAATTTGTCTTGTGACATTTAGGGCACATGTTGCTCTTACCAAGGGTACATACAGGTACACATTAACTCCATAGTCATTCTGTTATTAGCTCAAAGTCTTTCTCAAAGTGAAAATCCACTAGTACCCATAATCACCTGTGTAGAAAGCCACCATAAAAAATATTCTCTGGGAAGTTGCTGCCTTCAGTATTTTACATAATAGCTGCCCTGGTATTTTATATCATAAAATGTTCTTAGCCATAAAATATTGCCATTTTCAAATGCTTCTGTGCATCAAATCAGAATGTGTGGAGTGTTTCTACAAGACTGCACCCTTAAAGCTTTGATCCTGCAAATGCTTGACTTTGATGACACTTGAATGTGGCTATTACTCATGTTTCTAAGGTTAAGCATATTCATGTCTGCCGGATCACTCCTTAGCTCCTGAGCATCTTGAATCAGGAACATTGCCTAGAGATGAGCATACCCCTAGGAATAAATTTTCATTGATGTGCTTCCATGCACAGTGTGTAAAGAACCAATGATGTATGTATATCTTTTCATTTAATGAAAATAAATCCATCCTGTGTCCTCAGTGAGACTAGTTTATCACCAGTACATCACAGATAAATGAGTCACAAGTCAGCTAAGGCCAGTACTGCCTCCTCAGGCCTCACCTCTTTGTCCCATGCTGGTTTCTACCCACAGGAAGCACAGCCTTTAACAGCACTTCATGGGGACTGACTTAGAGGAGGACATGATTACAAGTTCAGATCTATGCGTTTCATATATTTCAGGCAAATTCCGTCCTATTTTTATAGGTTCATGGTGGGATGGAGCTCAAACAGGGAGGTTTGAATTAAACTACTGTGGCAGCAGCCAACCCAATGAGTACAGGGCTTGAAAGGACCAGGGCTGTAAAAAAATATTAGTCACATATCATTATTAAATGGTGTTTCAGAAGAGCATACCTTGAGTTCATTCTTGGTAATTCAGCAACACAGAAGAATAACTGAAGTTTGTTATTCTTCACATGGCCATTTACCATTTCCGAGCAACAGTAAAACAGCAGAGGATTGGGACTGCGGCGCGTGAGCAGCAGAGCAAGAAATACACAGGTTCAGACAATCACAGGATTTTCATTCACACAAGAAATATTTCTGTCTACCCAAAACCTCCGTTGAAATCAGCCAGGGTCACAAAAATAACGTTGTGCAAATGGGTTCTTTGTTTAAGAGAGAAAAAAGCCACACACCATAGCCTCCAGTACAGCACTGCACATACACACACATGCAGACACAGTCCTGCAATGCCAATTTTATGGACAATGCCAGCTCTGCACCTGCCTTGCAGCTAGAGAGCAGAACCAGGGGCTTCAAAGACGAATTTTGCATGCACTCACACACACACAGAGGAATAACAAAGGTATAGCTCAGAAATAAACCTCTGAGCTCTTGGGGCACAGCTAATTCATCCCAAGACTCAGTAGCCTGAGAATTACCCCATCAGCGCTGCCGTGGCAGGGGATACCACACTTTCGGGAAGGCCTCATGCCATTCCAAAATCGCTTCAGCTTCCCTGCCACTGGAAACATCCCTGCTGCTGCCCCCCACACCCGTGAGCATCCTCCACTTCATCCTTCACCCCAGACAGTCCCCCCAGCCGCGGCGCTGCTGGTGCCCTCCCAACAGCAGATATCCATGGCAACCGCTCTCCGGCACCAGGAGGAGACAGCTGAGCTGGATTGAAAATCTCCCTTCTGCTCCTGCCTCCACCACGTGCAATGAATGGGCAGGCGAGCGGTTTCCCCGCTCCCCCAGATTAGGAAATGCATTCCTGCCTCCCTTTGTTTCCTTCTCTCAGGCCATCACCACCGCACGGCGCGCTCGCCGGGGCGCCCTCGCATCGCCGCTGATGCTCACTTAACGAAGACGCTGTCGGCTGGCACTTCTCTCACCCTCCTAAAATTAGCACTCAGTGGGCGAGCCTCGCAAATTGCTGACAAATACAGAGCCTCTGGCCATGCCAAGCCTTTTGTTGCACTGCCCTCAGAAACCAGGCAGCCGCGTAATAAATATGTTCTTGTAACATAATTAAATTGGGGGAATCAGATAACTGCTATCATTATAAAGTGTTTGTTGACGCCACAGATATTTAGGCAAGATAACAGACTGCACATCGCTTTGCCTCTCCTTGCCAGTGGATCCCAGGAGCCGGTTTGCGTGCCGTGGCCCCATGGCTCGGCGGTGAGCCTTCGGGGGATTTGCAGCAAACCTGTGGGCTGTGGACTGCTCAGCGAGCACACGCAGACACGACCCTTCCCACTGATTGCTGTTGATCCGAGGTATCGACAGCCCAGGGCCAAGCCAGGCTGCCAAAAGTTTTGAACTCTGTTTGGGGAGTGTTTCCATTCTCATTTGTAAGCTAATATTTTTGGATATCCAGCTAAATCTGACTTGCTGTTTGGCTTTGTGATCCTTGAATGAAACATTTTTTTTTTAACTCTGTTGTGCTTCTTGACATATCTGTGGAAAGGAAATTGATGGACACAGCACCAGCACAATCCTGTCCCACCTCTGCTGCAGCAGTTCAGAGGCTGATGCTAAAGCTCTGTGCTGTGTCCAGATTGTTTCTGAGTGCTGTATTACCCTAAAAGGAGGCTGAGAGATAGGCATCTTACCTTTTTTTTATCACGGAGAGACCAGTGCCAGATGTCTCTGGATCTACATTCACAAGAATCTGCCTTCCCTTTGGCTGATGCTGACTAACCCCTGTACAGCTCTGCAGTCTTACGAAGGTTTTTCAGGATTAGTCACTGAATACACAGTCCATTAAAATGCATTAGAATATACCTATGAAACACCTGTGATAAATTTAAGTTTTAAGAAAAAAGCTGCAATTCATAACTACTTAAATATTAAAAATTTGGATTTTCCCCCAAACACACAGAAAATTAAGAGAATCTGCAACATGAAGAATCTCTTTATATCCTCTTTTTAAAATCCAAATTTGAATGATGGTATAGGGATGCGATGGTAGCTGGGATGCCTGAATGGTTTGGGGCACAGACATGTTTCAGGTGATTGACCTAACCTAAGATGGCACCAACACACTCTTCAGCTGCACTGTGAACATAGCAGCCAACAGCAACATCAGAAAGCTGTGTTCTCCCTAGACAGATGCAGTGAATGGGCCACATATGTAGCATATTAATACATAGAGATGATATATACAGGCTCTTTGTCTCATCCTTCTAAAAAGGTTATTAACTGTCTGTCTTACATCTAAAGGGAGAGATTGGCCAGAGCTGTCATATGTTCCTGTCAGATTTTTCATACCAGCACTGCAAATTAGGGCTTTGGGGAGTTAACAAAAAATAAAGATAGGTGGTACAGAGGCAGGTGGAGAGAAATGTTGAATGTTGTATTTGCATAGGGTTTAGCACAAACAGGATCAGAGTGAATTCATTCCTGTCACAGAGTGCTGGCTTGAGACCCATGAAATACCCTATTAACCCCTGATGGCTCCCCAGCTAAGGTGGAGATAGATCCTTTGTACAGACACAATACCCCCCATTAAGAATAGCAGCCTGGCTTGGATGTCCACAGTGTTTCCAACTGACTCCAAAAATATGCGATGCAGTGTCGGAAAATACCATCCTACAAAAACCATCAGACACAGCTATCACTAGAACCTGGAAGGGGAGATAAATATATCATAGCAATTTTCTCCAAGGCAGGAACAGCTATCATTGGGCAGGAATACAAGGGCTATAGAAGTGATGAATTCCTGCAGTAGAAGTCCAGTTACAAGAATCCTCTGCTTTGGTGCGATTTGTTCACTGCATATGTTTACAGAAACAATACTATGAGGTCCTGTTGGTTATTTATTTATGATATTGTACAGGCCATATCTTGTCACAAACCTGGCTATCTCAGAGGCTGCCCCAATGACCAATGCCTTCATGGAAGAGAGGTGGAGAAGGACCACAGCTGTTCCAGCCTGCTCCCACACTAAAGTGAGGCATGCAGTGCTGTGGTCAAAAGGAGGAGAAACTGGCTAAAAAACCTGAGCAAATAGTCAATATCATTAACTGCCTGCATTTGAAGTTCAAAGTACAGAACTACCACAGGACAGTTTATTTCCAGCCTCACCCAAGCTTCACTTTCTTTGTTTAGATGGTTCAGGGCAGCTGGAGGCAAAACCTCATTATTTCATTACTCCAAAAAGTCCCATGAACACCTCTTGCCCCATACATACAATGGAATGCTAATAGTTATAATAGCAGCAATGGAAGGCTCATGCAAAAGACTTCAATACCAGTCCCCACCCAGTTCAAAGAAAAAAAAATCCAAATACGTAGGTGTAAACTACAAATAAACACTGTGAGACTTTCCAGGATTTGAATGTTTCTAAATTCTACTGTGCATCAGTGGAAGGCTTTGCTCACTCGGAGAGGGATAACAAGGTTTGTTCATGCAGCTAGCAAGTTGACTTTAACTATTTTGCTCCCATTGTTTTGAAGATATTAATGTTTTCTTAAAAAAGAATTTTCTCTACCCAGAACTGGGCTACTTCTGCTTGATTATTCAGTGAAGTCACCGTAGTTCTTCCTTATGCCAGTCTGTCACCATCTAAATAATTGCCATGTCACAAATTCGACATCTTAACTTTACGGTGAGGTGAAGCAAGTGGAAGTAGGTAGTGGGGGTTAAAAATACTTGGTGAAGCAAGTCTTTGAAAGCAGCTTCTAAATGCCTTTGAAAGTAGCCTCAGAGGCTTGACAGAAAAATATAAAACTACCCGAAAGGTAAGCAGATGTAGGCAATGACACAATTCAAAGTGGCCCCCAGTGTGAAAACTCTCCTACACAAGACAAATGAGAGCATTTGGGTCACAGAGCAGTCACGTCTGTGTGAAGGGTGGAACATATGGAAATTTTTGCTGTTAATTAGGGTGTGCCTATGGCAAGGCCGCTGCAGTTGGACCTGCTTCAATTCAGAAATGTTCAGCTCAGCGTAATGGTCTGGTTGGAATTCAGAAAAGAAAACCAAGGGTTGTGTTTTTGTTGTTGTTGTTTTTTTTTTTTTTTTTTTTTTTAACAAATGTCAGAACAGACTATGTAGAAATCAGGAGGAATAACAGTACAAGGAATGGAAGAATGCCCAGAGTCTGAGCTGGGAAGGTGATGCCCCAGGTGAGACCTCCTGTTTTGGGATGCCAGCTAGGACAGAGGTCCCATGCCTTTCCATTCTGCTTAGGGTCAGTTTCTGCCCTTCAAAAAATTAGGATAGTGATGTTGAATGGCCTTTGTAAAGTTCGCTGGGTTAGGATGAAGGGGATCTGGACTTTGTTCTTGTCACTTGCATCACTGGTTGAGTGATGCTGGGCCAGTTTCTTTGCTCTACCCCAGGTTTCTCAGCTTAATCAGGGATAACAATACCAACCTCCTCTATAAAGAGCTTTCCAGTCCACAAAAATCTGGTTGTTATTATGATGATTGGCAATCACATCATGAGAGTGGGATTAATTTTTCAAATTCAGATGTTTAAAATATTTTAACTCCTTCCTAACAACCCCAAGATAATTCTACAGTCACTTTAGAAATTAACATTCTCTTTGTTGTTTGTACACAATATTTATGAGACTTGATCCAATCACCAAACATAAATGCAGTCCAGAATATGAACTACATTTAGACTCACCTTTTGAAGGAACTGTTGAATAGTCAGGAATTTGAAATCTTAACCAATGAAGAGAAACACAAAGAAATGTGTAATGAATCCAGCTTTTCCAGGCTTATTTTCACTACCGATGATTTAGTAATAAAGAGAAGTCTTACTTGTGATTCCTAAATAAATCAAAGCCATCCATTTATCTGTTAATGTGATAGCTGTTTCTCCAGTGAAATGGGATTTTTTTGTCGCTTTGCCCTTCTTTAAGCTGAACTTCAACAAAAATTCAAAATCAGGACTAATGGTGACATAGAGTTCTTTGGATAAGGTCTGTGGTGAACTAGAGCATTGTGTCCTCACTGGGCCTCATACAAGTATGAAGCTGTGTTTCAGATGACCATCCTTGTCACAGCACCCATGATGTATCTTATGGGCCTGACACAGTGTGACACTCTGATGCTCGGGGGAAAACCTCGAGTTTATTTAATATAGTCCCTCAATGCTAATAAAGAACTTAGTAACTGATAGAGGATTTTAAATAAGCCTTTAAAATGATACTCTCTCACTTCAGCATGAATAGATCCAAATTAGCATTTTGAATGAGATAAATTGCTGTAGATCCAAGCAGGTAATCAATCACACTTTATCTAGGCCTTTCCAGGGGAAGTGTGAATGAAATTGCAGTATTGAAAAGAAAAGGACACAATACACCAGCCATGCTCCCTGCCCACTCCAGAATAAAGACAAGGAGATTTTACAGTCTCCACTACAAGGACATGTGAATAAGCTTTATAAAAAAAGCTCATGCCTTTTATTTCTTCTGCACAATCTGAGAAATGGAGGAAGCAAGACCAGCCAGTTGCGTTCCAGACACCATCCTTATGGTCCTTTTCCCTTTGACATTTTCTGCTACCCATTTTCTGTTTCAACAGCGCGTACTCCCTAGTTCATTTGACAGCCTCTGCTGCCCTACACATAGAGCTGCTGATTACCCCAGGTTCATTGAGGTTCAAGAGCAACTCAGATGTGAAAGAGAACCCTCATTTAGTTCCACAGTAATCTTGTAAATGGTGCACAAAGGTACCTCTAATTTCCCAAAGGACACATTGACCCACAGACACTGGGGGACAACATGATTTTCCACCATTGTTTCAGGGATTGAGGACTTGTAAGGGGTTTTTTTGGTTGTTTTTGTTGTGTTGGGGTTTTTTTTCTGCAGCGATTAAGCGATAGAAATCTACATCATATGAGATCTTCCAAATATAGCCTGTACTGATGACAAGAGATATATTTATCTCCCTTTGTACTTTTCTGAGACCACCACAGATACAAAGAGTAGAGGCTATTAAGTCTGATGTCCCAGCTGATGTCCCTTTCTATGCTGCAACTGAATACACAGAGTTTAATTTATTGACTAGGCTTACATCACTGAACACAGGTATCCAGAAAAAGATTCCATCAGTGAACTGGGGGAAGAGACGGGATTGAGGAAAAAACATATTTTGATTTTCCTTCAATTAAGAACTTGAAAAAAAATTACTTGAAAATATATAGCAGCAATGAGATGTTTTCCACTGTGTATGTATTTGCCGTCCACTGTGTCAGAAAGTTGTGAAATTATTCATGGGCTTTTTCTCTGAGCAAAGTCAGTGGAGAAAGATAATATCTCCTCTCAGCTACTTTCTCCTAGGCTTGAGATAGCCTCTGATGTTGACTGGCTTACTCATATAGCTAGAAAAATCAAATAGAAGACAAAAGTTTGATGCTTTATTCAGATAATCATCCATTTTTCTGGCTTATTTGAAATACACAGATAATAGCTGAAAATTTCCCAAAATATACACAAAACCCCTCAATAATTTCAAGAGTCATTCTTGTCATATGTGGGAAGACTGTCTACAGTGAGACAACGTTATTCCTTATTTATGTTCATTGCTACCCTTACAGAGGACTCTATTTATTTATTTATTTATTTGTTTCCACAGAAATTTAATGATAGTTATTCACTCTTGACTGTTTTCACCTCTGTTTTTCCACGTGGTACGTGAAGGACAGCAGTCTTTCCAGAGCTGCTTCTGTTGCAATCACAGTTGTTATGTTGCAAGCAACAAATTTCATATTTTCTGCTACTCTCCCTTCAGAGTAGATCACGTTTGAAGCAGTAGTTATGATTCTATTTCACTGATAGACATGTCCAAGAAGAATATACTTTATTTGAAAACACTACGTATACTTGTTCAGTCAAGGAGTATAAAACTCTGCATTTTTAGATTCAGCTGAGCTGCACATTGCTTAGGTGCAAAGTCTTTACCTTCTAGTATGGCTAACACCAGAATTTGGCTTTCCTTGGCCAAATTCCGGAGGGATTTCTTTAAAAATCTAGACATGACCACTTAATTGACTTAAGCCAGAAGGAAGATTACTTATTAAATAAAATAGGTTTTGATTTAATTACATTTCAGAACTGACTTTGATGGTCTGGAAAATCCAGGAGGCAGTGTAAACACCTGCATCCTGAGGCCAGTGTGAGCACTAGCTATAGCACCCCTTAAACTGTGCTCCTTGAACAGTTTTGCAGCTAGAGTAAAACAAGGTAGCATTTATAAAACTTCAGCTGGTCTTCTACTTTGTGGCTTAAAGATAATTCTGGGGGCTTCTGTGGCAAGAATCCCCAACCCAACTTAATTCAGAGGATGGATGAAGAAATGCAGATGAGTTATCTGAAAATGCAGTTCAGTATCTATTGTTGTCGCTATCTGCACTTAATACGTGTGACAGTGGCACTACAAGAAGTGCCAATACATTATTCAAACAGTCCATCCTACTGAGAAATAGGCAGCTGTGCTAAAGGGATGCTTGGACAAGCACTCTGCACTGGACAGAACTCAAAGCAAAAGGACCTCCCCCAGTCCCACAGGAATCACTCTACAGCAGCTTTGTTTTGAAGTGAGCTGTAAACAGAGGGCCTGGATAGCAGGTGTGATCCACAAGTGACAGCTCTGACCATCTCTTTTCCTTTCCCACACCAGACCAAACAACATTTGAGAGCAGCCTTGCAGTAACTCACAGCAGACTTCTCCACCTCACTCTGCCATTTGGAGCACGTTGCCATTCTGTCTCCACAGGCTGCCCACACATCTGGTCTCTGTCCCAGGCCCACAGATACTCATCTCTGGGCTATGAAAGCAGCTGCAAACTGCTTGGATATACGGAGCAGGTGGAAAATCCTTGATCCATGCCAGGGCTGAAGGGATTCTGTTGCGAAGGTGTTTTAGACCTTACCTGCATTCATAGACACAGAAATGGTTATACATCTCACAGGATATAATCAAACCTGCTGTGCTAAATTCAGAGATGCAAAATGCAGACTTTGGAACCATGGCAGAGATCTCAACAGAGTCACCATAATAGAAAAATGTGAAAGTGTATGTGTGATGGAGGATGAAAATGGGTGCAGGCAGCTGCCCATCACATAGCACAGGAGTACACAGTGTATTGGGCAATGGCCACAGAGGCACAGGAGGTTATTCTGCTCTCACCCTGTCTCTTAGGCAATCCCTGCTAGGTGGCTACATCCCAGCCACCAAGTTCCCCCAAAACAACTGGAAGAACCGGGGATCACATCTTAGCATATAAAGTAAAATCTACCACTTTTCTGAGAAGAAAAAATCTCATTAAAGACACCACTCCCCATATAAAAGAGCAGCAACATCAAAAGTGCCATACATTTACCCATTTGAAAGGCAAAACTGAGAAGCCCTGCCAGGTTCCCTTACCTATGGAAGAAAAAGTTGCCTCTGCCCCAAAACAGGAGCCAGTGCTGATAATCTTTAACTAATAGGTCAAAATGGAAAGACATGCTTGCACACTGGTTGGTTTACCAGAATAATTTATGTTGTTCAGCTAATTCCTGAGCAACAGCAACAATATTCACTGCTGACTGAAAGACTAAGTCTGTCAAGGGAGTAATTTTTCTCATGAAATATGTAAGCAGTTGAAGGAGCAGAGAAGGGACTGGTCGAATTTTACATATCAGATATATTTTTGCTTTGCTGTAGTGACGGAACTTCAAAGGAGAGTTAAAATGTCAGGTGTGACTCGGTTCACACATCCATATGTGCCAAAGGTCCAGCACAGTACCTGTTTGGAACGAGCTGCTACCCACCACAAAGGACTGTGTTCCCTGTGCCAGGGGATGGAGTCACTACCGTAGTCACCTTATTTCCCCCTCTTTCACTTTTATCAGCTCATGAATTCTAAACATATGCGAACACGTTTGTCTTCTTAGACAACAGGCTTCAAAAACAAGGGGGAAAGATGTGTTTTCCCAGGGCTAGGTGGCTCAAAGGATTATACAGCTATAAAGATCTACTCACAAGGGGATTCACATGTGAAGACACAGGATATGATGGTGGGAATAAAAAAAAAAAAATCAAGGCAGCTCACAGGACTAAGAAAAAAACATTCAAAAATGTAAAAGTCCCCAAACCTGATGTGTTTCAGGATCCTAACTAGTAACTGCTGAAGCTGTGAGAAGACAAAGATCATTGAGCTGAATTATTGGTAGTAGTTTTTTCACAAGGGAATGAAAGGTCACAATGACGTCTTTTCTCCAAGATGTAGTTTCCTAATTTTCTCCCCAGTACCAGGAATGAATTCACTGAGAAAGCTGTGCCCTTGTGGAAGGCATGAAATCTTCTGCTTAATATTTACATCTTTACTGAGTGGTAATATGGAAAACAGGTTCAGGGAGTATAGAAGCAGGCAGCTTGGGGAATACTCTGGCTTGGTCTGAGGCTCTGCAGAGGCAGACAGCCATCTACTGCCAACAAATGAAATAGAAAGCAGCCCCACAGGCTTCCTGAGAGCTGCATTTACAGAAAACCATGCCTCACAGGAAACAGCTTTGCTTGGCACATCAGGCTATCCATGCTAGCCAGCATCAGGACAAACCTGTCTCAGGAAATGTAATATTTTCTTTCTCCCACTGACACGTTCATGCTGCATCTAGGGGAAAAAAATCAGGAGCAGATGATGGAATGGAAGCCTTTTTCATACAGATATGCTGCAAGCTTTTGGATTCCATTTGTGGAAAATCCCTTCTCCCCCTCTCTCCACCCACCTCAACATGCAGAGTCAGATTCACAATGAATCCTCACAGACTGAAACGCTCTGAGCTCTGACAAGGAAGGGCAGCGGGTGGAGGCCAGCAGTGCAAATTGGAGCGCTGGGAGCACACCGCAGGTAACTATCAGATTATCCAGGCTCCACAGACTACAGCTTCCACCTGGAAGGCAGAGAAACAAAAGCCTCCCTTTGTGTCCCAGGGTTTTGCAGGAATTAAACACAGCTCCTCTTTGTGGTAGACCCAGACTCTCACAAGGAACAGGGAGCAGCCAGTAAACTCCCAGGCTGTCCTCAGGGAATGGACTATTTTAAGCCTGCTTGCAAACATCTCCCTGCGTATGTGCTGTATTTTCACGGAAGAATAATTTAATCTTCATTGCCATCATTAATTTTTGACAGAGAGCACCATATGACATCCTGTTTACAGCCCACTAAATCTCCATTACGAAGCCATGCTTACAGAAAGAAGAGCAATCTGAAGAGCTGTGTTAACTTTTATGATTATATTCCAGCCCTGAAATACAGGAACATGATTGAAGTTACACACACACACATACAAAAAAAAAAAAAAAAACCCTAAAATAATTTTAATTTTGTTATGCTGTTCTCAGAATCCAGACGAAAAGCCTCTTGTTTAAATAACCTGTACTAATACAATAGATACCTTTAAAAAGACCTGCATAACATATTGGCATTCATCCTTATGCAATATTTACCCTGCTGTTTCCAGCTGTGTTGAACAGCACAGGTAAGTTCTGCTATTTGAGAAATTCTATGACAGTAGCAGAGATTTAACCCTGGTGAGCAGGATTTTGTTAATACTTCTTGTACTTACCTGTAGTCTTGTATCCATTCATTTGGAAATCTAAGAGTTTTGCTGAGATCTGTTACTTTTCCCTGGGGCGTAAAACCACTCAGAACTAAAAACCACCATCGGCAAGGAGAACTGGGGACAGCCAAGAGCTCCAGAAGGCCTCTGGCACAGAGGCATCACAATCACCAAGGTTCTGAGAGGGACTTGTAAAACCAGGAACAGTTCAGCAGCCACAACACAGCATGGCACAAATGCACCAGTTCAACAGCAGGGAAATCCCATCGTTCAGGTCTAGATTTACCTGAGTTAGGCACACCCAATTAATTTAACACTTCTTCAAAAGTCAGTGAAACAAGAGAGATCCCCCCAGGGAGTAATTCTAGTCTTAGACTAAACTACTTGAAAGATAACATAAAGCCAGGATTATTCTCTGGAGTTCTCCCACTCTTCCCCTCCTGCAGAGAGTGCATAGAAATACTCAAATAAGTGCCTAAACAGTGTGGGGTAAATGTGGACAGTAACTAACCTACTGTGGACAGTAACTCTAACAGTTACTGTGGACAGTAACTCTAACCTACCTCCTCTGAGATGTGACTTTCTCTTTGCAGCAGTTTGAAGGACATCCAAGACACAGCCAAGATTTCTAGTCCTACCTATTTCAGGTGAGACTATTCTCTTGCACTATCTACTTTAATAAGTATATATTCTATTAAGCATTTTATGAAGCATTTAAGAATATATTTAATACAGTACTTCCCTTTCAATCCTGCTCCTAGCAGCAATCATTCTTCACATACACCCAATCTCCTTTTGATTTAAGAAAGTTGAGTCATGGCTTAATACTCTAAAATGATTCCCATTAATGTTAGCTCCCTGTCATCAGTTTCTAAGGGAAACCTCAGCAGCAGTATTGAAGTGACAGCTCGTGACTACACAAGGCAAACCCTGGGTTGTGTGGGTAACTCCAGTCAGTGGGAGTCCCTGGAAAGTATTTATCTGGAAATCAAGGTGAAAAAAATTAGACACTACAGCCAACAGCCCTGTGGTTAATTTAATCTTCATAGATTAACCAAAGATTTCTATAAAATTTTATTGTGTGTATTGTACAAATTTACACAGAGCCTGGGTTTTGGATTCATTAGTCTTTTCAGTCCCCAAAAACCTAGCAGCAAGTACATGTAACTCTCTTTCTTAGAGAAATGAATAAAATTCTAGGGATTTGTTTGTTTGTTTTATTTTTCTGTTTTGTTTGTTTTTTATTATTTGGTTGGTTTTTGGTTTTGGCTTTTTTTTTCTATTTGGGTGATAGAGACAAAAAGAACAACAGTTTTGACAGTTTCCTACCAAGTTCTCTCACAGTTTTACAAAAAGAGCAGATGTTTTTATCACCATCATCAAGTACTCCACAGCGCAGGACTACTGATGGCTATCAGATATGGCCATATTTTTCTTTTTTTTCCCCCTAATTATCTGGTTTTATTAGTAGTACATCCTGTTGAACCTCACACTCCAGTGAGGGCATTGCATAGCTTTCATCTGGGAAACACTGATGTCCTGTTTGACACATCTTCCATGACCCACAGGTATTCTCCCTCAGTTCTGTTTCTTGCCTCCCCCATGCATTTTCTTGGATCCGTTGTTCTCCTCTCTCAAAGCTTAATGTTCCCAGCTGCCTCCTGCCTATTTCCCATGTCCATGACAAGTGCCCTCCCCACAAGCCCTCAGTACCCATGCTCCTTTTCCTGAGAGCCACATTCCTGCTTCACAGCCCTATCTCAGCCATCATCAGAGAGCTGCAAAGAGCTGGTGAAAGAGCAGAGCAAAGTTGAGGAGAGTTCCTCAAGCCCTAAAGAGCCCACTTTGCCTTTGCCTGTGGGGCTCTCTCTGCTGCTGCTCCACCACCACCCTCACCTGCCCCTTCACTTCGGGTCTCAGGGTGCAGCATAAGGAGCACGGGGTAGGAGGCAGACAGGGAGGGCACACCAGCCTGGTCTTGCTTTCTCTGAAGTTTACACACATCTCAATTGCCTGGATCATCTCTGTCTCAGCCTGATGCCCTGCTCCTCTATCCCTCCCTGCCACAGCTGCGGTGAACCTTGCCCTCTGTTAGCTACCTGGCTTCCTTCTCTTTCCCTCCAGCATGCAGAGTGCAGAGAAAATAAAGCTTTTAGTGCAGCCTGTGGTCAGGAGAGGATTTAGTGAAACGGCTACCTTAGCTGACATTTCTCTATTCCCATGGCTATTAGGGGCAAAATTGAATAAGGGGATAGGATTGGTGATCACAGCTCTGCACTGTGGTTAAAGGACTGCAAACCCTGCTGAGAAACTGGTGATCTTCTTTTTCCTCTCATCTATACCTAATGCACTTCTATCTAATTGCTCTGACATTTACCTAGGGGAGATCAGATGTTGGATTTGGAAGAGAGAATAGGTTTCAATGAATGTAACAATTAGATTATGTAAATGAGAAGGGTGCTTAAATACTTAGGTAGCAGACTTTGCAGAAAGCTCAACATCCCAAACCTTTGCAAGCTCAGTTAATCCTACATGGTATAATAGCCATGACTATGTGTGGCTTTTCATATGAAGTCAAAGGGAGTAATAAAAGCTTCTGTAAAAGGATGACTAAAGGAAGCCACTCAATACACAAGTTTCATTTGCCCTGCAAAATCAAAGAAATATTCTATGCATCCTTGATTCCTCTGTAATGGAATTATATTTATCATTTACGTACAAAGACCAACGTATATTCTGACATAAAAGAAAAAATAAAAGTTCAACAATCAGACCATAAGGGTGCTGTAACATTTGGAGGGTTATAAAAGGAGGCTGTGTGCTCTAACTGCCTGACCTGGCATCTGGATTTTACTGAAAACAGGAGTTCCTCTTCACCTGCAGGTCAGAGGCCAAGCCGAAGAGATGCAGGGATTTTGTGCATTGGATTTTTGTTCAAAACCTCACCTCTTCCTTTTCATGACTTCAGAAGTTTTAAGTGAACTTGCCAAACTTGCTGTTTGGGAAGAGCAAAATGTTTTACCCACTTCAGTGTTAAAGTGACTTTGTGTTTGTGGCAAAACTTCATGTGTGACTTGTTTCCTGTGGGAAAAGGAACCCTGTTTGTGGGGAGCCGTGATTGCGGGTGCCATCAGTGTGCTTTAGGGCTACAAAGGGTTTTGTTGGTAGGTGCTTTCTCCTCCCTACATTGTTATTGTGAAAGGGCAGTAAACATTATATGTTGAAATGTTTACAGCTTGGAGAGGGTTGCAGAGTTCTAGAGAGATATCCCAACAAGATTTGTGACTCCAGACCTTATAGGGGCAGGCACCTCCAGCAGGCAAAGAAAAGTGGCATGGGTTTCTGCTCACACACCTAATGCAATTGCAGCCCTTGTCCTCTCCTGCAGTATATGTTCCCTTCTTCTCTTCTGTTTCTCCTTTTCTTTCCCTGCCTCTGGGCCATTACACTTTTAGTTGTGTTTGAAGTGGTTTGCTGCTGTGCACACACTATGGATGGTGATAGAGCACACATTTTTTTATGACAGATATATGGAACCAAGCCTTAAACTTCAGCATGCTCTATCTACTTGAGGCAACAGCAGGAGCAAATCCTTCTCCTTCACCTTTTCCTGCAGCCCCAGGCAGCAGCAAATCCTCCTTCACCTTTCACTCCAGCTCCAGGCAAAGTTATATTGCTACTCATTTTCCTATTGCACACAGGATGGATTACAGTTTATTTCTGTGTTCAGAGATATACACTGAGACTCTCTCCAGATTCAGACTCCCCTGAGTTGAGGGGAAAGAAAAGGAAGAAAATAAAAATAATAATAAACCCCCCTGAAACTACTATCTCGGATGACATTGCAGTTGAAGAACAGCAGTTTTGGCATGTGTGGAGAGACAGTGACAGCATCACACTTCCCTCTTCTCCTTTTCCTGCCCTCCCCAACATGGTGACTAGAGAGCCCAACTTTGGAGTCTGGGAGCAAGAATGGGCTGGAAAGCCCTATCAGGATTGAATCTCACACAGGGGAGGGAGCACACTGGAAGGAGCAGAGGATCTGCCACAGCCTAGATAGCCTGAGGGTTCATGTTTTGTTTAATAGCATGTTCATTATAATCTCCCTCAAAGCATGCCATAAATG
>VZSE01012873.1:0-31166 GCA_013398275.1 Promerops cafer
AGATACATAGATATATAGATATGGATGCACTGGCTTAAAACCTCCAGCCATTTGATAAAAAATTTGGTTTGGTTCCCAAAATCCTACAAAATTCTAATTTTCTGCAGTGGTGGATTCTCTTCAGGAATCCTACAAGCCCTAAGAAGCTTCACCAAGGGCGTAAAGGGCTTTTCATTCACTCCCAAGCCCCTTTTAGTCCATGACTTTCAGCCAAAACAGCCAAAGCTTGTACAGAAACTTTCATTTTCAAGAAATGAAAATTATTGGTGGCGTACCAGCTACTCCAGGGCTCAGCCTCTGGGGCAGAGCAAACACAAGGCACAGGCAGATGTTTTTTCCCTCAGAATTCCCTCTGCTCCTCGCGCGGAGCTGAGTGCCCATCCCAACCTAATGGAAGCTGGCGTGGCCCGCTTGGATTCCGGTGGCGGGACACGGTCACACGGTGACATAGTCACATGGTGACACGGTGACACGGTGACACGAGTCACACGAGTCACACGGTCACACAAGTCACACGAGTCACACGGTCACACAGTCACACGGTCCCACGAGTCACACGGTCACACGGTCACACAAGTCACACAGTCACATGAGTCACACAGTCACACAGTCTCAAGAGTCACATGGTCACACAGTCACACGGTCACACGGTCACACAGTCACACAGTCACAGGAGTCACAGGAGTCACAGGAGTCACACGAGTCACACGAGTCACACAGTCACATGGTCACACGAGTCACATGGTCCACATGGTCACACGAGTCACACGGTCACACGGTCACAGTCACACGGTCACACGGTCACACAGTCAGTGACACAGTCACATGGTCACATGGTCACACGAGTCACATGAGTCACACGGTCACACAGTCACACCAGTCACACGGTCACACAGTCACACAAGTCACAGGAGTCACAGGAGTCACATGGTCACATGGTCACACGGTCACACAGTCACACGGTCACAGTCACACGGTCACACGGTCACACGGTCACACAGTCAGTGACACAGTCACACAGTCACACAGTCACAGTCACACCATCACACGGTTACACGGTCACAGGGTCACACGGTCACACAGTCAGTGACACGGTCACACAGTCATACGGTCACATGGCCACAGTCACACGGTCACAGTCACACGGTCACACCATCACACGGTCACAGTCACACGGTCACACGGTCACACGGTCACACGGTCACACGGTCACCGTCACACGGTTACACGGTCACAGTCACACGGTCACACCATCACACGGTCACAGTCACACGGTCACACGGTCACAGTCACACGGTCACACCATCACACGGTCGCACGGTCGCACGGCGTTTGGATCACGCAGTCGTTTGTGAGAGGGCCTGGGCGCTGGCCCAGAAATCCCCGCTAGCTCAATCTTCCCAGCTGCAGCGGCACCTCGCAGGCGGGAAGGCCGTTCCCGCTCCCGCTCCGCAGCGGGATTACTCCGGCCTGCCCTTTGCCCCGCCACCGTGGAAATGAGCCATTGGAGGCCCCGAGCAGCAGCCCAGTTGCCCATTTGTCAGGTCTCATTAAGGAGGGGACATCTCGGCCTCGTTGGCACCAGCGTTAGGGACAATGGAAGGTCCCAATCCTCCCTGGAGAGGAGGCCGCATAGCAGAGCTCTGGTTTTAGGGGAGAAGTGTTGATGGAGGGCGTTGGAATCCGAAATGCAGGGAAATCTCAGAACTCTGGGGCTGTAGGCCAAAGCTTAGAATTAAACACAGGATTTGGTTTGAGACCTTGGAAAAGGCTTCCAAACTTAGGTGCTGAAAGCAAGAATGTGGATTTATAGTTTAAAGCAGAGACATGTTAAGCTAAGTAGAGGAAAGTTCAGAGTTTTAAAGTTTAAGATAGAGAAAAAACAAAGTAGTTGCAAAGGTAACACAAAGTTTTAGAGTGTAGCACTGTAGGTTTGGGTGTCATAACATGATTGGCTAAGAAAGCTCACACTGTAGCATGAGTCCATAAGATGAAATATTTAAGGATTAAGTCAAAAGCATAAATATCCTTGTTGCCAGTGTTTTATTGGTTAATAAATCCTTAAAAGGTCTTGCAACTAGAGGTCTTGTGACCTTCTGAGCCATGTGGTGAAGATGTGAGGTGAACTCACCCTTCCTGCCTGTGTAAAAGATAAAGAAAATAAATCACGTCATCTAAAGCAACTCAGAAGGCCCGTCTCTAAGTCAACCGAAAAAATCCCCACAGGAGGGGACAGTTATTTTTAAGGATGGCTTTGTCCCTTCTGTCCTCCTCAAGCTCAGCTGGCTGACCATGACCAAACCCATGAGCTGGGCCAGCTGCAAGTTCGCAGTAAAAACACCATTCCAGGAGGAAAAAAAGGAGTCAGACACCAAATCTTCCCATACAAACACTCAGCCAAAGCCAGGCAGGAAGGAATTCCCGATTCATGGGTTTTCCTGTGGTTCTCCACATGCAAGTATGGCACTTGTGGTGTTCAGGGCCCTTCACCTTGTTCCCACAGGAGATGGAGCATTTCCCTGCTCTCCCTGGATTTCCAACGCAGTGGGAAGTCGCCTGGTTGGTGGGAGGCTGATGATTGTCCCTCACAGGAGGCTGATGATTCTGCTGACACCTCATCTCAACCTTCCTCCTCCATCTCCTCCTCGCTGTCTGGGCCACACCTCCAAGTTCCTACAAGGTTCCAACTAATTTCATCCTGACATTTCCTCTTATCCTTCCCCTTGGAAGAGCCTCCATCTCAGAGCTCCCTCAATCAACTCTTCCTTGAGTGAAACAAGCCAGCAAAAGCCAGGAAAAGTTCCCTCTCAGCAGGCAGGAGACTTTCTGAGCCCTAAAGCAGCGATCACAGCATGGCCAGGCAACGCCATCTGTGCGAAACCGCCGCGGCCTCGGCACGGGCCGCTCGCTCCCGCGAGTTCTGCTGTGCAGGGTCAGCTGGGCCATCCTTCCACTGCCTTAGGGTGATTATTCCTCTGTGGGAAACGAAGCCATGGGAATTCTGAGCAGCCTGACGAGGCTGGAAGAGCTGTTCCAGGAGGCAGAGTCTTCCCTCCGGGAATTCCGCCTCATGCACCTCCCCAGTGTGACTTTCCCAAATAACTCCACAGATTTTCCTCCTGCCTTTCCTCCGGGTCACACAAAGCTACA
Source organism: Promerops cafer (assembly GCA_013398275.1). Taxonomy (NCBI): domain Eukaryota; kingdom Metazoa; phylum Chordata; class Aves; order Passeriformes; family Nectariniidae; genus Promerops; species Promerops cafer. The sequence continues at coordinate 3,151 of VZSE01012873.1, forward strand.
GGCTGGACTTTCCATGACTGAATTTACAATATTCGGATTAGTTTTCATCTCCCTCCAGCTTCCAAATCCAGCCCCATCTCTCTGCCTGTGTCATCACTGTCCAGAGACAAATCGGAATGGCAACGGAACGTTTTCCATCTGGCAGCTGTGCTGGATCCCAGACAACAATCCCAAGGACTATTTGCAACTTGTCCAGCTCTAATTGCCTTTTCCCCCCTTCTCCTTTATCCTGCTCAACCTCTTTGTGTCTATTCTATTTATTTCTTTTGGTTCCCACCACACACGTCAAAGGGTTATGAAAAAAACCTGGAATTCTTATTAACTGCCTCCAAATCCAGCTTTTTTCCACGTGCCATTTATGGGATTTTCTTGGCAGTTTCACCCCAGGAATGGTTAAATGTGCATCCCCCTCCTCATAAAATGGGATGTAGTAAAGCTCTTCCATCCAAGGAACCTCTTGGAGCTCTTGCAGAGGGGTTCACTGCCTCTCCTCAATTACAGTGAGCAAGAGTAATTAAACAACCAAACACAATTAGTGCACTAATTACTCCCAGGAACGTGGCCCATCTAATCGCCTTGCTGCTAATTACAAAGCCTGGAGTTCATTGAGCTAAAAGCCCCGGACCTGGGGAAGTGAAGGGGGGGACAATATGTTCCCTCTCACGCCGCCTTCCCTCGGATGCAATTTAATCTTTCACAGGATGTGATTCCAAGGTTATTTTACAGCCAGCACTTGGCTTCTATCTTCGACCTGAATCACTCATATTTTCAGTCCCACCAGCAAAACTTTTCTTAGGTCCTTCCATCTTTTAACGATTTGGGGGTAAAATGTCACTTCTATTCCTCCTCAGGATAGTTAGGCTTCAGAAAAACACAGGGATGGAATAAATATATTTTACTGCAGTATCTAAGACACTCAATATTTGACATTAAGGACAGGGGAAAAAAGTGAACTTAAAATTCAGCCACGCCACGATATATGAAAATATAATTTCTGCAAATTAATTGTCAAGCTGAGCAGGTGAAATATTCCAAGTTAGACATAATTCACTCCCATTTTACTCCTTGAATGTGGTGCAGGGACACCACTTTTCCTCCCTTTAAATTACACAGAATATCCAAACCTGTGACCATGAACACCTCTGAATCAGCAGGAAAATGGACATGGATGATCCAACAAATCATTTCAAGACCTATTCCCGGGTTTTTGCATGGCCCGCAATAGAGGCAGCAAGGGCAGAAAGTCCAGGGGGTGTGGGAGATCAGGATTTTGCTGTGTTTGGGAATTTTGGAAGCCACTCAGCACACGGGCTGACCTCAGTGCATGGAGAGCCCCCAGACAGCCCGGCTCCACACAGACAGGATAAGGAAACCATGCGTGAGCACAGAAATCCCAGGATTTTCCTGCTAATAGGAAGCAAAAACCCCCAGTTGCTGAGTCCCTCTGGCCAAGGGGAGGAGAGCAGATAAATTATTCCCTAAATAAACATTTGAGTTCACTGGGGCAGCTGAAAGGGCTCCTCTTCCCAAGGCAGGGATGAGATTTCTGTGGATCACACGTTGCCTTCCTCCTCCTCAGGAAACTCTCGTGGCAAAAGGAGGAAGGGGAACACCCAGGGAAGGAATTTCAGGACAGGGAGGCTGTGACTGCTGGTCCAGGGTTGGTGACAGCACTGGAAGCAGGCAGGGTGGTGATGTTCTCCTGGGGACAAGCAAAATGAAGTCCCAAGGAAGAGTCTGTGCATGAAATTAAATTTTGCTCCGTGTGGAAACAGCAATTGGGATCATCCTGGACCATCTTTACTACTTAAACCAAGCAAGAGCATCCCAGTTACTGGGAAAAAGGGAAAGAATACTGCAGTGTGAGCAAATAAAATGCAGCCAAAACAATGCCAAAGAAACAGGGGAAATAAAAAAAAATCAGGAGAACGTATTCCATGTTTATGACAAGAACTGGAAAATTATCTAAGCTGCAGCCAAGACAAGAAACCCGTCAAGAAAACACTTTTCTAGTCCATGTTCCAGCTTGGCAGGTACATAGGAACAGCATTTTTAACAGAATGGGATGAGGTTTTAAGGTTAAATTTTTATTATGTCGAGAAAGTTGGGACGACCTTGGCGGCAGGAGGATCCTCAGTATTTTTAAAATTATAATATTATAATATTATATTATTTAAAATATATTTTAAAATTCCTTTATCAGGAACAGCCACTGAGCCCGAGGTCATCCTGGGTAAACTCCTGGAGCATTTTATTCGTGCTACAGCAACAAATACTTCAAGTAGTAAAAAATCACAAGGGAGGGTTGTTGGGATGATGGGGAAAATAGGTCTCCAAACAATCCCATCGTTTTCCAGTGGGCAGGATTGTGGCTCTGGCTGTGAGACTGTTACAGGGAATAATTGGGGGGAGACCAAAGCAGGGCGCCAAAGCTCCGAACCCTCCTGATTACAAAAATGAGTTCTACCCAATTAACCAAGCGTGCTCGGGCCAAATTAAACCCCAGCTTAGTGACATCTCCAGATCTAATTGGTGAAAAGGGCACCTCCAAAAGTTGGTTTTTTCCCTCCCCCATTTCCCTGCAATTCTGCATTCAGTATCTCTGCGCCAAAAGTATTGATAAGAAACTCTTTGATTAGAGGCTGATGGGGACATGAAAGAGGGAGTTTGTCCCTCCTGCGCCAAACTGTGCTTTAATAAAGCCAGACATCAATCTGCACCATTGTGTCCCCGCTCTCCTGATGCCTCTCTGGCGGGATTTGTGACAGTTCCTCTGGGACATCACCTCGCACATTTGCCATGCTAGATTAGGCACCGAGCCACAGCCGCGCTTTGTGCAACGCCACGGCTCAGCCCCGCCAGCGTCACCTCGCGCAAACGAGGTTTTACTGCCACGAACACAGCCAAAATTTCAGCTTCCCCCCCCTCCGAGGGGTGTTTTGACCCATCACTGATTGCACTGTTATTATTCCTTGCCTCTCCTCAATTACGAGATATTAATGAATCCCGGTTTTCCCGATTCCCGCTGTAATGCCGCGGTTTTCCCCCAAATAATTTAACGTATGCGCGCAGCAGTTAACGAGCACCACGTGTCATTTTTCCAGCCCTGGGGACGCAGGGATGAGGCCGTGGAAGGGCTCCCTTCCCCTGACAGCTCACCCAGAGCTCATCCCATTTTTTTATTTCCTGACCCGCGCGTGAATTCCCTTTGGCACAAGGCACCAAAAATCCAGGGAAGCCACAAAAGGAGAGGACACTTAGGAGCACAACACCTCTGCTTTCCACATTTCCAAAGAACACATCTCAAACCAGGCTGGAGAAGATGCCACGGCAACCCTCAGGGAAGTAATTGGGAGTTGGGAATGGCTTGGCCACAATTCCGACATCTCCGTAAAATCGAATGACCAAGGACCCGAGCCTCGTACCAGGACCCTTTAGATAAGTACCTCGTTCTCATTTTTATCTTGATAAAGTAGCTCATGTCTGTGTGAATCCAAATTTATCTGAGCCAGTTTCAAAATAAATACGAGTTTCTCGATCAATTTTATTATTTCTGCAGCCACCCTTTGCTCCATAAGGGCTGTAACAGATTTTGTCGTAAATCTCTTTGCAGAAATTGCCATAATTAGTTACATTTTAGGAGCAAAATCCATCTGATTTTGTGTTTTCTATCCTGTGACACCAAATTTCAAATATTTTCCTCCAAAAGCTTTACTCAAAGTTATCCCAACCCAGTTTTAATGAGTATTTTATTTGGTATAAATTAGAAAAGCTACATATCATTAAATAATATGAAATAAACCCAAATGAGAACTGACCAATTAATGTGCTTTCAGCTGTCTGGTTAATCAGTGGAGTAAACAAATCCTTAATTCATGAAGATTTACATTAGTTTTTCCAGAAAAACTAAACCCAGCAGAACCCAAAACAAACCCTCTGCCCCCTAAGAATTTCCAGAGTTATTTGAATTCCAAGGGCAATTAATTGCCACTTTTCCTCCCAGAAAAAAGCCATTTAATTCCTTTATTTTTCCAACTTGATGATGGAAAAAAAAAAAGGCTAATTAAGAGAAAACTCATCCCCAGCACGATGGGAAGCTGTAAAACACCATCCCCATTTTAGCCACCGCTCCCAGAATGGTTTCAAACTTCCAACACCACAATGAGGAGTCTCAGAGGATATTCCTAAGATGGAAATTTTGGATTTCTCCCTGGTTTTTATCACATAAATGTCCCGGAAAGCTGAGCACTGTAGGTGCTTTCCCACAGAAAATTCTTTACCCTTGTGCAGAAAGTCACACTTTTTCATTTATGTCATTACAATTTACAGATGGACAAAATGCTCTGAATAACTGAATTAATTTCAATTTTAATCCATTTTTCTGAAGCTGGAATGAAGGATTTTGCTGCTCCAAGTTCAGTTTGGAGGAAACTATTTATAAAGTGCATTAACTGCAGAAAACTCCAGGAATAAAGCAGGGACATTTCACCCCAGCACCCATTTCCTTGTATATTTAATTTTTCATTCAATTTTTACACAAGTTCTTTACCCTCCCTGCATTTCCCTTGTAGATAAACACTGTCAATCAATTTTAATGTGTTTTTATCACATAATGAAAAGTATGGGCACAACACAATATTAAAATGAAAAATCCTGTTATATTCCAGTTAAACAGGAAAATATTCCCGTGATCCAAAATTGTCTGCCAGCAGGTCAGAAAGCTGAGGCATAAATTTATTTTTAGTAAGAGTAAATAGATAATTTAATATTTATTTAATAAATAAAATAAATCAAGCTACTCAACAGTTCTTCCAGCAGAGAACCAGGCTCTCATCCTCATGGATTTCACCCCAAAACAAACCTTATCATTTTTAAGCATTGTCAGAAAAGGATTTTTTTTGTTGGTTTTTTTTCTGTTATTTTGGTGGGTTTTAGGGGGTTTTTATGGTTGTTTTTTTTTTCTTTTCATCCAATTGTTGCTTTGACCCACCAGAAATAATTCCCTGGAGTTCATGGATTATGTGTTGTGTTTATTCAGGGTTAACTGCAAATAACAACAGTGCCCAAGGATAGAAAAAGTGAATTTCCCTGAAACCACAGTGCCTGGATAGTGGAAATTTTTCCAAAATAACAACATTTTTTTTCACAATAAGCAGAATATTTCTGTTTTGTGGCAAAAATAATGCTGGCATGAATAAAGCTTCCTAAAAATGGGCTCAGATGAAAAGGGGCAGGAAAAAAACCTGAGGATTTTTCTGGAATGCTCATGCGATAAATCCTGAGGGTCACGGGGCCATCACCCAGCGCCCATGAGAATGGAAAGCCCTGGTTTGGGTAATATAAAAAATAAAAAATGAAAATAAACATAAAATTCAGGGGAGTGAAGCACAATAAACACAGCCAGGAGCCAGGAGAAAGGGCTGGACATTGCCTGAGATCAGCAGGGAAAGGGAAGAGGAGCTGAGGTGGGAAGGGATTGGGATGTCCAGGATGGAGACAAACCCAAGGGCTTTGAACAATTTTTGTGGAATCCCAGCCTGGTTTGGGTTGGAAGGACCTTAAATGCCATCCCATCCACCCCTGCCATGGCAGGGACACCTCCCACTGTCCCAGGCTGCTCCAGCCCGGCCTTGGGCACTGCCAGGGACCCAGGGGCAGCCACAGCTGCTCTGGGAATTCCAGCCCAGCCAGGAATTCCCAATTCCCAATATCCCATCCATCCCTGCCCTCTGGCAGTGGGAGCCATTCCCTGGGTCCTGTCCCTCCATCCCTCATCCAAATTCCTTCTCCTGTTCTCCTGGAGCCCCTTTAGGCCCTGGAATCGCCACAGCTCTTCCCACCTCACCCCATAACCAAATGAGGAAAACAGAAGCTTTTTGTGGCACATCAATTAAAAGCGAACCCCTCCTTGGTGTTAATTAAACTTTAAACCTCTCCTCATCTGCCCTGCCTCTTGCTGCATCTGAATGCCTCATCCCCTTGGCATTGCAGAGCCCATTTTCCCAAGGTTTTTTTGGAATACCACCAGGAATTCAGGAGTCTGCCAGCTCAGAGATGTTATCTTTTGCAAAGAATCCCTCAAAATCGTGCTCCAACTCATCTGCCTCAAGCGCTCACCTCCAGGACAGGCTAAAAGCACAAAGGCTTTTCAAAATGTGCCCTCCCTGATTCCACCATGGCTCCATTTTCCCCCATGGATCACCTGGAATCCCACAGGCCACGATCCGTAACTTCCACCGTGTCACCGCTGACATTTTCCCTGTGATTTATTGGTTTTCCTTAGATCTGATCTCCACTCTCATCCTACCCCAAATTCCTGGAGGAATCTGTGTCTGACCAAGGAAATGTTGAAAACACACAGATTTTTTCAGGTGCTAATTTCTCACAAATTGACCTTTTCTGCCAATTATTTCCATGCTGACAGTAACAAATACCGCTGTAAATAATGACCCTCCCAGGGCACCTCTTCCTGCTTTTTCCTGGGAGAAAAGAGGCTTCCAAGAAAGTCATTCCACAACACTTCCATATTTTACAAAGGACTATTTAATAAATATAAAAAAATAAACCCATTTAAATTGAAAATACTTGAACCAAAGATTTGTAGTTTGCTTTCCAACTCAAGCACTAGGCTGACATCATTATATTTTATTGTACTGATTTTTTAGCTCCCTAATAATTGAGAAACCACCTCCAGAAAATCCAAAGGCTTGCCCCTGGATCAGCACAACCTGTGCAAGACAGAGCAGACAGCGCAACCTGGCCAGCCCAGAACACTACAGAAAAGAAAAAAAAAATTAAATTAAAACAGCCTTGATTAAAGAATGATAGAAATTTACTCCCCAAAGCCAACAGACTAAATAGAAAATGAGGTGGAAATTCAAAAATCCCACTGATCCAGAGGATACTTGGGAACAGGTCCGATAAAAGGAATTCCAAATTATTTTCTGTGCCAGTATTTTAATTATTTTTTTTATATGTCACTGAGGCCTCATGAAAAAATCAATCAGGCCGAGATTCCTTTAGGGAATGATGGCCTTTCCAAGGATATTATAGATGAAAATATAGATTACTTGACAATATCAATGACCAGGCTCACCAACAGACAGAGTTTTTGGCACTGAAATGCTGATTTAATCTCCATGATGTCTAATTATGTAAATACCTCAAACTAATAAGGGAAGAAAGATATTTAGAAAAAGAAATATTCTTTTTCTTCTTTCTGCGAGCTCCAAGAACTGAGCACTTCCAGCCAACTCAGGAGTGAGGTCAGCAGTACCAGTGTGTCAGTGCTGGTTGCAATGATTACATACGAAAATATTATCATTTATTGTTGCATCTAATTGCATGTTATTATAGTTATCCTATATTTTAATATCATAATTCATATAATAAAATAAAATCAAGGAATCATGGAATGTTTGGGTTGGAAGGGATTTAAAATTCATCCCACTCCAGCCCTGCCATGGGCAGGGACACCTTCCACTGTCCCAGGCTGCTCCAGGCTGTTGGAGCCCTGGGCACTGAGAATTTTGGGTTTTCTGTGCTGAAGGGCACTGACCCTCAGAGAAGCACTGCATTTGTCCTGAGGCCATAGAAAATACTTCCAAAATTGAGTGACAGCACTGAGATTGTGAATAGAACTGTGTGATATCACAGAGTAGAAAATGTAAGGTTTAAAGTTTTAAAATATAATATATATATTAAGCAAGATAAAGATTTTAAGGTGTAAGCTAGTCCTTCTTTTTCACCTTCTTCTCCATAGGCTGAAGTAGTATTTCATAATTAGATAGAAAAGCCTGCATTGCAGACAAAGAGTTCTTAGTTATTAAGTTAAAAATAAAAATAATTTGTGTCACTTCTGAGATAGTTTGTACAAAAAATACATTGCCATTTTTCACTTTGTTAGATAAAACTCACAGCTTGTGAGACTGTAACATAGATAAGAATTAATAAACATCTGAGTCCAAACAAAAAACACAGTTTCCTGTGCATTTAATCCCAACTCTAACAAAGAAAAAAGAAAATAAAACCGCGACACCAAGCCTGGTCCAACCTGGCCTGGGACACTTCCAGGGTTCCAGGGATCCAACTTTTGGTTTGAAGCTGAGAGGGAGTAGGATTAGATGGGATATTGGGAATAAATCCTCCCTTGTGAGGGTGGGGAGGCCCTGGCCCAGGCTGTCCAGCAGAAGCCAGGAAGGTTTGCTAATGTAACTCAAAATAAATTGCTCCAAACCCACGTGGAAACCAGAAATCCCCAGGAGCAGACACTTCAGCTGCTCTGATTGCCTTGAAATCAGCAGGAAAGCTGCCCCTGGCCTCAAATCCCAGCTCCAGAGGGAAACTGAGGCCCTGAGCGGGGAGAGGAGCATCCTCCTGCAAAGGCTGGGTGGGAGCAGCTCCCACAGATCCTGCAGAAAGCTCGGAATCCACCCCAAAACCTGGCCCCTCCTTCCCGCCCCATGTAGCTCTGCACATAAACTCAGAGCTGAGCACCACAATTCCTTAATTAATTAATTAATTAATTAAACCAGAGCAGCCCCAGTTCCTCCTTTGCCACCCAGGTCCCTCATCTTCTCCATAAAAACCCTTCACAAATCAAGAGGTGGTTTAAAAATCCACCTTTCTGTAGAGGACAGAGAAGCAAAGAGCTCCAGAGCAGCAGGACAAGGTGAGCAGGACCAAGCCAGGGACCAAAACCTCCCCGAGCTCCTTTAAAGTCACCCAGCAGTGGGAGAAGCACCAGGAATTAATTAGGGAACAGTTTCCCACCTCTGCTCAGGTGGCTGCTCTTTGTTTACCAAAAGCATTGCTCCAGGTCAAAATGTCAGAGAAATAAATTTTAAAAAATCAAAAAAACAACAAAGAGAAGTTTGAACAGTTTGGTTTTGTGTTTATAATCCAGGCCTTCTCCTCGATGCAGCAGAATTAACAGATGAACAGGAAAGGTCTCGTCCCTCCACAGGGAATTTGTTTCTTCCACACCTGCACATTTTAAATTCTAAAATTTTGCCCATCCTGGCCATGAAAATTGTCTGCCTCTGAATGGGGAATAATCAATGTTTTAAGTCTTTGCTTTAGAGTTTTTCAGTAAACAATAATTTAAAAATACCCAAAGGAAAATAATAAAAATAAAGTAAAATTCCAAGGCCAGGTTGGACTGGGCTTGGAGCAGCCTGGGATAGTGGAAGGTGCCTGTGGCAGGGGGTGGAATGGGATGAGCTTTAAGATCCCTTCCTAAATTTATGGAAGGCAGCACATTCACCCCTCATGGCTCCAGTTCCCTGATAAATCAGCAGGTCCCAGCCCAGGTGGAGGCACAGCTCTGGGAGATCAGGTGGATTTTCAGCCCCAACAGCCACAGAGGGGACCCAAACAAACCCAGAACTTCCCCCCCTGGGCTTGCTCATCCTCTGGAATCCTGATCACAGCCCAGAAAAATTCATTCTTCATCTCAAAGCAGAAGAAATAAAAAATGTGCTGTACAACCTTCTCCTGTTACGACAGACTTGTGGATATTTCCCATTTTTCATTTATTATCAGGGGCTGGTTTGTGGAGCTCCAAGCCACGCTCTGTGCCAGAGATATGAGGTCATGCAGCTGAAGTTCTGACTGCCTGCCAGCTCGAGCTGTGATATTAAAAGAAGCCAAAATGAGCTTCCTGTGCAAAACTGGGAACAAAAGAGCATTTTTGCAAGGCTGCCCTGAGGGTTCTTAGGAATCTCACTCCAGGCACAGCTCCCATCTTGTCACACCATCAGCTGCGGCACGCGCGGAGCCCAAATCCAGTGTGGGCTCCTCTGGGATGTGTCTGTGTTTGAATCAGGGCACAGACACACAGACCTCCTGGCAGAAGCTCCCAGCTCAGGCATTCCCAACGAGGTGCTCCCTTCCCACACCTGGAGCACACGGAATGGGGTGGAGACACAATGGACTCCGTGGCCATGGAATGGTTTGGGTGGGAAGGGACCTGTGGATCATCCAGGTCCAACCTTGACACCTTCCCCTGTCCCAGCCTGCTCCAGCCTGGCCTTGGGCACTGCCAGGGACCCAGGGGCAGCCACAGCTGCTCTGGGAATTCCAGCCCAGCCAGGAATTCCCAGTTCCCAATATCCCATCCATCCCTGCCCTCTGGCAGTGGGAGCCATTCCCTGGGTCCTGTCCCTCCATCCCTTGTCCCCAGTCCCTCTCCAGCTCTCCTGGAGCCCCTTCAGGCCCTGCAAGGGGCTCTGAGCTCTCCCTGGAGCCTTCTCCTCTCCAGGGGAGCACCCCCAGCTCTCCCAGCCTGGCTCCAGAGCAGCTCCAGCCCTGGAGCAGCTCCAGAGCCTCCTCTGGACCTGCTCCAGCACCTTCTGATGTTGGACCCAGAGCTGAAGGCAGCTCTGCAGGTGGGGTCTCACCTGAGGGATAACCCAAATTCTCACCCCATTATCCCCAGGATTGCCACAGAAGGTTCCACCCATGAAGGGCTGGATTCAGGAGATTTCTCTCTCCCCACCAGCAGCCAAAGACCTGGTGATGGTGATGTTTTCTTTAAGCAACCTCAGGGCTTAATTTTACACATCAGAGACCCAAAACAAATTCAGGAAGTGCTGTGTTATCCGGTCGGGTGAGCTGTGGGAATTTTGGATTTGAAAAGAACAAGCAGATATTGAATTCTTACCCAAAACACTTCAAAATAACGTGGAAAAATCCAACCAACGAACAGAGCTCAGACAGACCCAAGGGCGCTGGTCCAGCCCTGCCAGATCCTGCTGACAGCTGCTGGAAGCACACGGAATCTTTTCAGGACAGATCACCTTGAAAATAATCCTCCCAACAACACGTACCATGCTCAGAGACACGTGGGAAGTACTGTGAGGAAAAATTCCCTTGGAAAAGCAATGATAATGTGAGTTTTGGAATGGTTTGGATTGGAAAGAATCCTCTAATTCCAACCCTCCTCCGTGGAGGTTGATCAGAAAGAAAAACTGAAGGTGAACACTGGCACCAATGAACACAATTAGTGGGAATTTTAAACCAAGCAGGACGAAACGAAACTCAGTGGTTTGGAATTGCTCTCATTTCCCGGAGATGCAGGGTGCAAAGCAGCAGGAAGGTGTGGGATCAGCCTTGGGAATGAGGCCTTCACTCTCAGATCCATCAAACTGTCCTTGGGAGCACAAACACCAGTGTGAATTCGGATGTGCAGGGAACACTTTTTGTTTTCCCATCACCTGAGAGTTTAGGAAACACCAGAGTCCTCCCTGCCTCCAAGGAAAGCCACATTTTACTGCAGGTTAGCACATTTTTAAAAAGAAATTACAGATAAATTGTGTGCTAAAGCCACCCCCACGACTTGCCCTGTTGGGTAATAAAAGCTCAGTTCCTCCCCTGGACTCCAAGCCAAGAATCCATGGGGAAGATGCTCCGGTGTCCACAAAACTCTGTGACAATCCCACACTTTATATAAAGATGTTCCAACAGATTTATCCCAAAACATTTTTCCATTCACGAAAGCCACACAAAAATGTGGCTGCAAGACTTAAAAACCCCTTCCCATAGAGGTTTCAGGTGTTTCATCTTCCCATAAAACATCCCGTGGATTGATCCCGGATACGAGGATAAATAACCTTGCATTGAGACTGGAATTGGATTTATCCCAGCAACAAGTGTGGTTATAATGTTGCTTCTACTTTTGGGACCTCAACATAATTTTCCTGTGGCATCACACGGTTCCCTTCATCTTTTTGGCAGCCAAGCCAGGCAAATCCCCTTCCCAAACCCCCCCTCTCAGCCAAGGAATTCAAATGAAAATGGGAAAAAGAAGTGACAGACGCCCAGAGCTCCACACCTTGCACGGGGACAATTTGGTGCAGGGTCCAAAGCACCCAACCTGTCCTAATCACCTTGAGCTCATTAATTTACAAAGCTTTGGCCCAACTCTCCGGGCTGGCAGATGATCAAGCTCTTAGTGGATGTGATTCAAGCTAATCCACTAACAGGCATTTAATTCCAGTGAGGAAATCAGGACTTTTCAATTATTAGAAGTGCTAAAAAGTTTTACTGCCAGCAGACTCTCAAGGTGAGGGGAGAAACAACGCCCAGCCCCATCCAAGGGGGGTTTCCCACCTCAAATCCCACCACCAAATCCCACCCCATGGTTCCCCCAGTCTCCTTTCACTGGAGACAGGGAAAAAAAGCAACTGGATCCAGCCTGTGGTGTTGCTTATTTTCCCCTTTTTCATCCTTCAGATCCCATTTTCAGTATGGTTTCCTAGGGGAAAGAGGATTTTGTCAAGTGACACAACTTCTCACTTGGATCCATCGGGGCATTTGGCCAGGCTGGAAAGGAAGGGAAGGTTGGGAAGTTAATGAACATTCCATGATGGGAACATCCTCCAGCTACCTCAGCCAAGGAAACGCTGCACTCCCATCGCTACCTCACTAGCCACCAAAAAACCCAACCCCAAAAATCCCAAAATCCAACAGAGGAAGAAAGAGATAAAACTTTTAAGTGTCCCAACCACGGGGAAAAATCAAATTACAAACCAGGATAAGACCCAAAGCTGTAAAAAGAAGCTTCTTCAGACACGGGGCTCCTTGGAGCCAGGAATGTTGCTGGGAATTTGCTGTTAAACTGGGTCATGCTCCAGATTTTTATTTCACCAGTTCCAAAAAGCCAAGGCTTGTTGTCTGAACACCAAACTGAACAACACCAAATGTCATTTCCAGATAAAATATTTTAGTGTATATAAAACTCAAAGCAGGTAAATATTCATTCGTTTAACAGTACTCTTGGTTGCCTCAATTAAAATTTGCTCCATAAAGCAATTCCACAAAAAAACACTCCCGAGGACAAAAACCACTGAAAAACCACCTCTTTCCCTTTTCCCACTTGAATATTAGATCTAAACCCAAGGTAGAAGCGGTTTAAAATCTCTGTTTATCTGGGAAAAAAAATAAGAAAATGGTGATATTCATTTTTAAGGCATTGTAAAATGCCCCAAAGATGCTTTGTACCCTATTAAATGTTTAAGCAGTGCATGGCTTGGTAGGTACAAGCTGAAAATAACTTAATAGCAGTGACACTTCCATACTTAAAACTGCAGCTGAAAAAACAGCTTTAAAACCTTCTCAATCCTTGAAGGCCAACTGACCAACACAGAGACGTCTGTATTTGTGTACAGGTTTTATAGAGTAATATAAAATAGATATTTTAGATGAATAAAATAGGTACTTTTGATGGATAAAATAGATATTTTTGATCTACTTTTTGTATATTTATCCTTGGATGGACACACACTCATCACCCAGCAGAGACAGGAGGTAAAATGAGGACGACAAGGCCACTTAACCTTAACCACAACGTTTTCACTCCCCACAAACCGCTCCTCGTTCCTACCTCCACGGATACCCCAAAAAACCCTCATCCACCAAATAACCTCCTCAGAAAAAAAAAAAAAACCAAACACAAAACCCCAGTGGGTATCCCAAAGGGTTGAAATTTGATATTTATGGATGGCTCCCAACGCTGGATCCCAGCTCACCCTCTCCTCCAGCGCCGGCGCCGCCCTCGCCGGCCCCTTGGATCTTCCTGGAGAGGGGCTGGAAGCTCCTTAAGAGCATGAAGACATCTCAAGAGGTTTTAACTCTTAATATCTGCAGACTGGCATCTGCTTCCCCGGCAGTTTAGCCCCAAATGTACGTCTGGGAAGAAGGAGAGCCCTAAAAGCAGGCGGGATTTCTACGAAATCCAGCCCTGCACTGGTTTGGCTTTGGAATCTTGTTACACGGACGCGAGAATCCCAGGAAAACAAACTCCCTTTGGTGAAATACTGGAGGTTGGGAAAGGCTGGTCTTGCACAAAAACGAAGAGCTCAGAGGGTGTAGAGAAAATAGGAGGTGGAAAAATAAGTTCAACCCCGTTAAATATTTAAATATGCATAATAAGACAACAGAATAGGTCAAATTCGTATAAAAAACACAGTAATATGTAAAAAAAAAAATCTAAAAAATCAAAAAGTTCAAATGGTCTGTTTTATTTCACGTATTTAGATTTAGCACCATAAAAGGTGGTAAAGTGTAATAAGGGTTTTCACCATAAGGTAAAAGCCTTATGTGGGGACACTCAAACAAATATCCTTTATACAAAGACATGAATCAACTCTAAATAAACTGCACGTGCAGAGCCCCTGTTAAATCAATATTTGGGACGTGGAACTAAAGTGCTGCCTCTTGGGATTCTGGCCAGGAAGGCCCACAAGACCCCATGACTTGGGCAGCAGATGCACAGAGTGAGATGCTGACATTTCATCAAGGGCCCCCATTCTTCTGGGGACAAGAGCCATTGTTCCCTGTCCCACCAGGGCTCTTTGGGAACACTGCTGAGGCACATCTGCCCAAATTTATTTTATTAATAAATTCTAATAAGTGTTTTTTGAGGTTTTTAAGGGTTTTATTCTATGCCTCAAAAATAACATCTGAAGAGTAACCTACGGTGGAATTTGCTTCATTTATTCAAAAATTGTGTTTGTTGATGTGAAGCAACAAATTAATTAAAATATGCAGGCAAAGAGAAATCCAGGGGTTTAATGAAGAATATTTTGGTTTGATTGTCCTTCTCCTTCCTACCAACCTCATTTTCAGGTGACTTTGTGGCGTGTATTTACAGCATAACTCCACCTTCTCTCCCAGACATACAATATTTACATTAAAATCCATCCTACGGGTGATTAATCTCCAAAAATGAGCTTGTCAAGCCCTCCTCTCCACCAGCCAGACCCAAAAATTCCTGATTTCTGTAACAGGAGCATGAATTTTGTGGCACAGAAGGGCGATGAGCTGAAATCACCCCAGCTGCACTCCAGGAGCAGAGCTGGAAAACACTGGACTCACTCTGCAAGGTTATTCCAGCTGGGAATCTCTGCCTGGGTAAAGGGATGATAACAGTGAAAGGGAACAGGGGCTGGAGTTAAAAATTTCCAACTGTTTCAGAGGAGAACGTAATCAGTAGGTAAATAAATTAATTAATTAATAAGGACCAACAGCAGCAGTTCACGAAATCTCCTGACAAAAGATATTTTTGAGGATTTTTTAAAATCGCCCCAGGGCACTTAAAACCCACATTTAATAAGCTCAAAATTAGGCAAGATTAGGAGTGTGCAGCCTTCAGCATTTCTGGATATAAACCACCAGGAAAACACTCTCCTTCCATGACTTTTCCAGAGTCACTTTATTCCCTGCACTGCAAACCAATACTGAATCCCAATAATTTCCTCAGCTAATCTGGTTTTATTTTATTTTTTTTTTTTATTTTAGCACAGCACATCCCTTAGCAGGGCAACTCCCTCCTCGGGACAAACGCCAGGAATTCTGCAACCTGCCTGATGCAGAAATATTTCCCTTCCCATTTTTCCAGCCAAATCCCTGCAGTATCCACAGGGATCATCCCACAGCGAGTCAGGCACCTGCCTGAGAGTCGTAATTCGTCTGCACAGCAGCTCAGGAGATGAAAGCAGAGACACACAAAAGCTCGGGGCTGACTGATAGGAAATAATTGCAGGCAGAATTCCATGAGAAGAATTTATGTTATTCTATTAAAGGCACTTGTAGGGGAAGAGAATTTTAAAAAAAAACACCTCAAATTTAAATAGAACGCACCAAGAATTTGATAAAATACAGGAATAATTGGCATTAAACAAATAAAAGACATAAAAGGAAAACGTGATAAAATTAGAATTATAATTGTGGTAATTCCTCTCATCTTTTCCTGCCATACTTAGCAGTTCATGTAGAATATTTAGCAGTTTGTATAGAATATTTAGCAGTTTATACAGAATATTTAGCAATTTATATAGAGTATTTAGCTATTTATATAGCATATTTAGCAGATTGCATAGAATATTCAGCAACTTATATAGAACATTTAGCAATTTATATAAAATTAGGAAGCCCCTGGGAGAGCTTACTCAGGAATACACACCGATGGAGCAGCAGGAGGGATATTTTATGTCGTCAACCCAAATCCATCCCAACTTTGAGGGTTCCACGAAGGATTTCCTGAGTTTTCCAGCAAAGCCAAGCCCTGGGAGGAGGCGCAGCTCCTGCTGAGTGCATCTGCAGCATCCCTTGGGAGAGAGCCCCACTCTTAACTCCCTGCCCTGGCACTGCTGGCAGCCCGATAAATGGGAATATTGTGGATTCACAGGGAATCACTGGAGAAGGGGCTGAGCTGGGATCACGTAGGCACAACTGGGCAATGAACAAATGGCCATTTATACTGAATTTTTCCCCGTTTTAACACGTGCCAAGGGATAAACTGTGGGTTTATTGGGTGTACAGATGTCCAAAATAGATTTTTATGGGGTTGACAATTATTTATTGTTGGTGGGGAAGGAGTCCTGCCTCCAGACACACATTCTTCCTGTGAAGCTCATAAAATTTCCACAGCAGATTTATAAAAACCCAACCAGGGACAACAAAGTGGACAGGGAAGAGCCCAAATAGCGGCCCTGATGGAAAACTATGATTATTTCTGGGAACATATGGCCACGGAGGGATAAGGACTCTGCTCTGCTCTGAGTAGGTCACACCATGCCACAAAGAACACAGAAAACTCACCAGGGGCAAAATGGGTCTAAGACAGGAAAAAAAAAAAGAGGAATTACTCACTTTGTAGGAAAAAAGATGGATTTCCAGCAAGTCTTGTTGTTAAAACAACAACAACAACAAAAAAAAAAATCATGGAATTCAAAATAGTTGTTAAAAAGTGGTGGCATAACCATGGGTTTTATTTGTACTTTTGCTCTTCCTCTCCCATTACACCACAATGAGGGATTGTCTGAGGCAAAAGTCTCTTCCAGAGTGGCAAAGAGCCACCAGAAATTCTACCTTGCCACCTCCTTTTAGTGCTCCCACCAAGCCAAGATCTCTTTCCAAAGGCAGATCCCAATCAGCAACGCAGACACGGCACCTTTCACTCAGGGCCCGCGTCAGCCGCCCCAGGGCTGAAATAACAGTTTGTTTTCGAGCTAAATGAGTTCATTTTCACTAAATAGGTCTCCCTGGGTGAGTTTTGTGGAGCCAGACCATCAGCAGCACCAGCAGACACTTCCAGCTCTCCCCAGAGTTCTCCACGGCCCAGCTCGGCCCTTGGATCGCTTGACCCCAGGGACTCGCTCTGCCCGTTCCATCACATCAATCTGACAGACATGAGGAGCAAAATGGGGCAGGAAAAGGAGGGGGGTCAGAACTTCCTGCCCTCAGGTCCTAAAAATCATCTTGAGGGATGTCCAGCATTTATTTTTAGTGCTCCTTACGCCCCTTTATTCATCCAGGCCATGAGAAACTGGATTGATCAACAAATCGTTGGGTTTCCATTGGGAAAGCCCAACCCTGCTGATGAGCAGAGTTGAAAGCAAATAATTTATTCAGTTTCCAAGCTCCGTTGTAACTTATCCTTCACTTTTACACCAGAGAGTGGCAGGAAATCAGCCTCGAGATCAGACACGCGAGCGCCAAATAATGAAACCAGCGGATCGCTGACGCATAAATAAAGTTTTAGATTTACAGGGAACAAGTCTCCCACTGTAACACGGCCAGGGGGACTTCTCAGATGTTTTTATGTCAGCACTGGCCTAAAAAAAAAAATCCAGTGGGAATGGGAAGGGTTGGATTCCCTCCCTGCTGGCAGGCACCTCCTGGGGCTGTAGGGAGGCAGCGGGGTTAGACCCAAGGGCAAGCCTGGTTAAACCCTGTCCTTGGTGTTTGCATAACTAATGAGTGGATGTTGGGAATCATTTTTTCCCAGCAGTCCTAATGAGCTAAATCATTTTGGGATTGTTCATCTCATCGAGGATTTGTTTTCAGCTCGTTCCGCCACCGAGAAAACACGGATCTGGTGGAGAAACCTCATCCCCACACCTGGACCCTGCGAGCTCAGCACTGACCACAATCAAGGCAAAAATATAAAAACTTGAATTTTCCTGTGCTGCTTCCAGAGCTGGTTGCAGAGGGAACGGCACCGCTGAGTTTCCACGGCAGGAAAACAACGAGCAGCTCTGAAATCCGCGGGATTCCGCGAGGCTGGAGCGGGATGGAGCCAGCCTGACCTCCTGACACCACCAGCACCAGCTCTGAGCCAGCCAGGTCCTCCCAGCTCGCTGCAAAACGGCTTTTCCACAGCAATAAAAGCGGGGAAAAATCCAGCAGAGGTTGTTCTAAAGGTGTGTTAAAGGTCACACCGGGGATTTCCACCCACTTCCCACTGGGATCTCTGTGGTTTGCAGCAATTCCCACTGAACAAGCTCTCTGAAGCAACAGAATAATTATTTTTTTATCTAGAAAATGCATTTATTGTGCCAGTTCTGCCCACTGGAAGTTACCAATCCATCAGCCCAGCAGCTGGTGTGGCCTGAAAATTAATCTTGAAGTGATTTTAAAAAAATGAACCACAGCCTGGGCTCCTGACACTGGAAAAATCAACCAGTGTGGATTACAAATGATGGATATTCCTGCAGGGACTCACACAATTTGGGCAGGTTTTCATACCTGCCCGTGTCCATTGCCAAGTAAAAATTCCCAAAATATAGAAGAAATTATGTGGATATAGAAAAGAATTATCCAGCTCATAGTATGGGCAAGTGATGTTTAGGAATAGAGTTTAATAATTATTAAGAAATTGGTATCATTCCCTCCATTTAGCAGGAAAGAGCACATACACTGGCTAGAACTGGAAATGCAATTATCTATGGAATTAATTTAATTTTTAATTTAATTTAATCCAAAGCTAGGCTGAATGGTGCTGGGAGCAACCAGTGGAAGGCGTCCCTGCCCACGGCAGGGATTGGAATGGGATGAGCTTTAAGATCCCTTCCAACCCAAAATATTCCATTATTTTTTAGAGAGCAGCGTTTTTTAATTAACAGGGAAGAAGAGCAGGAAGCTCTCTAGCAGCAGCACCGTGACTCTCCTTTACTCCCAACAAATATAATTATTCCCTTTGCATTCATTCGGAAAACAACTTGTGGAGAGCCCCATTTCCATAAAGAGGCTCTCCGAAAAAAAAATTAAAAATAGTGATAATCCCACTGCCAGCCTCCTGCCAAACCCCAGAGCCCCGCTGGGGAGCGGGGCAGGACCAGCCCTGGGAGCGCCTCCATCGCCTCTCCGGAGCCAAAAACACCCGCAGAACCCTCTCCTGTGGCTGTGACCCCAAAAATCGGGGAATTTGTGCGGAGAAGGGGCTGTTTGGAAGGGAAGGGCGGGCTCCAAACACGGGGGGTTCCTGGAAAACCCCTCCAGCTCCCCGCGGGGCTCATCCCGCCGCAAACGCGGGGCCGGTTCTGCTCCTGGAGCGGAGCGAGGAGTCCCCAAATCCGGCTGGAATCGCCGGGGCTGAACGAAGGGAAAATGGACATGAAAATGGGCATTTTCCCTTTAACCCGACACAGGCACGGGTTTGTTTTGCTAAGCACGTGTCAACCCGAGTGACTTCTCGACTGAAAAAAAAAACCCAACCGGTTTTTTCGCTGTAACAATAGAGAAAACAATAGGGAAAACAATAGAGAAAACAATAGAATCCGCAAGGAGAAAACAACAGGGAAAACAAGAGATAAAACAATAGGGAAAGGGGGTAGAAAGGAGGGGTTTGGGGGGTTAAACAGAGACAGGGATGTACCTTTGCCGCACGGATTTTCCAGCCTCTGGCTCAGGGGGTTTCCATCGCGCTCTGGGCGGCCGGGGCAGCCCGGGAGCCGGGAATGCGGGAGCCGGGAATTCGGGAGCCGGGAATTCGGGAGCCGGGAATTCGGGAGCCGGGAATTCGGGAGCCAGGGATGCGGGAGCAGGCTGGGCTCGCCTCCCTGCCGGGGCCGGCTCATGGAGCGGCAGTGCCCGCTCTGCTCTGCTGGGAAGGCGAGATTAGGATCTCCGGCGGGCAGGGAATTGTGCTGAGCTCCAGCTTTCCTTCGTGCTTCATTAAAAACGAGATGCTGCGTTATTCCGGGCTGGTATGGACAGATCAAGCGATCAGCGGGTTATCCTGCTCGTCTTTGTTCCAGGGTGGGGGAAATAATCTATGGATGGCTAAGGATGAGTTCAGAAGCACAGGGAATTAGCAGCCAAGAAGGAGAGGAATCCTGCGAGCCAGGAGCGAGCACCATCCGAGCACCGTCCAAGAGTGAAGCACAAAGATTCCAGCCTGTGGGATTACCTTGCTCCCGTTTTTCCGCTCCGCGGGGCTGATGCTGCTCTTCCCGAGGGTCACCGGCGAGCGAGTTCCAGCTCTCTGCTGCAGCCGGGAGTGTCTCCCCGGCGCTGAATCACCGGCTGATCCCAGCAGAGGGTTCCGGAAAGCTTTACCCAAGCAAAACTCGGGCTGCGAGGCTGCGGGGTTTCATCTCGTGCCAGTTTGCAGCGCGGTTTGTTATCTGCGCTGCTCGCAGGTTTTAAGGACGTTAATGAGGTTTATCACACCGAAGGCACGTCTGTGTCTCGGCAGGCTGAGCTCAGAAACCCCCACGTATTTCCAGACCATGACATCACATCTCAGCTCGGCTAAGTGGCTTTTAGATAACAGGCGATGCCCCCTCCCTGAGAATTCCGAGATAAAATGTTGAAGAAGGGCCGTTTGTACAAGGCTGAAGTTTAACAGCGCAACTCAATTCATCCCGGGACGTTAATTAGTCATGCAGAAAGTATTCAAAACAGAAAGTATTCAAAACAGAAAGTATTCAAAACAGACCAAGCACCAATTCATAAAAGAAGCATTACTATGAAATCAGCTCTGGCTGCCAGCTGAAGGCTGCTCAGGAAAGCAGGAATGCTCTTGGGAGAAGCTGCACCCCCTCTCTCCCACTGCCACCCTCCCTCCCAGCACACAGATCAGGGGCTCCACGGCACCACCGGTCTTTCCTGCTCCCTGCTGCTCCTGTTTCCTCTTCCAGTGTTTATGGGAAGAGCATCTCCAAAATGGAACTTCCCTCAGGTCTGAGACGCTTCTAACCTCTGGGTTTTGAGCGCTGCCGTGCGTTCTCTCCTCTGCCTAATTTCATTTTTAATCACTGAGTCCCAAAATATCCTGAGCTGGAAGGGATCCGCAAGGATCATCCAGTCCAACCCCTGGCCCTGCACAGGATACCCCAAAAATCCTTCCTGAGAGTGTTGTCCAAACACTCCTGGAGCTCTGGCAGCCTTGGGGCTTTGCCCATTCCCTGGGGAGCAGTTCCAGTGCCCCACAGCCCTCTGGAGGAAGAACCTTTTCCTAAAATTTGCTCCGTTGACGTAAACATTGATCACTCCCTGAAAAAGCTGCAAAGTCCAACTCAAATCTGGAATTAATCACTTATTATTTACCTACACGGCACCTTGGAGATGTCCGTGTTTTCCTCTTAGGGTTGCTAAAGCATAAATACTAATTTTAAAAATTCCTTAGGCTTTTGCATGAAAAATGCTGTAGAATTGAGCACCGAGTCAGGGTCAAAGACAGACCTCCTCAGACCGTCGTGTCCCAAAATTCAGATAGAGGCTGGAGGAAGGAGGACTTGAAAAAATTACTGGAAGGAGGCCTAGAAGAACAGGCAATGAATAGAGAGGTTTGGGAAAACCTTTAAGGGAGTGAGGAACAAATCTCTGGGAGGGCAGGGAATGATCCCTGTCCTTGCCCTGCTGCAGGAGCAGGGCTGGGGTGGCTCTGGACCGTGAACTGCTGGGGCAGGAGATTTGAAAGGCAGATCTGGGTGTCAGGACTGAGTCAGGGCTGGGCGTGGAGGCCGAGAGTTCAGTGCTGAGCAGGCATTGGGATGGGGAGGGCAGGAACCGGGAATTCTGTGTGGGAAAGAAGGCATGGCAGCCCCAGAAAGAGACAGGGCATTGCCTGGGCCAAGAATTCCAGAATCCAGACTGGTTTGGGTTCAAAGGGATCTTAAAGCTCATCCCATCCCACCCCTGCCATGGACACCTTCCACTATCCCAGGCTGCTCCAGCCTGGCCTTGGGCACTTCCAGGGATCCAGGGGCAGCCACAGCTGCTCTGGGCACCCTGTGCCAGGGCCTCACCCCTCTCACATGGAAGAACTCCTCCCTAAAATCCAATTTAATCTCCCCTCTTCTAGTTAAAGGAAGCATCTCTCTGGATTCTATCAGGTGGCAGCTGTGGACGTGGCTGAGGCACAGCAAATATTCAGTGGCTCTCTACAGAGGGAGGGGGCAGCCGATCTCATCCCAAAAATAGATGGGCAGGGAAGGAAATCTCCTTCCAGAGATTAGAAGAGTGGAACAGACCCTGAGCATTGCTAACAGAGGGTGGACACCCTCCTGACTCAGCTCAAATCATCCATCAGACCCGAAACCCTCACCTGACACGCGGGATTTCATAACACACCCTAATTATTTCCATATTTATCCCCACAGATCCCATGAATAGGACAGAACAATCTGACTGCTGCTCTCAGGGCCTGTGAATCATCCCAACCAATCAATCATGACAGAACAAGGAGCTTTAGTGCAAAGGAGCAGCGAGGCTCTGAGACAGCAGCAGGAAGATGAGAAGTTTGACAGAAATCAAGAAATCCCAACCCAGAATCGGGATTAAGCCCTGGGGAAGGCTCCAAAAGCTTTGTGGTCCCGCAGGGAGATTAGGAGGTCAAAGTGTCCCATTGAGAAGGGGTTTAGAGGAATCAACTGATTCCAGCAGGATCTGCAGGAGTGAACCCCTCCCTGCCTGTGTGTGCATGCACAGAGTGACTTCAAACGTTTGTGGGACACCCCGTTGTGAAAATAACTCAGAAAATCACGTCAGCCATGAGATAAATGGTGAAGGGTTTTAAGGCTCCCACAGAGAGGTGAGGATTAAAGGAGTCACTGATGTCAAGCATTAAAAAATAAATAAAATCTGGGTGATTCTTTGGGAAAGACATTTCTCCCGAGGAGCAGCCAGGCCCCACGTGCTGAGTCTGAGCCCTGATTTGGGGTTTTGGGGGCAGCATTAACCAGGACAGCCCAGTAAGTGCTGGGGTGTCTCAAGCCAAGCCAAACTGGGAAATCCTGGAGCATCAAAAGCCAGTTATTAATAGCAATTATGAACTCATTCATTTAAAATATTACATGAAGGATTTAGTACTCAGAGAGGGCAACTTCAGCTCTGCTGGTAACAAATCCTAAATTGTCCTTCTGCTGAGGGACATCTGCTCCTTCAGGAATGGCTTTGAGGGCCGTGGCTCTGCCTTTGGGCACTCAGTAAAAATAGATTTTAATTTTCACACCTCTTCAGACGCTCCCTAATTGGCCAGGAATGAACCCCATCAGTGCCTCACAGGATCTGCAGCTCAGCCCTGGGGTTCTGGGCCAGCTTTCAATGGCTTTTATTCATTTCTGGCTCGGGTTGGTTCATGAATGCTCAGCTCATGGCTGAGGGAGATGAAAGCTGATTTTTTTAGTGCTATCAGCTGCTGGAAAGGATTCCTCAAACTCCCCATAAGCACTGGGGAAAGAGCTAAACTGGGACTGTAAGAATTTCATTCCCTGTGTTCGCCAGGCCTAGTCTAGTCTAGCACAAAGCTGGGCTTTATCTGTGTCTCAGATCAGCAATTCTGCTGTTAAATATAACTTATTATTAGTATTTATAGCTCTACACCATCAGCATCAAACAAACCACGTCTGACTAAATGAAATTTTGCTGTACCCTTGCTTTTAAAAGCCTTCTGCCAGTTTTAATCCCGTTCAAACCTTTGCTGAAGCAAAGAGCACCCAGCATTTGGTGTTTCTGGAAAAACAGTTCTGTTATTCCAGGTAATCCCTGAAGGGGGATTAATTTTCTATAAACTTTTGGATTTAGAGCAAGATTTTGGAGGAGAAAGCACCTTTGGGCTGGTAGAACTGGGGCTGGGTGTTGGAGCAGCCCTGAGGAGAAGGATTTGGTGGACAGGAGGATGGATATGACCTGGCCCTGTGTGCTGGAATCCCAGAAATCCCAGAGCTGCATCCCAAGATTTTCCAAATTACGACCCTCCAGGTGTCCCCTAATTCCTCCAAACCCCAGGAATTGAGGTGTTCGTGTGCTGACCCCAGGGAGCATCACCAAGACCCAGCAGTGCCAGCAAGGAAGAGTCCAAAATCAACATCAAACTATTAAAATTTACATCCAAGAAACACCATCAAAATACTGAGTTTGGACACTTCCAGCTCAAAATTCCCCACCAAAATTCCACCAAATGAAGTCCTTTGGGAGAAGGTTCCATGGCAGCATGGAATGGAGATGGAACCCAAGCTTTTGGTGTTTTACAGGGAAATTGCAAACATGGGGTTGAGGTTCCTGCATGCCTGAACAATCCTGGGTTTCACCTGGAATTAGTGACATAATTAACAACATTTAATAACCTCCAACAGATACTCGGAGCCAGAAGGAGCAGTTTAAAGACTGAATTTTCCAGTCCTGCAGAAGGAATAAAAGGAAAAATCCGTGGTGTTGCTGGTCTCCAGCATTTGACTACTTTCCCAGTAGTAAAACTGGAAACATGTTATTAAATCCCAGCATTTTAGGAAGAACGGGATAAACTGGGAATTCCTGTCTCCCTCATTTCACTTCCTGGCTTAAGAATCATTTGAACAGGGGAAAAAATCTGATTATTATGAATTCTAATTCCATCCGCTTTAACACCCCAACCAGCAGAGCACCTCAAAAATAAAAGGAATTCAGCACATCCCTTAATTTTCCATGATAATTCCCAAATAAAATTCCTCTTGGACATCCCTGTGAGAGAAACTGGGTAATGGAACAAAACACACCTCTAGTTCAATTTTAAAAAAATGAATAACTCAAATAAACAAGGAAATAGGGAAGAGTGAGGTAAGAAAGATGGGCAGGTGAAGGAAAGTTGGAGAGGAAAAATAGGAATATTTCAAGGGCACAGGGGCAACATAACATGGAGAAACAATTCCAGGTTGCCCAAAGAAGGTGTGAGAATGTGGAAATATCCAACACGGGGTTGGAGATTCTGAGGTGTGTGGTCTGTTTGAACAACACCCCACAATTTCTAAACTCCACTTCTAATGTGCCCAACGAGAACAAGATTTCAGCCAACAACTCACAGGGTGTTTTTCCTGCTCTGCCAGGCTTTCCTGGGCCAGGAAGAAAATTCCAGAGGCAGGGAGCAAGTGTAGAAACTCCAGCTGTGAGACTTTTTGCTGGATGGAAAATGAAGAAGGAGCACTTCTGGATCAGCAGCAGCTGGAAAAAGCATGGAATGAAGAATTTAAAAAAATATATATATAATTAATGGTGTAAAAAGGGGTTAATTTTTTTTTTCTCCCCCCACAATCTTATTTTTTTTGCCAAAGAAAGGAGACAAATGACAGGAATGAAAGAGACCCTGTTTGCCTCTGATTATCTGCCAGGAGCAGCAGGACTTTAATTCCTGGAGTGAAAACGAGTAAGGAGCCTAAGCAGAGGTGGGGCTGGAGGCTTTGTGGAATTTCTGGTGGAAAATTGGGAATGAAGCTGATGGCTCTGTGTTCCAGTCACCCTTCCTCTCGGACTGGCAGAAAAATGTAAACACAGGAGAGCTCCTAAGGGGTTTTGGACAACTTTTGAGGATTTCTTGCTGCTTTTCCTCTTCCCACCTGGAACTGAAGTACTCCAGCAATAAAATTCATTTCACATCAAGCACAGCTGGGGATGTTCCAGCCCTGGAAGTGGCCCAGGCCAGGCTGGACAGGGCTTGGGGCAACCTGGGATTAGGTGTCCCAGGTGTCCCCGACCATGGCAGGGGTAGAATGGGATCAGCTTTAACTCTCCTTACACCCCAAACCATCCTGGGATTCTGTGAAAATAAAATAAATATCTCTATTTTTTCCCTATAATTAAATTCCATCAATGATTTTTTTTTTTTTTTAAGCTTAATTTTAAAAAAAGGAAAATAAACAAAAGAAAGAGGACGAACAATTGGGAAATCCTTTGCACGTCTTTAGAGTTAAGATGTGAATGGTCCAAACTGACATCTGTGTTCTTCCTACATTCCCAAAATACATAAAAAACCTCCCTTGCTGATGATGTCAGCTGGCTTTGAAAGCCCACAGCAGATTTATTATTTCCTTTGGAAAAAAAATGCACTTTGTTCTTCCTACGAGATCATTCCCATCGACTCCAGCGTGCCAAAAGAAGCTGCTTTGGGAAGAAGCCAAGGAGATGGAGACAATGTGGGGGGACCCTGAGCACAGACTATTTATGGGCTAGGGGAGAGAATCTTTGTGCAGTTTTGGATGTCTGCATTTGCTGTGAGTTAATGAGAAAGGTCGAGCGCCTGAGAGGTCTCATTAAGAGATGTCACTCCAAGATCCCATCTTTGTTTCCTTAATTTTCCTTTAAGCTGCTCCCAAGCTGGCTGAAAAGGGATCTTTACGAGACAGGATGAGATAAACTTTGGGAGTTTGAAGGCAAAGATGGGCTGGACAGGTTTGATGCAGTTATTTCACCCTTGTGGTGAGAACTGACTGTGGCAGAGCTCTAAAAGCCCAGCTGTGCTTTCTTCCTGCTGCTCCAGCATCTTTTTGGGATGAGCAGAGTTTCTGGGATACAAATTCAGTGTCAGCGACCCAGGAGTGGTGCAGTCCCCATCCCTGCAGGGATTTCAAAGCCACGTGGGTGTGGCACTTGGGGACATGGCCAGTGGTGGCCTTGGCAATGGCCGGCCTCGATGACCTCAGAGGGCTTTTCCAACCTAAAGGATTCTGAGATTTAAGAGATGCTAATCCAGGCTGGGTTACCTGCTGGGAGCTCCCCAGCAGGGTTTGATCCCAGCTTCCTTGGCCATTCCCTGTTCCTCACGCACCCCTGGGATCCAGGAGGACCAAGGTCAGTGCTGACCACAGCTGTCCCCTGCGGGCCCCTTTGGCTCCTGGCGCTGACACAAACCAGGCTGGGGGAAAGCTGGGACACTCATTTCAGACTTCAACTTAGTCCTTGCTGCAAGCCCAGCTCTGGAAGCAGTTCTGAACAGAATTCCAGACTGGTTTGGGTTCAAAGGGATCTTAAACCTCATCCCATTCCATCCCCCCACCATGGGACCCCTCCCAGGCTGCTCCAAGCCCCAATGTCCAGCCTGGCCTTGGGCACTCCCAGGGATCCAGGGGCAGCCACAGCTTTCCTGGGAATTCACCTGCCCATCCTTCTTTCCTTGTTGCCCCTGTGCCCTTGAAATATTCCTCTTTTTCCCCTCCAACTTTCCTTCACGTGCCCATCTTTCTTACCTCACTCTTTCCTGGAATATTTCCTTGTTTATTTGAGCTATTCAATTTTTAAAAATTGAACTAGAGGTGTGTTTTGTTCCANCTATATTTATAGCAACAACTTCACTTTTCCCCCCTAAATTAATAGCAATTCCCAGGGAATTTCAAATGAGAGTTGTGGCATTACAGCTGTTCCAAGGAATCCTCTCATCTACCAGGTGAGCAGGCAATACTTGGAAGGATTTATAGCAAAGGACAAACAAAATTTCTCCTCTCTGCTCCCTCCCCAGGACCCTTTCGTGTCCCAGGCACGGAGCTGAGCTGTCTGCTCCCCACAGAAACCAGAGGAGCTGGAAAATTGCATCAGGGCAGAGATGAATCCCTCACCTGGGAGAAGCAGGGATCCAGAGGAGCAGGGAGGAATGCGAGATGAGATCTCCCACAAACGCTCCCCGATAGTAACTGGGCAACACACAACGCTCCCAGCCTGCACAATCCACTGAAATCCAGCCCCTGCCCTGCAGAGCATTTGCAAAAGTGCTGCTTCCCCATTTTTTTTTCCCCCCCTTGGAATGCACAGACACCTTAAAAAAATTCCAAATGCGCTTTCGCGGTTCTTCCCAGAGTATTAAAAACTCAGCTTTAATTATTTTTTTTTTTTTCAAATCTTCCCTACAAATCTCAAATGGCGAGTATGATTTATTGCTTCCTTGGAAGTGGAAACCTGTGGGAGTCAAGCCCCTTTTCGCACTTCTTCCTGCTGATAATTTTTTTTTTTTTTTTTTTTTGGCACATTTTTAAGCTCATTTGCTG
>VZSE01012875.1:278-31314 GCA_013398275.1 Promerops cafer
TTTTTTTTTTTTTTTTTTTATTCTAGTGAATATGGGAACAGTGAGCAAGGAAACAGCTATTTGTTTCTATGCTCTAGATTCTTAAGGGACACACTGACCTGGTTTGTGTATGCTGTTTTCTATGGCAATTCAGACACCTGGTTGATCACTCGGGCCAACGCATATGCAGTACAATTCTGAGTAAATTATTGTCCAAATGAATTTTTAAATGATCTGATGATCTTATGCACATGTAATAGATACATATGGAAAACCTCTGAGTGCTGAAAACAGAGTTCTGCAGAATAACATGCTTCTCTTCTGGCTTTTGAAATAATGACTGTCATTACAATCTAGTATTTAGCTATATGGGAGACTGTCCATGCTCCTTTCATGAAACCTTTGTTCCCCATGGTTTTGCCAAGCCCAGGAGTGAAATTTTAGGATCTGCACAATTCCTCTGTGAAAGGAGTGACTTTTCAAAAGCAGATGTCTTCCAGAGTCTGGATTTCTTTTCAGATAATTTCCAACTGTAAATACTGTTGTTGTTCCCAATAATAGGAAATTTTATTTTACTACATAGAAATTATAATCAAAATTTATCCGTGTAGACATGACCATGATTTAGAGGAGAGATTTATGTGAAAGCAAGAGATCCTTTCTTGTCAGGGATGCATCTCATGAAGTCTCATTGTTTTTTCTTTCCCAAATTAGCCACATGAGGAAGATTAGTTTGGTTGATGAATTTGAGAGAATTGCAATATCCAGGCTGTGTTCTGAAACTTCCAAGTATGACCACTTCTTATAGCTGGAAGGCATGACTGGAGCACAGAGGGCTTGTCTCTCTGCATGTTATAAACGCTCCCTCTGGTGGTGCTGCCTTTTGAGGAAGAGGAAGACATTTTCTGATGGAGTGCAGGGGTATGAGTTCTCCAAAAGGAGAAAGGCAGGAGATAGCAGAAGGAGGACTGATTTGTGGAATATGAAGCTCATAACGGAAGAGAAGCAGGACTCGTTGTACCATGAGCTGAGGTTTCACACAGAGCTGCACAACAGGTCCATACTTCACAGCAGGAGCTAGAAACTCAAAAGATGAGTCTTGGTAAGACTGCCAAGAAATTGCCCATTAATAATACTTCACCTGAAAATGCAGTTTTGGACAGCCATTTATCTGAATATTATCAAACTTACTGGAAAATTCTTGGTGTTATTAAAAAACATCATCTGAAAAGTGAAAGGTGGACGTTTTTTGTTTGTTTGCTTGATGCTTTGTTTGCTTGTTTGCTTCTGTAGTTTTCACTTCCCTTGGTAAAAAAGAAGAATTTTCATAAACTATTGGCTTTATCATATTGCAAAATGCATGGGGCCTTGAATCTGCTTGAGTACTTGTCCTTAGAAACAATTCTGGGGTAGTCTATATTTGGCACACAAACCCACGTTTTTCCTAACATGTTTTAAGATCATACATTTTCCCTTTCACTCTTCAACGGGACACACTGCAGCTGCACATGAAAGTCTGGGCTCCCAACTGCTCCACCTTTCCCTATTTCTGTCTCAAATTCTTGATTCTCTGACACCCTGCTTAAAGGCGTCTGGGCGTGGTAGTGCTCTTAGCACAGTCCAGCAACTTCTTATGTTGTCTGCCCAAGAGATGGTCCATTATTGTCCACATTTGATGCAGGTTTTTGAGGGAGAGCATGACTGTTATCCCAAGACTCTCATTACTGTGGGATTGCTTAAGATTAAAGAAAAGTCATCAACATCTGTGGATGGGTGTCTAAAACTGAGCTGTATTTCTTTTGGGCCCTTCATGGGTGATGACAATACCTTTAGAATCCTCTCTGCCAACATCTGGAAGGCTCCACATACAGTGCTGCTCCTGCCTGAATGTGCATGTTTGAGAGAACAGGAGGGTGTGAGCAATTAGGTGAGTGGAATGTGCAAGTCCTGAGCCCTTAGTTACATTCATGGAGCACGTCAAGCTAAAAGAAGATAAGAGAGTATTTGAAAATAAACAGGACATGAGCCAGCAATCAATAACTGTCTGAAACATAAGCCAACCATTCGCTCAGTCAGAAGCAGGGTTCTTGGCTAATCTAGGACGTGTAACTGGTCTTGAAATGCGTAAAAGAGTGCTGTGAAACCAAAGGAACAGTGTGTTTTGCCTGTCCAGGACATACTAGAATGAGTTGTCTGTGAGACTGTGATGCCTTCATCCCTACAGGTTTTACAGAACAAAATGGACAAACAGCAGTAAGGAATAGTTTGCATGTATTTGGGACAGCCTTGGACACAGGGAGGAGAACAGCCATATGACCTCATGAGAACATTTGCTCTGTTGTTTTTCTCTGATGCTATGGAATTATTACTGTGCTCTTCTTTTTGTTTGTCCTTCTCTTGCTTCTCTTCCAGATGCTCTCAGATGTGCCTTTGTGCAAGTTTTCTCGGCAGGGATATTTCTGCTGAGTGGGACCTTTGCACTTTACTGCTATATTGGCAGTAACATTTAGGGAGGTATCTTCTGAACACCAAAACCCTCCTGAAAAGTCAGTGACATGTTTTGAATATCTTCTGAAGTATACTGCATGCATGTCTTGTATGATTTGTTCCTAAGCAGAGTAATTCTCCTTCAAGTCAGCCAGCAGGGAAACCATTTGTTCTCATTCTGATCTCCTCTGGACCTGGTTGGTTGGAGGAAAGCCAGTAGAGTATAGAGATGTGTGTGCATGTGTGTTTGAAATTTCTGTACCAGTGCACAGTCAGATATCACTGGTCATATGGCAGCTGCCATGCCTACCTGACTAAGAAGTAAGATATCCCTTTTGTCTTGCATGCAGACCCTTCATTTCTGATTTAAGATATACTGCCAGCAGTAAAAGATACCACAGTGTTAGACCTATATCGTGAGCTGCAGAATGAGTCCACAAAACCCTCCAGGCTCACTAAGCAACCTCATTTATTGGAATCATTGGGACTATGCACATGCTTATAGTTAGGCATATGCCCAAGTGTTTTGCTGGAGGTAGAAGGGGGTAAAAATCATTTTCCAATACTTCCAGCTTGACTACAACTCTCATAAGCATCAGTTTATTTAACAAAAATTAGGTGTGGAGCAAAGCAGCTTTGGTAGCATATCCAACAGCAGTACTTATGTTGCAATTCTGCTATTGCAACAGGTGTTCCAGTTTGTTAAGACTAAGGGATCAATAACTAAATTTACAAAAAAACCAGCTGCTTAGTGATTGGGTGTTGTTTTAATGTGCCAAGTTCTGCTACTTTGGCCAATACTGATCCTCTGAAACAGTATCTTCCAAAGCATTCCAATAACAGCCTCCTTTTAGTCTCAGACTAAAAGATAAAATAAACCTGCAAAGAATGTTCTTATAACATTGATCTCATTTAAACATCTCTATTTCTGGAAGAATAGTAAGTCTTTAAGCCCTGTGTGCAAGTTATTCAGTCAATGCATGCATGAAAAATCAGCAATTGTCTAGGATGTTCTCTATTCCATTTTTAACTTCCCTATAATTTAAGCCAAATGGCATATACAATGCTTGTACAGCTTCTTTGAATGTGGCTATGGACCTTGTTGAGAATAGGCTGGTATTATAATTGTCCCATAGTGCTGGTCCAAAGCTTAGAACAAATTCATTATAATGGGTTAAAAGTTCTTTAGGTATATTTAAGGGATTGTTGGGACTATATTTATGTAGTTAAGCACAGATGTATTTGTGCCTGTATTTAAAGAAAATCATGCTGTACATTACCTATATTTTGGTAATTTAAAATGCTGTATTATTTTTGTGAAATCATATGACAGCAGTAAGGAGACTACTTAACTTGGTAAATGTTATCCAGGAATTATATTTGGAAATAAGCAGGATCCAATACACACCAGGGAAAAATTGCTTGTCATTTGGAAAAATAAAATGTGTTTCTGTTCTATTGCATAGGTATTGCGTAGTCCATCCCTAATGTATGTCTTCCAGTCTGCTGCTATGTAGCTCCACCAGAGAGGTAGAGAGGCAGCAAATCTCATCCCTTGGTGCCCTTGTCCTGAGTAGCCTGAACTCACTAGCCTTTGCCAAGTTTGGGTGTCTAATGCCACAGAGGCCCATCATCTTTTCAGGAGAGTTGTGCTGTAGCATGTGAACCTCGTGATATGCCCAAGGGATACCAAAGGAGGAAGGACTTTCTCTTGCCTGGACTGTCCTTATGGTGCCTACTCAACTAGCAGAATCAGAAGCAGTGCCCATTAACAGCAATGGGAGGACTTTGCTTGACTTTGGTTCTAGGGTTGATCTAGGAAACTGCTTGAGTTGGATGCAATATAAAAGTGAAGAAAGGTTGAATTGATGAAAAATGAATTAATTTTAAAATTTCTTCAAATAAAAGTAATAAATGGCCTTAAAACCTCCTCAAACTAGCAAGTGTCAGACTCGGTCTTTAATTTAGGGCACAGCTGGGCTGTTACTTGGGTTAGCAGTGTGGAGAGCTAAATAAAGTGTGACCCATATCTAGTACAGTAGAGATCAGATTTTGAAAACTTTGTAGTTTTGCCTGACAAATGGCTTCACAGGTATTTAAAGGAACTTTTTTCTGAGTATTGAGAACCATGATAGAAGAAAAAAACACATAGAAAGAGAAGGTTCCGTCTGAAATAACTTCTTTTTTTTTCCCTTGAGAAGTTCAACTATGTCATGTTGTTGGATTGCAGTTACACAGAGTTGCCTCAGTGGTAAAATTACATAACACCTTTACTTTCTCCCATCTCCGTGACATTTTGCACTCAATAACACAGTCACCATCTTGATGTGTCAGTGAGTTTGTGGTAAGAAATTTATATATATATTTTTAACAAAAGTAAATAAACCTGTCTTATTTGAAAAGTAGATTTTTTTTCCCCCATATGTAATATGCTAGAAACATTTCTATGTGATTTATTCATTTCACCCACAGGATAGTTAAGCTACCCACTGTTTGGCCACATTTCACCAAATGTTAGATTATGAGAGATGTTTTTACAGGAGTAACTTAGAGTCTGAGTGCAAATTCTACAATAAAAATATGTTTTGATTCTTATATTTCCATCACGAGGCTCAGGTGTTTGTGCAAAGTGGAGCCTTCTAAATACATTTGGGTTCTTGACAGTCAGTTTCTAAGTTCAGGGTTATTCTTTTCCATTACAGTGTCTGATGTCAAACATGAACTAAACCCAGGTACACAACCCTGAACTCTTTTTCCTTTTGCCAAATGAGCAGAATATTGCCAGAAGTTGTAATGGAGAAAAAAACCACAACCTAAACCTGGGAAACATCAAGCCAAAGTGAAGAAGAATAAAAATGTTAGAGGGGATCTCAGTTTAAATAGTCTGTGGAGGTCACTCAGTACCAGACTCTCTACATCTTCCAAAGATATATCAGGCAAAAACAGGAAAAAAGGTGTTTCACCTCTCCTACTTGATGGTTCCTCCCTTAATTACTTCCCCCTTGAGACTTTTCGAGCTCCCAAGGCTGTGCAACTGTGCACCTTCTACTCAGACCAGCTGTGCTTGAGAACATGGGTCCATGCAGGAGCCACATGGGGAGCCACAACTTCAATGTAATTCACCTTTCTCCTCCCTACAACCCATGACCAACTTGGTACTTTTCAATATTCAGGTGCTGCCAGACCCCTTTTAATACATCTGCAGGACTTGTTTAATATCCTGGAGCCAGGATGGAGAACATCATGTCCTTCATGGCAACTGGTTCAGCTTTAAATAGGTTCCAGGATTTCTTTCCCCTGGTATGCTCCTTCAGCAGGCAAGACGACTCCTGCTCCTTCTGCCAAGCTCTGCCTGAGGGACTGAGCAATAACTAACCTGAAAGACCTTTTCTCCATGTCCTATGTTTCCCATGGCCTTGTAAAGATCTTGTGCTGTGGTTTTTTGTCCACTGAATATGTTCCTTTAATATCACTTTGGAGTGCTAATTAGAGAAGATTCCTTGCTTAGCCTATATGAATAGGAAGTCATGACCAGCCACAATAGATGTCATGCAACACATTTTAAAGAGGCATTTTCCCTTCCCTCTGTTGACTGGAAGGTGAAATTACTAGTGTGGTAAAGAACTGAGAGCCATCTCCATGGGGTGGCAGACTTAACACATGCGCTCTGGCAGGAGAACCAGTACCAGCGGAAATATGATTCTGAAATTTCATCCTCTTCCTTTGGAGTATGGTGAGGCAAGACTAACCTTGCTCAAAGATGTGCTCTGCTCTAAGTCAAAACACAAACTGAAAAGCTGAGGACCAGGCAAGGGTATGTTAGATGACTCACTGAGGGTGTACCCTTAATCTAGATGACTCAGTCCTTGGAGTGCTGGAAGACCTAGGACTTGTTTCTTCCAGAAATCTGTGGAGCAGTAGTCACAATGGTGAAGATACACTGATGACAGCTGCCAGTTCGGAAGTGTAGTTCCTGCAGAGGTGCCTGGCTGACAGACAACACTTGCACTCTTCTAGGTGAGAGCTGGTGTGCCTTTTCTTCTTGCCCTCATGCTGGCTCCCCCTCTAAAATTATCCTGCTTACACTTCTTCCCGTATAAAATGACTTATGTTCTCGTCTCCTGTTTCAGACAAGCCAAGTCTAAGCAGTGGAGAGCCTGTGAAAAGTTGTAATTCATGCCAGGGCCATCAAGGACATTTCTGGACATCTTTGTGAACTCATTTATGGATTTTATGACCAGCTGTTTGTCAGGAATGATGAGGCTATGCACTTAGAAACACCAGTCCCCCGTAAAGGAACGTAGTGTCCCATCTTGCATTCCTGCTGGTGACAATGCCAGGTCTGAGCAGGGCTTGCAGACCACATCAGCACTCCTGGCAGATGAGGGACATCCGCAGTGCAGAAATGCTTATCCTGGGCTACAGCTGTGTCATCACAAAGCTGGAATGTACAGTATACGCTTTCCACAGGCATAGCTCTGGGCACAGAAATGTGTATACCATCAACGGCACCTGCCCCTCTATGGAGCAGTTCAGCTGTTGTGATAGCTGACGAGCTAAATTTAAGGTTTGCACATGCTTGATTCAATTTAATACCTTGCAAGGGAAGCTTACAGGGGGAAAAAAATCCAGCTTTGGGATCTACATTTATGCAGAGTTTTAAAATATTTTTCCTCTTTTAAGTTTATACTTAGCTGGATCTGAAGTCGCACTGCTTTTTTACAGTAGAAATCCTGGTATATTATGTATGATTCCCTTTATTACAATATATAATATGCGTGAAAATAAAGCTGCAAGTTTTACATTATACTATTGGTAGTATTTCCCTTAGAATTTCTTGCCTTATTCTCAGATATATTATCAAAATTATATTTTTCAAGACATCCAGAATTTCCAGGGAGCACATTCGATCTTTCTCTAAGCTAAGGAATCCAGTTTTCACTAGATTTAATTCCTTTATTATTTCCTAAGAGTACAAAAAATAATGTTATGACCACATCTTTGGAAAGATATTCAAAGCATTAGAAGCATATGCTAAATATGGTTTGTTAATCATTCAGGGAATTGCAATAGTGCATAAAAGAAACGCTTTTATCTTGAGTCTGTGCCAAAAAGCCTTTTTAAAATTATTCTCCTGCTCTGGCAAACATAGCAAATCATTCCACCAGAGACATTTCAGGAGTATTTGAGTACTGGCAGCAAAAAAAGGACTTTAAGAAACCTTAAAGTCACACTACCAATATTATTTCATAAATTACAATCTCCTTAGTCAAATATGTGACTGTGTGTGATGTAACTCTTTGTCATCAATATAAACCTGAGCATTAGTAATGCAATAAAGTCATCTTTGGTACTAAAATTAAACCTAAAGTCATGTTGCCACATTTTCATGCATCCCTCTGTATAGTGTTATCAGAAGTGAGGTTACCCTCCATGCATGCAAGAGTGAGTTCATTCAGGTCATCTTATATATTCCAGGAGGCTTTTCATGCAGAGATAAACTTTGAACAATCACCTATCTTTAAGTATTATGATAGGCAAAGTCCAAAAAATGAGAAACTGAAACTGCCAAATTTGAAACATCAAGAAGGAAAACCTTTTAGTCACACATAAATGGAATTTCCAGGGAGGTAAAATTTACTTCCAAGAGCTAAAAAAGGAAAAAATACAGAAAAGTAGACATATCTGTACCATGTTTTATGAAAACAAATGTTTGCAATGACTAAACACTGCCCTGGGGTTATAGTAAACAAGCAATGATAAGGATGGTGCCATGCTGACTGGCTAGTGTACCGTAGGAGGTATTGTATATCAACAGCCTGGCAGTGTCAAAGCCAAGTTAGAGTAGCAGGAATTTAGCACTTCACAAACTTGTGACCCCAAAAAGGCCATGGTGTGTGTCAGGATGGATTCTAAGCAAGGAGGGCGAGGGTGGCACCCTCCCCTGTGCCTGGAGACCATTCTCTGCTTGGTGTGAGAGATATCATTTGTGCTGTGATAGTATCTGACTGGTTCATTGGCCTTTTCTTTTTTGAGCTCAGCAGCTATGTGTCTTCTCTTTCACCTGATTTAGAAAGACTTAATATGAATTTTTTATTTCCCTGCTTAGAAAATCTAGTGTACATATTTATCTGCTATAGACAACAACCTTTGATTAGCTGTAAGTAAAGACCTGCATTCTTTTCTACAAATTAACTGTCCTTCTAGCATAATTGTTCAGCACACGGTGGAGTAATTTACTCTTTAACACAAGTTATATGATAAGTCCTAATAGTATTCCTGTTAACACACAGATAAATTCCTGTTGAACCTGGCATGAGTGCAACAGAGATGTTTGTCAAATTCATTAATATAGCTGTGGCTCTGCATATCATACTCTGGATTTCTGAAAGTGAGGCTTTGGTATGGCATTTCAAATTACCTGCTCTGATGTTTAGGTTCTTCGGGTAACTTAGAAGTGTTGCAATTGCAGTTGAAAGTGAGAGTTTACATACATTTGATGCCTAGTGGGTACTTCACAACAAAATATCCTGTATCAGGGCCCAGTGTGAATTTTCCAAAGGACTGTTTTCAGTCATGTATTACTTAAACTTTTGTAGCCATCATAGGGGAATGATTTAGGGCCGGCAAGTGTGAATGGCAGAGAAGCTGTGTGCCAGCTATTATCAGTTGCACAAACCCCATGCTTCTTATTCCTACAAACCCTCTTTGTTTTTTAAAATCTTACTTGCAGTCACAAGCTTCATGCATTTGATTTTACTAATATTGCACAGGATCTAAAAGTAGGTTAAATAAGATATTGACAAGTTTCTCAGCTCAGTCCTTTCATGTTTGCTGCTTGAGATAATATGAAGGAACTGTGTTTGTCTTTGATGGCTTAAAACAGTGGTCATTAAAGATGCTAGCTATCAGCTAGAATTCAGCACTTGATGCCAGGTAAATACTAATGGCAACACTTTCCCTCTATTCCCCTTTTTGCTCCCTCTCTTTCCTGGGGTATGGTGTTCCACTTACAACTCTCCCTTTTGTCTTTCACAGTATTCTGAATTGTACTGCACATACCAAACATTTCAGACATGGAAAACCAAAGTGTTAATCAGTCACATTAATCCATGCAATTTCATGCATCTGTCATATGAGAGGGTAAAAAGGTCCCAGGACACAACTAAGAACTATCCCAAAAGAGCAGCATTGAAAATACAAAGAAAGAAAAACAAGGCTATGCCTCTAAAATGTTGTCTGCAGCATAACCTCTTGTTTGGTTCTGTGTTGTGTTCTGGGCCAGCAAGTAAGGGAGCACATTTAGTGCTCTTCTTGTGAAAGAGGATCTCAGTTCCTGGCAGGGGAGGAGGCACAATGATCTCCGCTGAGTCTCCTGTGGCATTTCTGAGAAGTGCCTGCAAGCACAGCCTGTGCCCTGAGGGCAAACACTACCTCCAGGGCAGGACTCCCCTCTGCAGCCTGCAAAAAGACCTGACAGCCAGAGAACCATCATTCTATCTTACAGATAAACATTCAGGGAGAGCAGGACAGAGAAGAGCAGGGCCAAAATAACCTGTGTCTAAAGAAGCCCACTACAAATTAACTACTGAGGATATGTCAGGATTCAGGATTTCCTGGAGTGTTTACAGTTCTGGCTCAGTAGAAGCAGTGATCTGTACCATGCAGCTTGATTATTGTATTGCTATGCTGCATGGTAATATACTGTAGAATAAATACAGTAATAGAATGGAGAAAGCGGGAAGAAGATGGAAAAAAGCAAGTGAATATACTGAAAAGCCTCAAGGAGACTCAAATCAAGACGCTCATTGGAATCAATGTAAATCTCTTCTCATCTAGAAAGTAGGTAAATGGCAGGGAGCAGTGAAGTAAAAAGTTATTTCCTCATGTGACCTAGACAGGATATGGATTGTCCTTATATTGTCACCTGTTTAGAGAAAGAATTTTTTTTGTAGAAGCAGGCCAAAGACCATATTTACTTGCTGTAGCTTCTCTGAGTATTTCTTTGTTCTCTGTGAAAAGAAGTTCAGCTTTTTTATTTATCCTAATAACATCTCTGAGGTTAATTCATATGAATGATGTCTTTCTTTGCTCGACAAAGTAAATTTGGCTTAAAATAAACAGAATTATAACCGTGAAAAAAACCCAAAACAGCTTCATATATAATCTACTTCTAAAAAATCTTTCTAACCAAGAGAAGACTGTACTGGTACCTGTAACTGTGAAAGTTGGTTGGTGTCACAAAAAAAAAAAAAAAAAAATCAGTTTCTGCAATACAAACAAAAGTAACAGGACTGATTAGAAGAAATGAATCCTTAGCAAGCCTTATGAGCACTCCTTATTGTTGAAGAGTGTAACACTGCTAAAATCAGGATTTGCTATTAGTTTTCCATGAACTTTTCCCATTAGTTTTCCATAAATTTGAATTTCTTGCAGGTTTTGCTTATTTAATATTTCTAAATGTAAGAGGGAGTTTGAATGCATTTTTTTAAAAACTGAGTAGACTTCCAGAGAAGTTTTGTTAGCTTTTTGTTTCTTTTCTTTTGTTTTGGTTTTTACTGAAAAGCAGTGGAAGAAATGGTAGTGCAGGAATACCTACAACATAACAAAGCCATCAAGTAATAGACAGCATGAAAATTTCAAAATTAAGGCTTGTAACCATGGTTGTGCACTTGTGGGAACCAACAGCAATGACAGGCTTAAAGTACATATTTTCACACTGTCTCACACAACATCCCAAAAGCAAGCTGGGTAGTCTGCTCAGAACTGCAGGTAAGCACAGAATTTCTTGGGCAATTGTAATAGAAATGGAGTTTCTGGGAGAGAAAATAGCTTCTAAATGAAAGGAAAGATCAAGTGAAATTTCAGAGATATGTGTTGGTTTTACGACTGTTAAGACTTCAGTCTATGATTTTAGTGCTGGAATGAGGCATTCATTCATTAATTCACACTTCTGTGACTGCAGTTTGGGACTTTTTGACAAGCATCTTCTGTAGTTTTGTAGGCTGATTTAAAAAATGCATGGACTTATGTAGAAACCTAATGGAGAGAATCCTGGTTTATAAAAAAATCATGGAAACCAGATAATGAATGACAAATTTGGATTAGTTTAATCTGGAGAGGAGATTGATATCAAGCTTGAAAAGCACAAGGGATATTTAGGTTAGAAGAAAAACTTATTAGTGGAACATTACAATACGAAAACTGTATTCCTGTAGGTCTTTCAGGAACATATCAGATAAATACCAGTTACAAATTTAATATATCTGGTGCTGCTCTAAGTATAAGGCTTCTGATGCTTCTTTATTTTTTTTTTTTAAAACAATGGAGAGTTCTTGAAGCATTTTGATGAAGGGTGACCTTAGGGAAGGAAACATTTATTTTATTTTTATGCTGTCAAAATACTTATTTTTTTTGCAATAACTGGAATTGGACTCTGGAAAATTAACTGTGAAGAACTTGAACAAAAACATGACTTCCATTGCCGTAGGGGTCCTTCCTTGTAGCATCAGGGCCAAAAAGCTGGTGCACTCATGTCTCATGCAATGGTGCTATGGCTGTGACTTTAATTTTTGTGGCCCTTCTGAAAATTGCAGTTGAGACATAGGACCTAACTAGGCGTCAGTCCTGCTGGGTGGACAGCCAAGCCTGGCATGTTTGTGCAAGACAAACAATGCAGTCAGGATGCCACAGCCAGCTAGAAGAGATTAG
Source organism: Promerops cafer (assembly GCA_013398275.1). Taxonomy (NCBI): domain Eukaryota; kingdom Metazoa; phylum Chordata; class Aves; order Passeriformes; family Nectariniidae; genus Promerops; species Promerops cafer. Next base: position 12,456 of record VZSE01012875.1, read on the forward strand.
AGAGCACATGAGCTCCTGTGTGTGTCAGTTCTCCCAGGACGACACATACTCTGCATGTATGTCAGCAGAAATCTCCTTAGCTGTTTTATGTTTAGTTTTCAAAGTGAGTACTTTGGTAGTCAAGGTGAAACAAGAATTACTAGAAAGCATTCCATTCTCCTTTTCATAAAATATACTGTAAAACTGAGAGGAAACTGGCCAGCAACTTTCTTTGTTCTTCTCACTTTTTCCCCCTCAGTCCTTGTTGTAATGTCCTCAGCTTAATGGTTTGGAAAATAATAAAACCACAGAATGTCAACACTCAGTCAAAATCAAAGAATAGAAAACTTACTGCTTTCATTTGCCCACACAGTTCAGATGGCAGGGTCTGAGCAAATCTTGACCTCACTAGAGTATTTTACGAATCTCTCTGTAATGAGGCTGAGAATTTGCCCCTCTTAAGTGCAACTGCTTAAATATTTTATAAAGCAGTTTCAGTTGAGGACTAACACAGTCTCTGTGTCACCTTGGAGCAACTGCATTAAAACTTCCTACTGCATGTGCAGTTCTCATTTGAGAACATAAAAATGTTCTCATTTTTAAATAGAGAAGCTATATTATTGATAAAGGCATCAACCACAGGCATGGTCTCTGGCTGAAAGAAACTCTTGTGAATCTACTGATACTTAAGGCTTTGGCATCTTTTTACTCCACCTGTCTAAAAATGCTTATCACTGCTGTGTGGATGCAAAAGGAATTGTTCATGTCACAAGTTCAGGTTAAGTGGTCTTAAGAGATTCATAAGACTCCTTTCGGAAGGCAACAGTACCTGTAACTGATGACTCTTGCTTTCTGTATGTGTGTATCTATGTATGTCTATAAAAATCTGTGGGCTCATCAGCCTGTGCCCAGTACCCAGGGCTCTGAAGTGTCTGCCCACATTGCATTATGCAAATAATTTTAGAATAGTGTTCTAAATATCGCCTTATTCTGATTTTAAATGTATTATGAGCAATAAGAAAAGTATATTTAAGAAAAAAATATACTGTTATTCACTATCTTTATACACTCTTAAAATAAGGAGCAAGGTGTAACTCTGCAGAAACACTCTACAGATTGAGAAGTTTTTTAGTTTTTAGAGCCATCTACATTTCAATTGAGAATTCATGAGAGGTGACATTGAACCCCTTTGTTGTCCATGATGGCCAGCATGTCTTGACCCAATTCTCTTCCTATCCTTTAAGAAGATTTTTCTCTATTCACCAGTGAAACCAACCTTTGAAGTTTTTAAGTATATGACAAGTTTCAGTTTTAATTTCTCTGAGTGTGGCTGACACATCAGATCACCATATTTCCTTTAAAATGCATAAAACTCTAAGTAAACATTGATATAAAGACACTACATAAATAATGACATTTTATTTCTACCAAATATTAAACAAGGTGTTAAAAAATATACAGATGTTTAAAAAACATGTGGAAGGCAATATTTAAATAGCATGAGTAGTTGAAAAGCATAAAGAGAATACAATCCTAATTTCACTTTTTCTCCTGTGCTTATTTTTCACAGCAGCTGCAGTGCACAGAAGCCACGTGTGTGGCATCTGCACAGGGGATGGCATTGACTTGCCCCATGACACATGCAGAAGAGAAGCACTGTCTGACTGGCACTATCTACACTTGGCCCAGGATACTCACCCAGGGAATAGACAAAAAGTGTCTTCGAGGCAGAGGGGAGAAGTCCCCAGCTGGCTGCCAGGCTTGGGCAGATACCACGTAGTGCTGTCAAGCGCCCTCACAATGCAGTGCCCCTCTTTTTCTTCCCAAATCTCTGCCATCCTTTATCCTGTCCCAGATGTCCTTTCACAACTGCCCAGTCCCACCTGATTCATGTTTGTAATACTCTCAATTAAAAAATTAGTAATTAAAATGAAGCCCTCTTTTCCCATATTACTCCTAGCCATTACACTGCTCCATCTGCCCATTCCCAGACCCCTTCTTGTTTTTAAAAGACTCATTAGCATGTGATCTTGTCTCTGCCAGGATACCCCAGTGCCATCTGCTCCCTTCCTAGATGATCAGTCTCACCCAGATCACTGTTTACCACACTGAAAAATCTGACACATTTTCTACGCACTGGTCTTGGAGGATGCCGTTGTTTTTCTCTACTAAAGTCAATGGCTATCAGTCTCTTGCCACATTGACCCTGATCCTTAGATGGCCTGATGCATTCCCAGAACTGTGAGGTTTTTGTGGTAACAGCAGATCTGTGTCCCTCAGGCTATACAACCACATGCTTTGCTATAATTTGTTTAAGGCATTTTGCATCTTGTGCAATGACCGACGACTAAGGTAACACCTCCCCAAACTCAGTGTCCTCTTTGTGGGAACAATTTGTGCCCATCTTAATTCCTGCAGCATAAAAATACTAATTTCATGTTGTATTGCTTCGAAGACTTTTCAAAACAAGATTTTTCATGCATTTTACCTATTGGTCCTCATGATTATTTTCGTGCATGTTTATAAATAGAAGAAGTAAGCAGTGTAATGCTGAAAAATTCTTTTGGGAAAACAGCAATAGTGTTTACCTCTGTTATCTGAGAAATGTATAGTAGGAAAAAATGTTCTAGTATCTTTCCAGACGTTTGAGCCCAGGACAAATGGGTGACGGGCAATATTTCACTATACGTCTTCACTATGGGCCTATTCCCTTGAGTGAAATAGGATCTGCTGTAGTTTTCCATGCCCACTTACCTTCCCAGGAATGATCTGGGAAGGCAATGATTTCTTCAGTGACTCAGACCTCAAAAAATGCCTGGACCTTCATTGAGATCCAGGAGTTTCATGTTCAGGCATCTTAATATCTCAGCAGTGTGTGAATGTCCTCCCACAGAGCCCATCACAAGGTCCACGTTTTACATGGGACTGCACTAACCCTACTTTAGATGGCAATTGGACCAGAAAAATCCAGGAGCACTATAAGCCTCTTTCTCTAGGTTTATACAGGCATACCCCTACCACAGGGAAATAACTTCCAGTACTAATTATCATGGAGATTTTAAGATCCAACTCTGCAATACTGGGAGAAAGGCTTGCTCCAAATAATGCAAAATAGGCAACTAAATTTGAGATCAATGAGTACAAACACCTACAAAGACTTAGAAAACTGTAAACAACTAAGTTTTACTTATATTTTTGGATAGATCATTGCTGGTTATGAAATCTGGCACTGCAAACATGGTGGGTTGCTAAACCTGAAAATATGCTCATTCATTTTAGTGGAGGTTGCCCTTGATGGAATCTGAGAGTGAGGCAGGGAGAACTTGTTTCCTATGATTAGTACATACACAAGTTATTAATGAGTAAATATTTTCCGGAATTATGTAAACTGAAAAGGCAGATTTTTAACTTGATAATTGAGTGTCTTCAATTCAGCAGTGTTTTGACAATATGCATAAAGTTGCTGATGCTATCTGCAAAGAGTTGCAACTGCTTTTAGCACAAATGAAGGCTAGGACCTGAACTATGCCCCCTCCTGTTCCCTGGCTGGACTTTATATGCATATTTCTTAGAAGTACTTTTAGAACCTTCTTTCATATTGGTATGTTTTTCATCCTGTCCTTCTCCTCAAGTTAAATTGAAATTGATTTAAAAAGAAAAAGCGTATGAAAATGAAAATCTCTATTATGCTTTCAGAAAAAGAATTTTTAGTCATACTCCCCCATACAAACCAAACCCTCCCACTTTTTCACTAGTACTGTACTGAATAAAAGGAATAGTAAGACTATGGCTTCAGAGCAATCATATCAGAGGGACTTGGCACACAAACACCTTCCCTTGCTTTCTCTTAGACTGCTGCAAAAATAGGAGAAACTGTAATTAATGATGGAGTTCTAACCTGCCTTTAAAATTATTCCCACATTTAAAATCACTTTTGCAAAAGTTTGGTAAACACCTTAAGACTGACAGTGGCTTGTGCTGACCTAGACCCTGCAGGAATCCACTTTGTCAAAATTTCACTGCAGACAGCGATGATGAGTCTAGCTTCCTTGCTACCCTTAGCAAAGCTTAGGCCATAAATTCTTTGTATGGTGGCCCTGCCTGCTTTGAAAGCCTCCTAGCATTCTATTCCTTGTTCCTGTTGCCATATGTGATCCTGTGATTCAAATAAACACGGTCATTTTAGGAGCTAACATCACTTTAGGCAAGATATACCTTCTTTTCCAAACAGAACTTCCCACCTAGTTGTCTAACAAAGAGAAAGCCAACATTTCTACTTTACGGAGAATGCTCCCTGAGCCACTTAAATTGCAAACACATGTGTATATTACTATTTTTATAGCTAAGGAAGAATTACTGTAACATCAAGAAGGACCTAAACTTGCCTTAATTGCCTAGAAACTTTAACCAAGTCCAATCATCAGGGGAAGAAAACCCTAACAAATAAACCTGAAGCATATCAATGTTATGCATGCAATTTTCAGCCTAAATGAGACTGCAATTTTAGTGTTACAAAAGTAAAAATCAGATACAAAAGAACCCATCCTCATTGCATAGTGCCTATAATGTACTTTGAACACATCCATTTCATAAATAACCAGATTACAGGCACATAAAATATAGACACGTATTACAAAAAATTATGTGATTCCAGGTTTTAAATTGAGTATAAACTCAAGAGAAGTGGTTTCTGCACATAAGCAAGCCATACTAAAGAAAAAGACTGAGATAAAAAGATGAATCCTAGTGATCACATATGTCTGGATACTGATATGTGAACTTGGCTCAAAAATTAACTTTGGTTCACTGAGGCTTTGTTTAATTCACTTTGCATTTAATACTGATCATGAGATATTTGTTACAGAACTGAGTTTTCAGGTTTCAGTTAATAACTTCTGGTACTTTGCCTCCAAAACATACCTTTAGATTACGGACATGATGTCACCCAATTTAGCATCTTGGCATTACAATTTCTTTTTCTCAGTCATTATCCCCTGTCACAGCATGTTTCACATCTGCAAATGGTCACTGTGCTGTATTTTCTGTTTGGTCACACTTTAATTTGTAGCCTAGCTGCAGAAGTGGAAAGTTTATACAGGAAGCCCTGTGGTTCACCTCAAATCAATGCTCACTGTTTTCTGCTCATCTACACTGAGCTGTGCTGTGCTGCTGACTTGTACTTTTCTGCAGTATAATTGGATTTATTAGCATGTTTCCATGAATGAGTTTGGATTTTACTTGTGAATTTCCTCCTCTAGACCAACTAGTTATCATCATCATCATCATCATCAGATCACCATCTTCATCATTAAGATTTTTACCCCTGTGTATTGAGGCAATTGCTATAGTCTCAGATTTGGCCACAGTAGCAGGTGTAAGCTGAATCACATTTATTCTTAAGTTCTGCCATCTACTATGGTTTCTGGGATGTTCTAGAAACTTCAAGCTGGTGCTTGCATCCTAGCATGTCACTTTGAAAAGTGCTACTAGCAGGAATTGTTACTGGACAGAAGGATGGGGTAGGCTGGAGTAAAAGCAAGGAAAGATGATGTACGAATTGCTTATATATGAAGCAGTTTCTCACAAGTGATAGCTCTGCGATTTGACCTGACTACTTCAAATTTAGGTTAAATGCCATCTTGACTTAAAAAAAAAAAAAAAAAAAAATTAAGAATGTGAGAGTTCCCCTTCCTATCTGACTTAAATATTTTTATGACTATATTGCAAAGATTTATAGGTAATGATGCTGCATAACAGTATCTTTTGAAGAAACACAAGTCTAAACAACATAATAGCATGGTTAATTACAAATGATTCCTGTCATAATGTTGGGCCTATGTAATCAATGCTAAATACATACTATCAGTGCAAAGTAGTTTCATCAGGGTGGGAAAAAAGAGGAAGTGATGGAATTATTAAAAAAAAAAAAAGTGAATTCTTTTGAAAAGACAGTGGGCTAACATTCAGAGGATATGATGTGCAATGAAAGAGAGATAGTAAATGCATAAAATCCTCTTACTGCCAGCTCCCTTCTGTGGTGACTAACTGTACCATGATTTACTCTGCAGCCTTGAACGTGAAGGAGAAATTGAATTCATCACCTTCCTGGTACTATCATAGTCATTCTTAGGTGTTTCAAAGCAAGGGAGGAATGTGATTCATTGGGATGCTGCTCAGTATGCCAAGGGAGTACATAAATACATCCTTTAACCACAGATGCAGTATTACCAAAAAATATATAAACATCAATAACACAGATGTACTCAAAAAAAGAGAAAAGTACATTTGGGGAACAATATGACTTTGGCATATGCAGTTGATGTTGAAAGAGCAAACCTACAACACATAAGTGTACACAGGCAAAGTGTGTGTTAATATACAGCATATTTTGTGATAAAACCTCCTAAATTCTTCACAAGGGACTTTATATGGAATGGTAGACTTTGAAATCTTTTCAGAAAAAAAAAGGTGGACTCTTCAAATAAAGTTTTAATGGGCACATCTTCATGATCTTTTCTAATTCCGTATTCATCTGAATGTACATCAAATGTACTGAAAATCCCTGGGCCGAGGGGCATGAAGTCCTTCTGTGCAGCCATGGGAGATACCCAAGAGGCAGTTGCATGTTGCTTGTCACTGCTCCTTGGTCTCTGCCAGCCAGACTGTTTCTAGGAAGGATGGATAATTCAATTTCTATAGCCACCACACACTGCAGGCAGCTATCCAGATGTGGTTATTGCCTCTGACTATTCCACCGGATTCAGATGGTTCTTCAGCAAAAACATCACTGTATATATGTGCCAAGGGGAATATTGCTGCACAGAGTCATGAGCAGATTATACCCCTGAATGTGGGTATTCTAAATGTAGAAATGAGAAGGATGACTTCTTGTTTTCTGCAGCTGTCTCACAAACCTGCAGCTGGGTTGGCTCAGAGTTAAAGGTTATGTATTCAAAAGCAGCACCTTCTCCCCTCAGTTTGTGTTGAATTTGATTAGCAAAAGCAGGGGAGATAGAGTTGTTATTGCATGGGGTTTTTTGTGGTTTTTCAGTGAAAGTCCATAACACCAAGCACAAGGGTCCTCTGGAGTAGCTACCTACCTGTCTGCCTGCTCAACCTCATTTGTGGGAAACTAATTTGTCTGACTGTACTCTTGTAGAATTAAAAATATTTTTTCAGAGAATGAGTGCTATTATCCTATACAAATATTGAAATGGATGTGAATTTATGGAATAAATATTCCCATTCCTGATGGTATGACTGGATAAAAAGGCAGTCCAAAAATGCCTTTGGGAAAGGTAGAGTCAGTACAAGGTTAAGTGAGGAGAGAAAAACTCCGAGAAGAAATAGAAGGAGGATGGTTGAAGCCTGCATATGGCTTTATGTTCAGCTCATTTTCTTGAAAAATGATGATATTGTATCCTTTCATAGCCACACTGTTCTGCATTACCTGGTTCTATGCCTGCGTAAGGCTCATGTTCCAATGCAGTTTTGTGTACATTAGTGACAAACCAATCTTGAATAAGAGATCTGCAGTTTCTGGGAGAGTTGCATACAAATGCACACTATTAAAATTTGACACCTCAATGACTTTTTCACTGTGTGGGATGAACAGAGGAAAACACTGTATAAATTAAACAATTAGCAGTTAGGCCATGTCTCGGTTTGGGAGGAAGTGAGTTTTTTGGGAAGTTTTAGTTAAACCAATCAGTGGTCAGATTCGAATATTGACACCTGGTGTGCCCACTGAAGCCGTGAGTCCCCTCTGAAGACACACGGGGTTAAAAGCAGAGATTTCCCAGAGTTCGCTCTCTTTCGCCCGCGGTAGCCCAGGGAGCGGCACCGTCTCTGCCCCGCCCGGCCACATGGCTGGGTGGGGAGGGAGCCATGGAGGCCCAGGCTGAGGTAGGCCGGAGCCCCGGAGAGAGAGAGAAGGTGGAAGGGAATGGAACCGGGCCAGCTCCTGCAGGACTGAGGGGTGGAGAAAACACCGAGGGATCTTTTGTTCCCCCCCACAACCCCAGAAGAGAGAGCGAGCGAGCCTGTGCCGGCAGAGGAGGCGGCAGGGGGGTGATGCCCAGCATGTGGGAGTGCCACCGTGAGATCTCAGTGCCCTGAGGGCAGCGGAGCTCGGACTTTTAACCCTTTCCTGGGTGAAGGAAACTTTGTGAAACATTAGTCCTCCTGGCTGGTGGTTGGAGAGAGAAGAGAGACAGTCTGGGACCTGAGATGTTAAGAAGATGTGGAAAAGCTGAAGTGGGAGGAGATGATGGAGTGGCTTTTTTAGCTGGACTTTTCTTGTATAGCCATAGACTGAACCAAGTTACCTGTAATACATGAGACTGCATTTGGGTGGATGCTATAGCCTGAGCCAAGAGACTGACCTGCTGTAATGATATTATATAAAGGAGTGAACAGAGGAAGATGAAGAGGGCGTGGTGGTGCCTTCCATCTTCAGGGAGAAGAGCTCTGTTCTTGAGGAGACCCTCGGCCCCAGGGGATGAGAAAATGGGGGGGACTGTTGTCCCAAAAATGAGACACGGTTGTTTTTTTCGGCACTTGGCAAAGCATCCTTGAAGAGCCCTGAGCAGTTTCGGTCCATGGACGGTGGTGAGAGCACTGTACATGGAAGGAGCATGTCACCATGGCAGAGTTTCTCCGGGCGGTGCCATGTGTGACAAGGAAACATGGGGAGTTTCAATCCTGTTTCGTGGGGAGGACTGTGGTACAAGAGAGACTCCTCTCTCCCCTGATGGACTGAGAATTGATTATCAGAGTGTTGGTAACTTGATCAGGACTCCAAGATTTTTGTCTCACTGTGCTTTGGTGAAATTGGGTGGGAGGAGGAGGAATCCTGTGTGTTTCTGATTTAATTTGTAGTTTAATAAAGTTTTTGTTTTTCTCTCTTTTTCTAAGTTTAAGCCTGCTCTGCTCTGTTCCTGGTCACATCTCACAGCAGTTAGTTAAAGAAAATACATTTTCATGGGGGCACTGGCATTGGGCCAGCGCCAAACCCTGACAGGCCATTCTTATCTACAATCAAAATCTAAGGATAATAACAAGACTGGAGGGGAGGTATGAATATGTGTGCATGATATGATTTGCTCATAAAGCAAGAAAAGAATCATTAATTACATGCATCTCACTGAGACACTATGTATGGTGTCTTCTACTTCAGATTTTTCAGATGCATCTGATATTTACCTACCCTGCTTTCCAAATAACAGACCGTCACTAATTTAGTGTGTAAACCCTTTCTTAAGTGAAGCAATGTATGTGTACCAGACTGTGAACTGCTTTAGTGGTTCTCTTCTGACACCAATCACAGATACTGTTAAGGCACTGAAAACATGCCTTTGTGTGAATTATTTCTCTCCACTTTGAAAATTTCAGGCGCTGTAGATGTTACTTATATGCAAGAGGAAAGCAGCACAGGTCAACCAAGCAGCACGATGCAAACTCACTCCTGTCTCACTGCTGCCCTGTGTGGTGTCTGAGCAGCAGGGTGCAGGCAATCAATACAACCAGGTGTCTGTAGCTTAGTCACTTGCTGCTTGTTGCCATCATCATTCACACACCAGCTGTGAATCAAAACAGTTTCACCTTGATTTTAAAGAGGGAGATTGAAGCAATTATTTTGTACCCAATCTGCTCAATTATCAAATCATCAGCTAAACTACATTTGGTTGTGCACCCACAACCTGGCATACATATTCATAATTTGTTACTTGGGAAAGCTGACTCCTGAATGCCTCCTTGACAGGATACATCTATACCAGGATTCTTTAGCTGTCATTCTCCAGGCTGCCGTAGATTGGTCTGGGTTGGTTCATCCTGACTATGACAAGTAAAAACAAATGGCACAGAGCTAAACCTCGAGAGACCTGACCTCACAGCATTTTCCAATGCTCCAATAATGTTGGGTATGAATGTGATGATAACAAGGGCAGTAAATGCGCAAGTAAGAATCAAAAATTTAGCTAAATTAGCAATTTAGTTGAACTAGAGTGAGTCTAGCCTTAAATGCTCATTCAATAAAGCCAAAGTGCCTAGAGCATTTTGTACCCCAGATCTTATCACAAACTTGACCACAAGCACGATCTTTGAACTAAGAGACAAAATGGCTGTTTGGGGAAAGTGATATTCTGAATTTCTTCAAAGACTTGGAAACAGTCATGTCAAAACTCATTGATTTTCAATATGATGTGTTCTCAGTACACACAGCACAGAAATACAGAAATATGCTATTTTATTTACACATATTTAGGTTTCTCAGCCTCAGTCTAGCACTAGTTAAAAGCAAACAGACAACATGAAAATTTCAGGGCATTGGCTTTCCCAGGAGGAACAGAGGTGAAATATTAACACTAATTTGGCCAGCTGACTGTCTAAGAGTGTCACTTAGGACAAAAAAATAGTAGCAAAACACTCCTAGAAATTATCTACCCCCTGCTTTTGCCTCAAATGTGGTGGGAAATGAACATAGAGATGAAAGGATGTTTATTTAATTATTTATTTTAAAATAGAAGGACTTTGTCACCAGGTGCCCTATGCAGTCTTTGTGTTAACCTTTGTCTTCCCTGGCTGGAAATTGCTTATAATCATATGGGGGAAAAGTCAATTTTCCATTTTCCAATTTTAATAAATTATCTGTGTAGAACTTGCCCACAGAGACACAGGAATCAGAAGTATTACAAAAACATTGAAACAAGAACGCTTGCTTAGGAAAGCCCAGCATTTGAAGAATCATAATCAGGTTCACATCCATTAAATAAAAGTTTCGTATTAATTTGACCAATTCAAACCTGACAATGACTCTTTGTCTGTTGTGGTGAGGTGTTCTTTTCCAGAGTCCAGAAGTCATTATCTGATGATGTGTGAAATCATGGCTGCCTCTGCCCTCCCATGTCAGATGTAAAGCCTGTCATTAGAAGCAGTAGTACATAGATAAGGTTTACAGTAGGTATAAAGGGTCAAAAAGCATCAAGTTTCCTGGAAAACCAGAAAACTTAAAGCCCTGCCTGAGATAAATTGTTGTTTTCTTGGTTTTTCTGGTCCAGCATGAAGCCCTTAGAAACAGGAACATGCAAAAAAAGTGCAAAGCTACTTTGTTTCCAACCTAGATTTATAATCTCAAGAAGATGGGAGAGAGTTCAAAGAATCACCAGAAAGTTCAGATTTTTATCTCAATTGAGAATTTTTAAAAATCATCCAGCAGAACGCTTCCTGTGTAATGCAGACTTCCTGTGTAAATGCTGAAAGGACATCTCTATAGATATCTGAGGCTCTCCATTTCCAATGAAAATACAATTCAGGAACTTTGTGCCAAGCTAAGTTTTTAATTATCTGAAAAAGAAACCTCAGTGCTATAGCATCCTTTCCATTTGCATTCCAGATATATATTGGTTGTGATTTTTGTATTAACACCTCCAAATCACTTTTCATCAAGTGGTCAAAATAGCTGATATTCTTTTTAAATGTATGAAATTTGAAAAATTCTGGGATATTATCAAGTCTTCCTGCTATCTGTGAGAACTGTGGGTTGACAGGCTGCAGAAACAAAAAGAAGTAGGATTTTCTTTCCTAACAGGGTGCACATCAGGCATGTACAGTGAATCTACATGTGATATGCCAGCGAGAAACCAAGCTTCAGGAAAAATAGGTAATAGCACTTCTAAAGGGCTGCTGTTGACTAACAAAATAAGACTGCAGTCCAGCAAGCAGTGGTACTGATGACTCTGCTGCACAAGATGGAGCTACATGTTTGCACAGTATTAGAATTGTGCTTATTGTGTTTGCTTGACAAGGGTCCAAATGCAATTGTTAAAGAGTGAGATTTTAGCACAATTGGGAAATCAGTAATTCTTAAAATATGTTCAAAATAAGCATTACTCAAATTTTAAATTTTGCCATCTCTTATATCGTTATAATCACAGGGATGAGGTAAGGACTTTGGCTTTCCCACTTGGAATTTTGTGACAGAAATTAAACTGGATGACAATTCTGCCATTCGCAGTATTATAAATAACAAATTCAGAGTTTTAGAAATTTGGGCAAGTAGTCAAGCCCCATAAACACTGTGAGGGGAAAGTATATTGTTCTTAAAAATCCCAGAGACTTCTAAGAAAACTAAGTTCTTAAAAACTGTGTTCTGCCAATGTCACGGGGAAGTGACATTGCCCACGGCCATTGTGCAGAGCAAAGTTGTGACTGCAGCAGGGACACTCCTGTGTGGTTGCTGGAGAACATGCTATCCAGCTGTGAGGGGGAACGGAGTGCTGACACAGGGATCCAGCATCAGACAGGAGCTGGAGGGACATTACTCTGGGCAGCTTTCTCAGAGGGTCAGGAGCTCCAGCAAGGGATAGCCTTGGCCAGTGCTCAAGCTCAGTCATTCAGGAAATGTGCAACGTGGTTTGGCATCTTGCAAGAGTGACACGTGCCTTAGGAAGGAGGCTGGCCAAAGGACAGCTCTTTGTCTCTTCCTTCTCCCACTAATGAAAGTAAGGCTTGCTACAAATTCACATGGTTTGAACTAGCAAAGTCATTCAGTCAGTGACTGAGGCTTCCTGCACTGCTGTGTAAGTTTGTAGGTCTTCCTGTGACATTGTGTTCATGGCTGTCTTCTAGAATTAGGTGTTTTCTTTTTAGATGTGTTTCCTTTCTTACTGGGCATCAGGTATTTCAAATTAGCATGTGCTTCTTGCCTCCATCAGGCAGCTAGCCCAGTGCCCTTAACCTTCCTGCCAATGAAAACATACAGCTTGTGAAATTATCTTGAAAAATCTCATTGTTCTGTCCTGCAAATGACAAAAACCCACAAAACACTTATTGGAAATAACCAAAGAGTAAGGCAGAGTGATTTGGTGTAAAACAACAGCAAGAACCACTGTCCAGAAATGGCACCCCATGAGTTCACAGCACTGGGACTCAAGATGTAGAGCTTGAATAGTAGAAATATTATGCTGCCAGCTCAGCTTGTATCTGTATGGAGCAGAGTGGCCAATTCATGGGAAGGAATTCTCTCCCCTAGCTTTGAAGAAAGATCACAGGGAAAATGCCCTAGGCAAAGGTTTTTCCATATTAGCAGAATTTGGCCTTCTATGGGAAATTAGAGGGATATACTCTGTGATGCTGCTGACTGAAGATTTCCAGGAAAATTAAAAGGAAAAGACCTACAGATAACAGAGAGACTTCCCTTCTAATATCTACCATTTTTCTGCTGAGCACTGTGAAGAGTTTCCACTCTAAGGAAAATGATTGTAAAGCACAGGCTCTTTATGGTTTGTTTTTTTCAATTTTATCTGAGAACTCCTCAGGTGTGATTAAACTTTACTCTTTAGAAGTGAATTTTTTAACATTCTGTCCAATAAATTGCAGTTTTCTGATTTTTAGGTTTGCTTTTGAGTTGTCTTCTAGATTGTACAAGTCCTGATAGAAGCAATTTCTCTAAACTTTTGCCATGTGCATCGCTGGACACTATGGCTTTTTCCCATACTCCGTATCACTTGGACACGTGCTCATACTTCCCATGTCTGTGGTCTCATAGACTTTCTTGAATCAGTCACAAAATTCTTGGATTGAATCAATATTGAAAAAAGAATATCTTCTGGCTACGCCTAGGTTTTAACATGCTGGCATCATGAATCAAGAGACCCACATTGTCCTATGGTGTTACAGCTGAAAAATAATGATATATCGCATATACCTAGCTTTGAATGTTTGTGAGGGATTTGGAGATGTAAGATTACATCTTCAAACATGTAGGAAAAGTTAGCTTAGTAAAAAAACCTGCTGAGTACGAATGTGGGTTTTTGTTTAGCTGCTTCCTGGTCTATGCAGTAGGGGAAGTAAGACCTAACTTAAAAATCCATTTACTGTTCCCAAAAGCTTTCTTGAACCTGCTGAAGCTTTTAGCTCTAATCAAGGCTTCCTGGGATGTTTCAGTCTACTCCTATCGTTTTGTTGGCTTAAACACTTTCCAAATGCTTATATAGAGTTAGTCTCCTTATGTGTTCAGTGCTGAAAAGTGCCTATCATGCTACTTGAAAAAACATAATTGGTTCTAAATATAAACTCAAATATAAAAAAGGGCTTTTGACAACTTAATAACTAACAATTCATGTGACTCAGAGTAGAAAGTAGAAGAGATAAAACCAATGGATATCACATGTATCTCCAGCTACACACTTAGAAAAAGAAGGGCCTGGAGTTGATAAAGTTAATATCGCCATTTGCAATGGATAGTGTGAGCAATTTTGTGGCTCTTTTCTTTCTTTATTTTATTTAACATCATTGCCAAGTATTTGAGTTAGTTGTGCAAAAACTGTAGCTCTCAGTGAGTTTTGAACTCTTCTAATGAGTGTGTGAAGTTCCCAGTACCCAAATGAAGTAGAATGATTTCATCCCACTTCTAAAGATACGGGTTGTTGTCACATCACTGCACTGCACTGCACTGTTCATACACTACCCAGCCTCACTCACAAGCCAGTAATTCTGGAAGTTCAGTGCCTCCCATCTCTAGAAGTTTTCTGGCCCAGGTTGCATGGGGCTTTAAGCAACCTAATCTAGTAGAAGATGTCCCTATTTGTGGAAGGGGGGTTAGAACAAGATGATCTTTGATGTCTCTTCCAACCCGAACCATTCTGTGATTCCATGAAATAAAGCAGCTTTCCTGAAACTGAGTGGGTAGATCTGTGACCTGTTTCTTGCAGGTGGACTCTCATGGACAGGCAGCAGCTTCCTTTGAAACAACCACATATGACTATGGCTCCTCCCCTGCTCTCACTTAACCATTCTGTAATTCTGACGAGTTGTACGACATTTTCTAAAGCACGCAATAGCATTAGCAGCTGTAATTACAGCTGGGTTTTGTGGGGGCTTTTGTGTTCTGGGTTTTTTTCTTCCCAAATAGGTCAGTTTCCAGCAAGCTAAGTTTCTTCTGATAAAATGAACACTGATGCATAGAGAAATACAGATCTGATTAAGCAGATACCAGCCATTCTGTTTCAATTAATATAATCCTGATGTGCTGGTCATAATTGAACCACTAATTAAAATCAATGATAGCCTCCTGCCTTCTTGTCTGTTTGTTTACTGCAAATAAGAAGCAGTGTCTGTCCTGAAAATACTCCATTTGGTTTGCTACTGCTCTTTTAGTTATGTTCTGATGAGTCATGATGACTTACACTGGGCCTCTGTAAGTGCTTTCTCACTCTCATTTCTGTTCCTTAACTCTTCTCTGCTTAAAATTCTCAGGAAATGTCATTAGTGCATTATTCTGCCTCTGTCTTAGCTCATTAGATAAGTGTGGGTCCTCCGGGAAGAGGAAAGGCTGGAACAGATAATTATCTTGAAAGTAGGTGGAGGGGAGATCTGGGAACACCTAGTTTGCTCACAAAATTGCAGGTTGCAAGTCCAAGGTGGAAAAGGAAGATGAAAACAAGAACTAGCAAGCAGCATCACTTTGATGTTCTCCCCCAAAGCCCTGTAGGCATGCTGCACTGCGGCAATGTTGAGACAGAGACGTAAGGAGGCATCCCTCATTCCACTCCTCTTCTTGTCCTCCCCTGGGAAAAAAATTAACCACACTGTGCTCTTACAAACTTCAGCTATAGGCCTGAGCATTTTTAATCAGTGGAAAAGGACAAAGATGCAATGAAAATTGATAGATCTGGTATAAATATATCTATTGCAATCTGTGGAGGAATCATAAAACCAGTGAGAAAAGTCTCTTCAGTTTTGCTCAGTTGCGTGTGTTTTCACATGGTGGGGTGGGGGCAACAAATTTGCTATGAGACATGTTGGCTGGCTTAATTGTGGGAAGTTTCTGGGCACTGTTTCTGCTAAGTTTAGACAACACATTGGATGCTTTTATTTCTATATTCATGTGTAACTGCAGTGTATTCGTGTATCAACTTGGGGATTTCAGCAGTATATCCTTCTGTTTATTTTGGCCTCCATGGAGATGGAATGATAAAGTTATGTTTTAGTATATATGCTTTTGTTGATTGTAGCTCCAAGCTGAACGTATGATGGGAAGCACACATTACTATAATGCCAACCTCACGCAAATGCAACACATTTTTCCTAAAAGTATTGAATTTTCCCTATGCGACACAGGAGCAAGGTGTTTTTGAGTTTTAGGCTTTTGGAATCAATACAAAAAATCAGTAAAAATAGACATGCAACATGTTTCAGTAGTTTCTTCATTTAAAAGTCATTGCTTTCCATCCAGTCTATCTCTACTGTGCTTTCTGAAACAATCCACTTCCTTGTTTTTCATGTTTAGAGTCTGTTAATGAACCAACCTTCCTTCCTTCCTTCCTTCCTTCCTTCCTTCCTTCCTTCCTTCCTTCCTTCCTTCCTTCCTTCCTTCCTTCCTTCTGAGTTGCTTCACATAACTCAACCTGATGAACAGCATTTATTTTATTGTGAAATTTTCTCTTGTTCAAATAGCATTTTTTCCATTTTGACTAACATATGCAATTTCTAATTCTGTGTTGTAAATTTATTATACTAATATTTAATTAATATGTGAGAGTAATATTAATATATAGTTATGATTACCATATTATAACTATAATATTATCAAGTTCAATTTTAATATAAAAAGATGTTTTTTCACTGCTGTCAATATGAAGAGAAACTATTGTAAAAATGAGCTTGCAGGTAGAAAATAAGACAATTACCCTAACTCTTTTTTACTTTATGAGTAACTAGAATAACCCTCACAACCCTGACACTGTGAAGTAATTGTGCAGACAGAGTACTTCAGCCCAGGATGTGAAGTTCACAGGGGCAGGATTATTCTCAGAATTCTGAGAATTCTCTTAAATTTGCATTAGTCACAAAACCAGAGGTATAGTCCAGGTCCAGCCCAAAGTTCAAGTGGGTCAAACTCTAATCTCTGAGAGTTGTGAAAGATGCTTATGTGTGTGTGTGTATGCACATGTGTGTATGTGTGTGTAAGTGCTTACATGTCAAACTGTTTGCATTCTCAAGGTGTGTCCATAAGAGGATGTTCCCTTGTCACAAGGCTGGCATCATTGCAGCATGATGTTTCCTGTCTGCTTTGAAATTTTTCACTTCCTTTTTTGAAGCACCCAGACACCATTACTTTTTTTTCCAAATTCACAGAGTAAGCAAGGGACAAGGGAAGGACAGGGGTGTTTGTGCTGTGAAAGAGGTGACCTGTGGACCCAGTCTTTCTTGTGGCACTTCTCTTGTTCCTAGGGCCTTGGGAGTAGAAGAGAGTGTCTTTGGAGATACTGCTCATGACTGAAGGAGTGGCTCAGGCATCCCTCCTCATGCATGTTAGTACTGAAAAAACAAAGTGATAAAAAATGTTCATAATTTCTTGTTTTTCTTGGTGTATATGCATTGAGCAGTGTAGCAGTGTCTCTCCTGTACCATATACAAATGATAGAATGCATCCTGCAAAGCTTGGGGAAACAAAGATACCTTGGTATCTTTTGTGTACCTTGGGTTTAAACAAGATCTCTTGCCCTTACTTGAGTAACTGCACAAAAACTCTCTTGCTAGTTTAACTGATTCAAAAAATTATTTTCATTCTTTTTCTCCCTACTTTGAGAAAGGCATTCAGACTCAGAAAATCAATTAACTTCATAGAAAATATTGCTCTGTGGTGCCATCTGCTTTCTTAATTTCTTCATCACTCTAACTAAACATAAATGCAGATTTTCACTCTATATATATATGTTGAAAAATACAAATATTTTTAATTCTTAGGTAAAAATTTTAACATTAAACATCTCAGTGCAAACACACTGGTCCTATCTGTGCATTCCCAGCCTTGCACTATGTCCTTAACATCTGCTAGACTCCATTTAAGTTATTATTGTCCATATGGTACAGCCGTGAAAGAATGACAGATCAGTGATGTAACTGCCTGCAATAGCTGCTGATGCTTGCAAACTGTTCACTCAGTGAAAGCAAGAGATAGATGATTATTCAGAATCATGTTACCAGGAACAAATCTCCTCACTTAGCACCAGGCTAATTAATTTTCTAGTGTATTAATTATGTAGCTTTGCCTGTGGTGCTCTGCTGCAACTCAGTGCAACCTGTCTCGCTGAAATAGTAGGCAAGAACAACTGAGCAGGGGGAGAAGCTAATTCTAAATAAGTGTAAAATCTGCCTTTTGACGTGGGCAGATGCTACAAACTTCTGATGCCAAATTGCTGACTAAGGCTGTGCTAGGACTGCAGCTCTTGACTATGTGAAAGCAGAGATGTTATATTAATTTCTGATATGCTGGAACCTGTATAAGTCATGTCAATAGGGACATCATCTTTCCACTTACCTCTTGGTCTCGAAAGTATTTACAGAATTTCCTTGACTAATGATTTACTGTACAAATGAAGTATATTCCTCTAAGTATATTCCTTTCTGGGTTCTATAAGGTATCTTTTTCTCTTTTTATTAGATATGGTCAGGAATTTTTTAAAGTAAAAATCATGGCACTCAGCATCACTGCCAAAACCCTTTACTACTTTTGGAAAGGGACACAGAAATTTTAGCAAAACAAGTCTATCAAGAGAAATTTCCAGCCTAAACCAAAGAGAATGGAAGTTCTCCATTCCTTAGTGTTGTTAGGCTGCAGGAAAACAGTACTTTCCCAGAGCCTATAGTTTCAGATAGACAGAGTGGCCCCCTGTACATTGGTCTTCTCCATCCCCATACCTACCCATGAAAGGATTGGATATTTCCATCTTGGTTACTTTTGCTTTACTAAGGTCTTAACTCCATCCCAATGAAGGACCACAACATCAGGAAAAAAAAAACAAAACCAAAACCAAACAAAAAAAACCCAACAACAACAACAAAACCCCCCAAAAAACCCAACCCCAAACCCCCA